>JASEVX010000008.1:25689479-25696979 GCA_031761405.1 Serripes groenlandicus | reverse complement strand
CGGCGACAAAAACGTACGACAAACGTTTGAATATAGTGCTTAATAGGTACATGTTGCAAGTACAGGTCGCCAGCATATTCCAGCATCATATCGCACACAAAGTCGGCACTGTTATGTTTACTTTGATCGATTAGATTCCTGACATAAGAGTTAGGTTGACTCGGTGGATTATCGCTTTCAAAGTTTCAGAAATTAACGTCTCCTGGTGTACCGTTTTGCAAGATGAATATAAGGAATGAACGGACTGTTCATTAGGCTCACTCGCAGACTTGGCACCAAGGTGGAAGGACGTTCTCATATAAATCTCACAGTGATTCGAACTACTTTAACTATTTTTAGAATTTGTGACCCACGTGGGTATTAGTGAAAAACTTTGGATATTTTTGGACAATGAAGTTAAAACGGTATTTAGAAAAACTATTTATTTTTTAGAACCCAACCCGACACGTTTCCAGAAGAGGAGGACCATCATCAATAATCGAACAACAAATGAACCTCAAGTTCATATTAGAAATACTCTCGCCGACGAATAGCTATCTTTTTATTACTATTGCAATATTCAAAAATCTTAAGTAAATTTAAAAGTCGTGTAACAAACTGCAATAACTCAAAGTAGAATATAAAACGTCCTTTCCCTTTCCACAACCCAATAACTATCTTATAATACACTGCTCTTTACACAGTGTATTATATACCTATACATATATATATATATATATATATATATACATATTTTATACATAGTATTTGTTATCTATTTCAGAGGAAAATTTTAAGCGTAGTATAGATTTTAATCGTGTCTTTCTTTTTAGCTCAATAATAGCAAGAGTGCCTCCGCGCCTAAATTAAAAAGTAGCGTTCTAGCTCGGTGTATTACCCGAATAGTTCCAGTTATCAAAGAAAGCCTTCATTCTCGATTGCCATAGGCAGACACAGGCGGGACTTTCAACACAACAATTTAAGGTTATAAATTGTAGTTTGTAGTGTATTTTATACCATTTTTTGTTTTTGTTCTTTCTGCTTGTTCACTGTTCACTGTGCCGATCAACATGTCTACAAATTTGGAAGGATTTGGTACGGCCATCAATCCCGGGCAAATGCATGTTATACAAAAAAACACGTGGTCATTCAAACTATTCATAAAATCTGTGGGTGAGAGGGACTTTGGGGGAGTTTCACCCTTAGCCCTCGCACGTGACAGAACTTTGGCCGGGATGGTGGATTGTATCATTCCACTTAAAAATGGGACGTTACTGGTTAAACCAAAATCGGCCGAAACCCTAAACCAAATTAGGAATCTCGCTCCTCTGGTAATATGTAAATACAAGTGTAAAACGTTTTTACCAGAGGAATGTACAACTGTGGAAGGTGTTATGCACATACACCCACGGGAAAACATTGACGATTGGTTAGATCACTTGGAGGTAGTAGGCGCAAATAAGGCCCCCATTTTGAATGCCTCTAGGATATTTAACAGATTCCACAAAGCTACGGGGATCGTTAAATTAATATTTCAAGGGGAAAAATTGCCGAATCTAATAAAAATTAAAAATTCAGACGTATATATCCCCGTTGAAATTTACCAGGTTCAGCCTCTCAGATGTTATAAATGTCAGAGTTTCGGCCACACTGCGCCCAAATGTAAAAATGAGTTAAAATGTGCCCGGTGTGCAGGGGACCACGTGAGAGGGGCATGCGAATACCCTATCCGCTGTCCAAACTGTACAGGGACACATACTGCGCGTTACAGATTGTGCCCGGAATATACTAATGCATCAAAGATACAAACATTCAAAAATAAAAATGGCTGTTCTTGGACTCGGGCTGTGGAAAGCTGCCGGCAGCTTCAAAGCCAATCTGGAAATGGTTGTCCAAACCATAAATCTCACCGGGGGGTTTCCACCAGACCAGCTGCCAGCTGGGAGGAAACGCAAGTTAACATAACCCCACCTGCTTCACCAGTCTCTCCAATTAGATCCAACCCAGTACCGACACAAGCCACCACAAAAACGACCCAGGTCAAACCACCTCCAGTTTCAGCAATCCACTCCCTGTCATGTTCCCAAATCACCCCAATTAAGATCACACCTACCAAGAAACGGATCTCTCCGACTAGATCAACCCCAGTATCCACACAAGTCACCACAAAAAAGACCCAGGTCAAACCACCTACAGTTTCACCAATCCATCCCCGTTCATATTCCCAAATTACCCCAAATAAGGTCACACCAACCAAAAAACGGGCTAAATCACCCAGACCCACATGTGCTATCTCACTCAACACGACCCCTGCTTCCACCTCAATGCCCGTCAACACACCCAAAAGTGCCAATACACCTAGCACTCTCCCATCATTTCCCTTAGGACCAAGTCCCGCCTCCTCCTGCAGTTGGTCATCTCAATGCACAACACCATATAGCCCAAGTACTACATCAAAGGACAATTGGGATAAAATAGAAACAAATAACATACTAAGAAAGACCCCGACATATAATAAGGGGGAATCCTCTTTGACAGACGTATCCCAAATGGAATCGTCTGTGGATTCCTCCCTCCATATGCCCACTAAACAAACTAAGAAGGCAAACAAGCAAAACATAAACAAATCTTTTTGTACCCAAAACACACAGACTGATGCAGTCTCAGACTCAATAACCCTTGATTGTGGAAATCATGAACAAAAAATAACTCTTACAGAACTATCCACAATCATACTTAATCTTTTACGAGTCAAAATTAATGGGGAAAACACCAACAAAATAAAAGAATTTATCATTAAAATTCTTCGCCCAAAACAACAAATCCCTACAACTAAGTCCTCTCATGCTGCCAAAAAGGCAACCCGCCCCACAGGCACTCACCCTACACAGAAGGCATATACCCACTCAATTACTCATTTACTCCCTTTAGCAGCTACAAACACAAGAGTAAGCCAAATTGGCACACTCATTCATGGGCCTAGGCTAAAAAATCTCACTTCCCCACTCAAAACTGTGAGCGGTCGTAAACGGCTTAACATGGGCACACCATCGAAAAATAGAGGCTCAAAAATGATGGCCTATAAATAAAGAATTTTCAATATAGACAAGAATTTAAAAATACTGAACCTTAATGTGCGAGGGCTCTCAGTACAAACACATACTGAAATTAAGCACTTTCTGGACCTCAATCATATCGACATTATATGTATCCAGGAAACAAAACTATCTGAAAAAACAACTAAAAATATCCCGGGATACAAATGTGAATTTAAGCATTATAAAAACAAAAATGACCAAATCTGCGGCGGTTTGGCAATCTACATCAAACATGCAATAAACTACAAAAACATCATCATAGACAACGTTTTGGATCAGAAAGGGGACACAAAACTTGAGATTCAAATTATTCAAGTATTCTTTGGTCAATCTCCCTTCTATCTGGTTAACATGTACTCAAGGGGGTGCGACCCTACATCTCTAGGCCACTTAGACAATATCTTATCAAAAGGAGACATAGTAATTACTGGGGATTTCAACGCACATAACATTATATGGGGATCTGCCAAAACAGACAACCATGGGCGCGCAGTCGAGGAATGGATTGATTTACACAACCTCGTGCTGCACAATGATGGGACACCAACCAGAGTCGATGCGCACACTGGCAATCTCACCTGTATTGATCTGACCATTACTAGTCCCAAAATCTCAAGTGAGATTTTTTGGCAAGTCCTGCAGGACAACTGGGGTACAGACCATTTCCCAATAATAATAACTATAAACAAGACAAATAATGAAAATCAAGTTACTGAGGAGAGATTTAACTTTAATAAAGCAGATTGGGATGCTTTCAACATGAAAAGTGAGGAAATCACCACTACTGAAGTCTATGATGATGATGATATAAATATATACAATACAAAAATAACAGAACAATTTCTAAAGGTCGCATTAGAGACTATCCCTTCTTCTAAACCAATAAAAAGCAATAGGAAAAATGTACCGTGGTGGAATGAAGAATGCGAAAATGCAATCAAGAAAAGAAAGAAATGCCTAATAAATATTAAACGTCACCCAAGTGAAGCCAACCTGGTCAACTACAAAGAGGCCTCTAAACTCAGTAAAGAGGTCATTCTTAAAAACAAAACAGATAATTGGAATGAATTCTGTGAAAAATGTATTATCGACCCAAAAAATTCATTAGACTTTTGGAACAAAATTCGGAGAATTAAGGGTAATCCAATCAGACCAACTCCCATTCTAAAGGGAAACAATAAAGATGCAATTACCTCCCTTGACAAAGCAAAAATACTTGTCAAACACTATGCAAAAGTCTCTAGCGAAGACAATATCGACCCAGAAGTTTTGGCCAGACAAAAATCTTTTGAACGAATTCAGCATAAAAAAATTAACTCTCCTCCATTGGATAATGAGAACAGTCCAATCAACTATGACTTCACTTTACAAGAATTAAAAGATTGCATTAGTAGCAGAAAAAATTCCGCCGCGGGTTTAGACAAACTTACATACACAATGTTCAAGCATATGCCTGAATCGGCCTTACAAATCTGGCTCTCATTCTTCAACAAGGTATGGCGGGATGGGGAGTATCCCAAGGATTGGAAAATCGCCTGCGTTATACCTTTACCAAAAAAAGATAAAGACCCAAATGATCCTAAATCATATAGACCTATTAGTCTAACCTCTCACCCCGGGAAATTGCTGGAAGGGATGGTTAAGACGCGTTTAGAAATATACTTAGAATCAAAAAAAGTAATAAATCCCTTCCAATCCGGCTTTCGGAAGGGGCGCAGCACGCTTGATCAGCTTGCTCGACTACAGCATGATGTCCTTTATGCTAAAAACAAGGGTCATTATGTTCTAGCTATCTTCTTAGACTTGGAGGCCGCATTCGACTTAGCATGGCACTCGGGTATCTTATATAAATTACAAAAACACGGAGTCACAGGGCGATGCTTTAGTTATATAAAGTCCTTTCTGCTGGATAGAAAGATAAGGGTTAAAGTCGGGGATGCTATCTCGGACACTGAAACACTAACGAGAGGTACCCCGCAAGGTGCCATAATATCCCCTCTACTCTTTTCACTACTTATTAATGATCTCCCAGATGCAATAAAGGGGACTGGGATGGTAATTAGCCAATTTGCCGATGACTCGGGCGGATGGCTAAGGGGAGTCCGAGTCAAAACCCTACAAAAAAAAGCACAAGTAGGGCTGGACTCCATATGGCGCTGGTCACAGAAATGGGGTTTCAAAATTTCACAATCAAAAACAGTAGGGATATTATTCGGAAACAGAAAACAACACCCAGTAGACTTAAAATTAGGAGGCACAAAAATAAAATTTCAAAAGTCAGTCAAATTTTTGGGTATGACACTTGATCAAAAATTCAACTTCCAGCCGCATATTAATGAAATAACGGCTAGATGTCAAAAGGACCTGAACATAATAAGAATGCTAAGGGGCACCAAATTTGGTTCAAATAAACAGTCACTCCTGCTTCTCTACAAGTCCCTAATACGTCCAAAATTAGACTATGGTTCCATAGTATATAATTGTGCGACAAAAGCAGGGATTAAAATGTTAAACACTATCCAGCATAAGGCCTTAGTCATTGCACTAGGTGCACTCCGCTCCTCCCCATCAACCCTATTAGAACAAGAAGCAGGGATTGAGCCTTTGGATCTGCGACGCGAATCGCTTAGTCTAAAATATTGGGCTAGGGTTGCAAGTAGACCTTGCAATCCGGTGAACGAAATCATCGGATCTGGGTCCTATGTTAAGGCCAGATACCAGAGGAACAAATCCCCACAATTACCATTTGGTGCCGCCGTAAATCAGCTCGCAGTAGAATACCAGATAGATGAATTCAGTATAGCAGACTTCAGACCACGTCTGGACGCCCCATGGTTGTTATCTACTCCCAAAGTCGACATATCCCTAAGTTCCCAATTTACAAAAAAAGACAATCCCAAGATCATTTTGGAAAAAACAAAAGTCTATGTAGACGAGATCTATTCGGAGCACCTTCAGATATTCACAGATGGTAGCAAAAATACAGAAAATGCAGTTTCTGCGGCAATGGTCATTCCAGAGCGAAACATCACCATAGCTCAAAGACTTAGCAAACATTTGTCAATATATGCAGCAGAGCTCACGGCCATCAGATACGCACTTAACTGGACTCTAGCCAACAAACCAAACCAAATTGCTATCCTGTCTGACTCACTTTCGGCACTACAATCCATCCAGAATAGATACAGTAACTCTAGACCTGATATTCTAGAAAATATACTATCCCTACATGATCAGTGCTATGTAAACAGTATCAAAGTTTCATTAGTTTGGTGTCCAGCTCATGTCGACTTCCAGGGAAATGAAATTGCGGATATGGCGGCCAAGGGTGCACTGAATAATTCTGTATGTGATAAAGTTTCCCTGTCAAAATCAGAAATCTATGCACTTATAAAAGCAAAAATGAAAAACAAATGGGCAGAAAGGCTGGCAAAATACCAACACAGCCAGTACATAAATCATAATGGAATAAGCTTCAAACCGCCACAGACCTATTCCACCTCGAGACAGGTGGACAGGGCCGAAACGCGATTGAGGCTAAAACACAATCTATTGACAGGAAACGTAGGATACCACATTTTGGGTGGCTCGCCCATTTGCCCAGAATGTGGAGTTCGAAACACAACAGAACATTATCTGCTGGACTGTATAGTTCATGGGAGGGCAAGATCTAGGTTATCTGGGGCTTTACAACGGATAGGAGTCACTCTCGAGATGAAAAACGTTTTGTTTCCGTCGAAGGCTCTACAAACATCCACATTTCTCGCCCTGGAGACTTACCTGCTTGACTGTCAGATGGCAGATAAAATATAAATAGTAGTTTTTCCCTTTTGTGCATGTTTAACCGGATGAATACAGCGCAATTTATAAAAATTGCTACCTTTTTCGCCAATGTCATTTGTTTGCTGTGCCTATGATCGCACCCCTAAATATTTAATCATTGCTTAATCAATTAACGACTGGGTCTTTCGATCGCCATCACTCCGAGATACTCCTGTACAGTTTTAAGAATTTTCAAGTCTGCTAAATCAAATACAGGTCTAAAAGAAAATATATCCCTATCAAATAGGGGATACCCAGGAATCACTCCATTTAACCATTACAGGAAGAACAAAATATAGCTTATAGTCTAACCACGTAGAAAAATTATAACGGTTTATTCTTGAATTGCGCTGTCTTCCTCCCGGGCCGATGTACAGGGGGGGAAGTGGAAAAAATGGGCTCCTGCTGCGTCCGTCCGCGACTTTTTAACAGTTTCACCCCCTTTGGATTACGCCTTTCCATATAAATAAACAAATAAATAAACAAATAAATAAAAAAGATGAAACAACGGGCTGGACTGTCTGAGGCGGCTGGCCTGGTGTTTTCAATCTTACAAGACTTTTTAACAGGTACACCCCCTTTGGAATACGCATATTCAAAT
>JASEVX010000008.1:25366979-25684479 GCA_031761405.1 Serripes groenlandicus | reverse complement strand
GATGGGAGTTACAGAATGCCTTTCCGCCGTCATCTCGGCTGCGGGAGGTCGCGGGTTCGATCCCTGGTCGGGTCATACCAAATACTTTAACATTGGCAGTAATATTACGGCTGCCCTCCTTGGCGCTCTGGGTTGCGGGGTTAAGCCTTGACTGACTGGTGTCAGGATAAATGGACCAGAAGTACCGGTAACGCACCCAGGAAACGCCGTGATATAACTGAACGATTGTTGAAAGCGGCGTCAAACACCTAACAATCAACCAATCTCTACTACGCTAGGTTCTCTTTTTCAATACCCGTACTATAATCTAAAGCAGTTCATTTTGTATATCTACAAAAACGTACGACAAACGTTTGAATATAGTGCTTAATAGGTACATGTTGCAAGTACAGGTCGCCAGCATATTCCAGCATCATATCGCACACAAAGTCGGCACTGTTATGTTTACTTTGATCGATTAGATTCCTGACATAAGAGTTAGGTTGACTCGGTGGATTATCGCTTTTAAAGTTTCAGAAATTAACGTCTCCTGGTGTACCGTTTTGCAAGATGAATATAAGGAATGAACGGACTGTTCATTAGGCATCGCTTCTCGGCCTTTTGGCTAAGATCAAAGATCAGACAGAATACTTTTTCACAGTAATCTCGGTTGCGTGTTCGATCCTTGGTCGGGTCATACCAAATACGTTAACAGTGACTGTCCTCCTTGGCGCTCTGGGTTGCGGGGTTAAGCCTTACGACTGACTGGGTGGTAACAGGATAAATGGACCAGAAGTACCGGTAACGCACCCAGGAAACGCCGTGATATAACTGAAAGATTGTTGAAAGCGGCGTCAAGCACCTAACAACCAACCAATCTATACTGCGATGGGTTCTCTTTTTCAATACCCTTACTATTATCTATAACAGCTAGGAGAGCACAAGACACAACATTAAAACAACCGTCAACGCAACGTTGTGTACACTATTTAATAAATAATATGTATACATTATTTCTGAAAGCTAACGATGATAAACTTCGAGTCGTTAACCGTGTACTGTATGATCACTGCTGTGTTTAAAGACGCATATAGTGCAGTCACGGCTCAATGCTCCAACAGTTGAGATATTGTACATACAATATATCTGTAAAGGTGCAGACTAGACCCGCGGCCAGGTGGAAAGGACCGATCCACACTTCCGGGTCGTTGTACCCTAAATCTAAGTGGTTGCTTTTACGATGTTGAAGTAGCACTTCATTCACGGTGTTTATGAATGGTGAGTTTTCTCACATTCACTGTATTCACGGTGTTTATGAATGGTGTGACTTTGTTGACGGTGTTTATTAATGGTGTGACTTTGTTCACATTCACTGTATTCACGGTGTTTATGAATGGTGTGACTTTGTTCACGGTGTTTATGAATGGTGTGAGTTTTCTCACATTCACTGTATTCACGGTGTTTATGAATGGTGTGACTTTGTTCGCATTCACGACTCTGACTGAACTGTTCATAAAATCAAGAATCGATCGATTAATAGGTAACAGGTGTGACTGCATGACAACCGAACGACCTCCAATCAATCGTTTCCTTTTCATCCGCAAATAGCGACATCACAGTTTATTATACATATTTGTGAAATAAGCTCCAAAGTAATAAGTGTCGCGTGTTTAATGATTCGTATCAGTCACAGAGTTGTCTTCCCCGTCTGACAGGCAGACCTCCCGTTTACGACAGAAACTTACAATAAAGGTTTGAACATAGTTCTGAAAAGGTACAAGTTGCAAGTTCAGGTCGCCAACATCTTATCTCACACAATGTCGGCAATATTATGTTTACTTTACTTTAAACATATCTAGATAAACATATGCTAAGCCGACCTAATATGGAGGTGTCCTAGTCAGTTACGAAAGAAATTTCCACTGCCATGCTCTGTCCTGTGTGCGTATATTGTGTGACCTTATGCACATGTATTGTATATAGTATTGTAAAAAGACAGACATTGAAATTTCCACTGCCATGCTCTGTCCTGTGTGCGTATATTGTGTGTATGCACATGTATTGTACATAGTATTGTAAAAAGACAGACATTGAAATGGTATGGCATGTATGTTTACACGCGTATACATTGATTTGCGTGTCAACGGGAATAAAGAAGTACATTCCCACTGACATGCTCTATTTTGTGCGCGCGTGTGTTATATGACCTTATGCACATGTATGTATATAGTCTTGTAAACAGGCAGTGATTGAAATTGTCGCTAAATCTAAATATAACTACAATCTCCTTAAAGCTGACCATGGACAAATCACTCAAAATGTTTACACTTTTCGCTTTAGGCTTCCTTGCTATTTTCCTAGTAGATATCAATTGATGTCATAGCCGTTTTCCGATTTGATGAGTATTGTAAGTAAGAAAGTAAATGTTTTATTATAGTGACATGTGCATACAATACGTTACAAACAAGAAAGTATGTACAGAATACAAGCACCCGGCCCAGTGGACCTATAAGTCACCTAAATTGAATAAACTAGAAATATCACTGAAGGTGATGAATACCCCCAGCTGGTGCCTGACAATATATACATATGTATGAGAAATTCAAGGGGCCATAACTCATTTAAAAATAATTCCAGTGCAACACGCCGACAATATGCCCAACTGGGCTTGGTATCAACCATTCCTGTGAAGTTATATTGAATTCTGACCAAGGGTTGCTGAGAAATTGTGTTCACAAAATATGGACATATATGTAATATGTATGAGAAATTCAAGGGGCCTACTCATTTAAAAATAATTCCAGTGCAACACGCCGACAATATGCACAACTAGGCTTGGTATCAATCATTCTTGTGAAGTTATATTGAATTCTGACCAAGGGTTGTTGAGAAATAGTGTTCACAAGAAATGTCCACAGACCAACGGACCGACCGTCAATCGTGACTCCTATATAGCCCCCATATACTATGTATATGGAGGTATAATAATAAATATACGTGAATATATATATTGTATGTGATCATGTATTGTATATAGTTGCATTGTATTTGTAATGCTAATGTTTCTCACGATTCGTGGAACTTAATGCTCTGTTAAATAAACTTTAAACAAAGTCGTCTGCTGCAGATTTTCTGTATGTGGTATGATTGATCCAGGACAAAACACCTGGTTCTCCACTGACGGTCTCACCGTTGCACCATACAGTTGGTATATAAACAAGAAACTAGTACTCAATGAAGAGTAAGATTTTTAATACAAAAAATTAAAATGGAATGTGTGATTAGATACAAAAGTATCAACATTTCTATTGCTAATAGACCATGTTATTTACCCTATCAATGAATTATGTTGTATATGTATATATATATGAGCCGTTACACGAGAAAAACTGCGTAATGTATCGACCCAGATAGGCCTAAGCATGCCGCGCGGGCTTATCCGGGCAGACACAATGTTGGTTTTCTCGTGGAACGGCTCATATGTATTCAACTAGAGATAAATCGGAAAAATCCAAATGTGACTGGAATCCGTCCGGGATTGGAAACCGGGTGTCCCTGGTTCTATCCCCATTCATGATGGAGTGCCCTTTGGCTAGGCACATTTCCTAGCCTAGTACTGGTTTGCTTACCCAGGGTTCACGAAGAAGTAAATATATCGCTGTGATATCACTCAAATAGACTTGAATACGCAAAGTCCACATTGTTGGTATCATAGTAGTAACAGATGGTTTAGTTTTTTAGCTTTATTTGGGTTTTACGCTATTAAGTATCGACCCAGACTGCGCAGGTCCATACTGTTGGTTTTCTCGTGGAACGGCTCAGATTATTACAACTCACAGCTTTTTGAATCAATATTATAGAGGAGAAATGGCAAAAGCAAAAGGATCAATTTCACCTTTTCATTATTGTATTGACTTCCTTACTTTCAGACGTTGCCTTTTATTAAAAAAATTTAAAAACGGATTACAGAAGATATTTTACACGGCACACAGTCTGAGTCAACTAAAACAAACTTCTGAAAAAGCATTTTGAAAAACGGAGAAATTGCAGCCATGTTATTTATATCTCTTGGTAGGTTACTGGGCTACAAAGTCTCTGACTGACAGCATGGTTTTTTTTCTCTCCCTTTGGATTGTGAGAGCTCTTTTGAGTCAGTTTTACAGCACTTCCAGTGCATATTATGGCAGTGGATGTCGGAAATTTGGGGACAAACTTCCAATTTAGTATGGATTTATGTCACATTTTGACCTTGTACACAATTGGGGAGATTTCAAGTTGTTGAAGTCCCGAAATCAAGCGGAAGAGCGGTCAAGCCCCTTGACTATAGCTGCATGATTTTCTCTCCCTGTGACAAGCAATTTCTCCTTTTTGCACAATGTTTTTAAAAGTCGGCAGCAAAAACTTCAAATGTCGGCAGTGTTATGTCATGTGATAAAACATTTTTTTTATAAAATGTCACTGATTGTAAAGGCAGAATTCGCCTGATATAAAGTTCTAAAAATGATTAACATATTTAGATAAAATATAATATGAGTTTTAAACAGATTTTTGTCTTTCTAAAATGTCGGATTTCTTGTTCACATCTTGTGATGTAATATCAACATCATTGACTGCAACAGCATTTTGTCGCAACAAATGTCCGGCATGGCTATCTTCTCTGATTGGCTGAGCCTTCCTGGGGGATTTCTCGTCCTTCACATCATCTTCAAAACTTACTTTTTTCTCACCACCATCATCCGAAGTCGGTTTATTGTCAGCTGCTTCACCGTTTGATTTATTTATGAGGGGCTCATCCTCTGCCTTGTCCAGTTCTTCATCAGCTTCAAACACCGTTTCTTCCAAATCGAATTTCGGAATTTCATGATCCCTTGAAAAATCGGGTTTAAAGTTGGTTCCATAGTCCATAGTATGACAGCGCACCCTATCAAGGGCCTTCAGTTTTACATCGGAGGCCCGCCTCTCCACCGCCACACTCTCGTTCTCGTCCCAAGAGAGTGCACGGTCCAGCGGTCTACGACTGCCCTCGTTTTGTATCGAACTCAATCGAAGATTTTTCTTATGTTTGGTTCGTAGTTGGCTAACAAAGAACCTGCGTTCGTCATTAATGAAATTCTTATCATGGAATTTGACATTGTTTTTCTGAAAAGAGACAGAATATTCAACGTAACATAAGATTTCTGGTTTCAACATACATCTTGTGAGATAAGCAACTAAATATTTCCTATTTCAAAATTATCTGAAAACAGCAAATTTGGTAATTGGGTTACCTGTTTTGACATTGAAAATGTAACATTTAAGCAAGAACGCTGCAGAGCGAACGCCAATACTCGTCTGTTTTGTTTTAACCCTTTCCCTCATACGACAATTCTGCAGCAGACGACTTTGAACGTATTTTGTCAGATGGATAACCTATGACTAAAAGTGGAAAACATTGTGACAAAAGGAGAAATTGCACGTTCTGTGCAATTTCTTCTTTTGTCACTATGTTTTCAAAACGCCGTCTGCTTTAATCCTTTCCCTCATACGACAATTCTGCAGCAGACGACTTTGAACGTATTTTGTCAGATGGATAACCTATGACTAAAAGTGGAAAACATTGTGACAAAAGGAGAAATTGCACGTTCTGTGCAATTTCTTCTTTTGTCACTATGTTTTCAAAACGCCGTCTGCTTTAACCCTTTCCCTCATACGACAATTCTGCAGCAGACGACTTTGAACGTATTTTGTCAGATGGATAACCTATGACTAAAAGTGGAAAACATTGTGACAAAAGGAGAAATTGCACGTTCTGTCCAATTTCTTCTTTTGTCACTATGTTTTCAAAACGCCGTCTGCTTTAACCCTTTCCCTCATACGACAATTCTGCAGCAGACGACTTTGAACGTATTTTGTCAGATGGATAACCTATGACTAAAAGTGGAAAACATTGTGACAAAAGGAGAAATTGCACGTTCTGTGCAATTTCTTCTTTTGTCAATATGTTTTCAAAACGCCGTCTGCTTTAACCCTTCCCCCATACGACAATTCTGCAGCAGACGACTTTGAACGTATTTTGTCCAAACATAGAAAATCTCCATAATTGAATGGATAACCTATGACAACAAGTGGGAAACATTGTGGCAAAAGGAGAAATTGCACGAAAATATTGCAGCAAAAGGAGTAAAGGCTGATACTACATATGTGCTGTACAATATTTTGTCAAAAAAAAGAAAATCTCTATAATTGAATGGATAACCTATGACAAAAAGTGGGAAACATTGTGGCAAAAGGAGAAATTGCACGTTTTGTGCAATTTCTTCTTTTGTCACTATGTTTTCAAAAAGCCTTCTGCTGCAGAGGCGTCAGAAAGCGTCTATATGAGGGAAAGGGTTAAGTCGAAAAAGCGGCATTTGTAAATAATCATTAAAGCCATAGTTATGTGACTTTGTATAAGCATGCGTATTATTCCTAAAAAAACATGTGTACTAGGTTTCATTTGAAAATATTGAACAGTTTTTTAGTTAAGAGGTAAGGTTAACGTTTTGTGATAACGACGCAGATGACGACGCCGCCCAGGGTTTCACATTAGCCAGATTTTTGTTCCGGAAAACAGACGATCTAAACATTGAAAGTATCATTTAGATATAAGGTTACAGCATTATTGTAAAGGAGTTTTTGTTCCTTAACTCTTTCAGCGCCGAATTGTTTTTAAATTAGACTCTTCCATGCTCAAAATCGGGCGTCTCCATTTCTCATGTCATACAATGTTTGACTATTTTGATAACTAAAAGGAAAACAAGAGGGCCATGATGGCCCTGGAATCGCTCACCTGATTTTTTGTTTTCACTTTAGCTATATAAGCCCCGCCCCTGGCGGCCATAGTTTACGACCAATCAACTTGGCTTGAAGGAATCTGATAGAGGGTCACCCTAGGAACATTTCTACAAAATTATTTGAAAATCGGCCTGACACTTTTGGAGAAGAAGATTTTTTAAGTTTTCCCTATAGCCATATAAGGCAAAATAGCCCCGCCCGCCCTGGCGGCCATGTTTTTCGACCAATCAACATGGCTTGAAGGAATCTGACAGAGGGTCATCCAAGGAACATTTCTACAAAATTATTTGAAAATCTGTCAACCAGATTGGGAGAAGAAGATTTTTTAAGTTTTCACTATAGCTATATAAGGCAAAATAGCCCCGCCCCCCTGGTGGCCATATTTTTCGACCAATCAACTTGGCTTGAAGGAATCTGATAGAGGGTCATATAAGGAACATTTCTACAAAATTATTTGAAAATCGGCCTGACAATTTTGGAGAAGAAGATTTTTTGAGTTTTCACTATAGCCATATAACGCAAAATAGCCCCGCCCTCCTGGCGGCCATGTTTTTTCACCAATCAACTTGGCTTGAAGGAATCTGATAGAGGGTCATCCAAGGAACATTTCTACAAAATTATTTGAAAATCGGCCAGACACTTTTGGAGAAGAAGATTTTTTGAGTTTTCACTATAGCCATATAAGGCAAAATAGCCCCGTCCCCCCTGGCGGCCACGTTTTTCGACCAATCAACATGGCTTGAAGGAATCTGACAGATGGTCATCCAAGGAACATTTCTACAAAATTATTTGAAAATCTGCCAACCAGTTTGGGAGAAGAAGAATTTTGAAGTTTTTTTCATTTCGTTGCCATGGAAACCAGAATTCTGCATGGATCCCAAAAATTTGAAGGAAATCTGGTGAGGTCATTGAGAGGATGCTTTCTGTGAAGTTTCATCCCAATTGACCCACCGGTTACTGAGAAGAAGAAGTTGACGCACGATGGACGACGGACGACGGACGCCGGACAAAAGGCGATCACAATAACTCACCTTGAGCAAAGCTCAGGTGAGCTAACAATGCTGATTTCAGGTGAGACAGCTCGTTACGAGCTGACTCGCCTGAATCAGTATTGTTTGCAAAAACCTGAGTATTGCCTTTGGCGCTGAAAGAGTTAAGGGCAGATTTTCCTATTCCGAAAAAGTGCTTCCGATGCAGACACATCAAAAGTCATCTGTATCAAGGAGAGAGTGGACTATCCTTTAACATGTTTGTCCTAAACCTGTTTGTCCTAAATATGTTTGTCCTAAACATGTTTGTCCTAAATATGTTTGTCCTAAATATGTATGGTATCCAACGTACATTGTATGTCTTTAGAAAATATTGCAGTAAAAGGAGTAAAGGCTGATACTACATATGTGTTGTAAAATATTTTGTCAAAAAATAGAAAAGCTCTATAATTGAATGGATAACCTATGACAAAAAGTGGAAAACATTGTGGCAAAAGGAGAAATTGCACGTTTTGTGCAATTTCTTCTTTTGTCAATATGTTTTCACAAAGCCGTCATATGTGAATGGGAAAGCCTTAATGCCAGAATACGGCATGTTTTCTTGTTTCTTTCTGAAGTGGTATTCTTTGTAGACTATTTCTACGAATAAAACCACTACTACATAATTAGATATGAACCTTTTCATAACAATTGTTAATCTCAACAATCTTAATAACATTCTATCCAACGATGTATCTGTTTCAATTATCAAATTTGGTTGCTATTCATATATATCATCGTAACATGCAATTAATTTAAAACTGTTCCTAATTCAGTTGCTCCTTTAAACCATATCTTTTGTTACTAGTTTGGACATTATATTGCTATAAACATAATCATGTTTATTTAATGCCATAAACAGTTTGTACTTGTACATATAATTTTAAGCCCTTTCACACATGCAGACACAGTTGCACGCATCTGCAGCAGACAATTTTTTCAAACATTGTGGCAAAAGGAGAACTTTTATTATGATCAAAAGATTGCTGATGCTGAAGATACATGTGTTGGTTGGAAAGGGCTATGTTAGTCGTCCAGGGCTAAAATATAATGTCCAGCAACTAATTTTGAATACTCGTGAGAACTACTCCAGTTATTTGTCTAGGACGTCAGTAACAAAGTACGATATAAAAGTATTATCAACCGTCCATCATTCGCTCCGATCTTTACTACTTTAGTTATTTATCTAGTATGTCGGTAACAAAGTACGATCTAAAAGTATCATCAACCGTCTATTATTCGCTTTGATCTTTACCACTTTAGTTATTTGTCTAGGAAGTCGGTAACAAAGTACGATCTAAAAGTATCATCAACCGTCAATCATTTGCTCCGATCTTTACTACTCAAGTTATTTGTCTAGGACGTCGGTAAAAAAGTACGATCTAAAAGTATCATCAACCGTCCATCATTCGCGCCGATCTTTACTACTCAAGTTATGTGTCTAGAACGTCGGAACATAGTACGATCTAAAAGTATTATCAACCGTCCATCATTCGCTCCGATCTTTTGGATGAAATATTCCAGAATACTGGTAAGTAATTATTTTTTACTTAGGAGTGCAAATCATGGTCAGTTGAGGATAACAAAAGATTAGCTAATAACATATTAAATCTAATATAAATTAACACAAGACTGTTCGAAGGAACATGAATGTGTAAACATCCAATAGACGTGTAAGTGTGACAGACAGACTGAATCTGTATGTGACGGCCTGTACATTAAACCTTTCCCACATAGAGCAAATCTGCAGCAGACGACTTTGAAAAATGTCTACTAAAAAATATGTAAAACATTCTATAATTGTAGGTATACTTAATAAAAACAGTTATTGTGGCAAAAGGAGAAATTGCTCGTTTTGAGCAATTTCCCCTTTTGTCACAATGTTTTCATAAGTCGTCTGCTGCAGATGTGTTAACTTGCGTCAATAGGTGGGAAAGGGTTATACTTTATCTCACAGTAACACATGATTCATTTGAAAATGGTGAATGGGCTTTTTTTTTGGTTATGAGTTAAGATTTACGTTTTGTGGCGATGCAAACGCCAACGCCGCCGCCAAGGGTATCACAATAGCCCGACTGTTTTTCTTCGAAAAACAGAGAAGAAAAACAGACAAGCTAGAAAAAGTGCTCAATGGGCACTTTACCATGAAAGAACCTAACCCAGGGTGACTGGTCTCAAATCATTCACGCTACTGTCAGGTAGAAAGCTCTAAAAGATCAAGGAAGGAACTCTACTTACTATAATGTAATGTTAGTACTTTTTGGAAATACTTTTTGTCTGGAACTGTGATGGGGATATAAGGGCTAACGTGAAAGGATTGACATTTTACTGTATAACCTAATACCTAATACATGTATACTTTTTTTTAAAACAAATGAAATCGTTTGAAGAAAGATATGTACAAATAAAAGCATATGTACAAATAAAGCAAAAAACATCAAAGAAAAATGAGAAATAACTAAAAAAGTTTGTTGTTTTTTTAAATATTTTTAAAACAAACTTTTTCATTGAGATCAATTTCTCAATTTCTTTTTTATCTGTTGATCCCTTTCCCACTTGCAGACGCATCATGTTGCATATTCAGCAGACTACTTTTGAAAACATCCTGGCAAAAGGATAACAATTGCTTATAATGAGCAATTTCTCCTTTTACCACCGTGAATAATCTCAATTCCACAAACAAACAAAAAATCCTTTAAATAGAGATTTTACATATTTAAGCTTAGGTGTTCTCAGAGTCGTCTGCTGCAGATGTCTTGCATGTGGTAAAAGGGTTAACCATCTCTCATATATAAATGCCTTCTTATGCCACTGCAGCAGATGACTTTTGCAGACATTGTGACAAAAGGTCAAAATAAGCCATTTCTCCATTTGCCAAAATTTCTGCAAAACTTTATTCAATAATAATTCTTCGTTTTTAGAGATTTTCCATAATCTAGAGGAAAATAATTTCAAAGGCATCTGCTGCAGATTAATTGTATTTGGTCAAAGGGTTAAGAAAAGTCAATAATTATTCATATTGGGATATTGGTTAATAAACAGACAACATTAAATTAATAAGAAAACAACTATAACACTAATGATAAACACATTAATAAACCCAGTCAACACAAATTACTCACTAGTTCTTGCTGTATAAAATTAAACACAAAACAACAAATAAAACCATAAACATTTTAAAAGCTACATTCAGAACCCCCACAAAAAAATATCCAATCCGGTAAAAAGAAAAGTTTATTCCTTTCTCAAATACAGACTTCTCTGCAGGAAGATTGCTCATAATGAGCTAATTCCCCTTTTGCAACAAAGTTTTCAACTCTTTCATAATTAAACGCTTAATTACCGATATTTTTACTTTTAACGACTATTTCTTCGAGATTTGTTATATGTTGGAAAGGGATAATCATAGATACATTAGAAATGACAATGAAAAATGCAAGGGGTAGACAAAAAAAGCATTAAAATTAAATTAGAAAATGCAATGCGAAATAAGGAAAGGCAGTTCAGAAATTATGTTTATATATTATATAATTATGGCACATGGTAATAAATATAAGACAAAGAAAGAAAAATAAGTCATCACAAAGGCTGAAGTTAATAATTTTGTTGTTTATAAACTACAGCAAAATCTCTCTCGATGAATAAAAGAAGGTTTATGAGATAAACCATTTCCATGCAATAACCCTTTCCCACATACAACAAATCTGCAGCAGACGACTTTGAATACATCTTGACAAATACGTGGAAAATCTCCACAAATCAGTGTTATTATTGAACACAGTTGAAAACATTGTGGCAAATGGTTAAATGTTTTAACCCTTTACATCATCAAGAATTCTGCAGCAGACAACTTTGAACAGATTTTGTTAAAAAAATAGAAAATCTTTATAATTGAATGGATAACCTATGACTAAAAGTGGAAAACATTGTGGCAAAAGGAGAAATTGCTCGTTTTGAGCAATTTCTTCTTTTGTCACTTTCTTATCAAAAAGCTGTCTGCTTCAGAGGCGTCAGAAAGCATATATATGAGGGAAAGGGTTAAAATCATTGTGACAAAAGATAACATTGCTCATATTGAGCAATTTCTCCTTTTGCTATAATTTTAATAAGTCTGTTGTACAAATATACATGTTACTTTCATTTACAGAGATTTTCCATATTTTTCCCCTGATGATTTCAAAGTCATTTGTTGTATGAAGGAAAGGGTTGATATTAATCTTAAGGCATTGTATAAGTGAATATTTTTGTGAGTCAAAAAGTAAGAGCTGCTGGAAATCAAGATATTTAGCAAGCAAATTGGGAAAAAGGAATCTTTGGTTGTAGGTGAAATATTCACATATTTCTTTCTTTTCATTCACAAAGTATTTCACTACTTGTAATGTATTATCCTTTCACCCCCCTTTCCCACATACAACAAATCTGCAGCAGATGACTTAAACCCTTTCCCTCATATAGTCGCTTTCTGACGCCTCTGCAGCAGACGGCCTTGTGAAAACATAGTGACAAAAGAAGAAATTGCTCAAAACGAGCAATTTCTCCTTTGGCCACAATGTTTTCCACTTTTAGTCATAGGTTATCTGTTCAATTATAGAAATTTTCTGTCTTTTAACAAATTATGTTCAAAGTCGTCTGCTGCAGATTTGTTGTATGAGAGAAAGGGTTAATAACATCTGGGCATTAACATTGTAATAGTAATTAAAAAGAGTAAAAAAAAACATGGTTGCAAAAGGAGTGATTGCATATTGCAATCAATTTCTACTTTTGCCACACTGTATTAATAAATTGTTTGTTTCAGTTAAGAATGCATGTGGGAAAATGTTATTTGTTACTTTTAACCTTGAAAATAATGTGGAAGACAGTGGTGCAGAGGTAGAGTGTTGGTCTATCAGACCAAATGTCCCAGGTTCGAATCCCATGATGAGCAGGTTCTGCCTTTGTGATTTTTCCATTCAAACGGCGCGAGAACTGGTTATGTCTTCAGGAAGCAGACATCGAGCGTGATTAATAAAATATAAGCTGAAAGCTGGTTTTGCAATCGATTTAAACAAAATAAGTTGAAGCAAAAAATAATTCTTACATTTTTAGTGGTATCTAAGGCACTCCTGAAAAGCTTCTGCAGATTCAAGCCGCCCTCTTGACTTTCAGCACTGAGCAAAGATCTCTGTGATATCATGCGGCTCCGTCTCTCCTGGATCTTCTCTGAGGATAAGAATGTAAATACATTTATTTACTTTACTGATAATAATCATGATATTCTATTTTTAACCCTTTCCCTCATACGAAAATTTTGCAGCAGACGACTTTGAACATATTTTGAAGAAAATTGAAAATCTCTATAATTGAATGGATAACCTATGACTAAAAGTGGAAAACATTGTGTCAAAAGGAGAAATTGCACGTTTTGTGCAATTTCTTCTTTTGTCACTATGTTTTCCAAAAGCCGTCTGCTGCAGAGGCGTCAGAAAGCGTGTATATGAGGGAAAGGGTTAAAGGCTATTTTAACCCTTTCCCACATATAGACGCATTTTGATGCATCCGATTCCTAAGCAGATGACTTGAAAACATCGTGACAAAAGGATAAATTGCTCAAAACAAGCAATTTCTCCTATTGCCACAATGTTTTCAACTCCTTTTCTCCTTTTTATAATTATATAATCTCATTTATGGAGCTTTTTCACGTTTTTGTATATAGGTTTTCAAAGTCGTCTGCTGCAGATTTGTTGTATGTGGGAATGAATAACCAATTCTCACATAAGACAAATCTACCACAGATGACTTTGCAAACGTCTCAAAGTATCATTTATGAATAGAGTTGAAATCATTGCGGTAAAACGAAAAATTGCTCATTATGCAGAATTTTGTCACAATGATTTCCAAAGTCATTATGCTTCATATGAGTCGGATTGTGTCTGGGAAAGGCTCAAGAGTTGAACATCTTTTAAAAGAAATAAAAGCACCACAGGGCGAATACCAACGCTTGTCTCGGGTTTTTCCTTAGTCGAAAAAGGGGCATTACTGAATAATTATTAGAGCCAGGGTTATGTGATATGCGTATTGTTCCTTGGAACAAGACTTCCAAGTTTCAGTTGAAAATATTTCACAGTTTCTGAGTTATGAGGTAAGGCTAAAGTTTTGTGACGATGCAGATGACAATGCCAAGGGTGTCAGAATAACTTTTTTTTCTTCGAAACACAGACAAGAAAAGGGTCACTCTAATAAACCAGATCTACACCATGCAGTTGCTAATGTACACCATTTTTTTACATGACTTTTAACCCTTTCACACATATACCAAATCTGCAACAGACGACCTCAAAAACACCCTTGCAAAAATATGGAAAATCTCTTTAAATAAAAGAAAAATTATAAAATAGACAAAACTAGAACTATCACTGAAGATGATAAATACCCCCTAAACAGCACCTTGAATGAATGAATGAATGTATATTGTTTTATGGCGCATCGACAGCTAAGGTCATTTAGCGCGCAATTAAATTTAATTATTCATGATACCTGGGTAAACAAACCAGTACTAGGCTAGAAAATGTGCCTTGCCCAAGAGCACTCCACCATGACCGTAGTGCCGCGACTGGGGATCGAACCCGGGACACCTGGTTTCGAAATCCCCGACGCTAACCACTCGACCACAGCGGATTCCTAAACAGCACCTTGACCTACACCATAACTTAATAAGTCAAAGGGCCATAACTCGGTAAAATAACATGCAATTGTAACCCCTTTAGGATATGCACATCTCATCTTGGTATAGAAGCTTCATGTAAAATTTTATTTAATTCCATCTAGTGGTTTGTAAGAAATAGGCCGGACAAAATATGGCTTCCGACCGACAGACAGACAGACATACAGCCTGACACAGTGACTCCTATATACCCCCTCTTCTTCGAAGGGGGTATAATTATTGCAAAAAGAGGAGCGGTTCACGTTGAGCAATATCTCTTTTGGCCACAATGTTTTAAAAAGTTGTCTGTTATAGATGCATGAGAAATGTTTCCACAAGTGCCAGTGGATACAGTTAAAAAGTACTATACCTTCTTTATCCAGCTGTCTTGTTTCAAATTCATCTCCCATCACTTTCAAGCATGCAGAGCTATCCACCTGTCGTCTGCAAGAACATGTTTTACAAAACATTTGATCAGAATCTTTTAAACTAAAGATTTGATAACCCATTCCCACATACAACAAATCTGCAGCAGACGACTGTGTAAACATAGTGACAAAAACCTGAAAAAAATCTCCATAAAAGATAGCTTAATTATTAAATAAAGTTGAAAACGTTGTGGCCAAAGGAAAATTGCTCATCTTGAGCAATTTCACCTTTGGCCACAATGTTTTCAAAAGTCATCTGCTGCTATTGCGTCAAAATGCGTCTGCACGTAGGAAAAGGTTAAAAATTAAAAGATTGATTAGTTTCTACTTCTACCATAAACTACCGTACTTCATACATAAAAGCAATTGATTTTTTATAAAACATCGTGGGGCTAACAAGACAAGATATTACAAGCTTTTCCTCAGAATGTTTTCAAAGCAGACGACTTCATAAAATGCCATATTTAATGTTATTCATATCCTTACACATAACTCACGTAAAATGAAATTTTGAGTGATGCATGTCATTGAACCAATACATAGGTTTTGGTCAACCGTTTTGCTGAATATGTATGTACTATTTGGCCAATAGGTTTGTATATTTTGACCCTCTCGTATGTTTGTACTGTGGGAATGGTTTGTTAGACCATGGTCTTTGATTAAGGTTTGTGGTTGCTGTCACCTGGGTTTTGATCTTGCAAAAATTAATAACAGGCTAGCACAGTAATTTGTGATTTGTTGTATGTGGGAAAGGTTCAAGCATAGATCTTTAACCTTTTCCCTTATACAACAATTCTGCAGCAGACGACTTTGAACGTATTTTGTCAAAAATAGAAAATCTCTATAATTGAATGGATAACCTATGACTAAAAGTGGAAAGCATTGTGTCAAAAGGAGAAATTGCACGTTTTGTGCAATTTCTTCTTTTGTCACTATGTTTTCAAATAGCTGTCTGCTGCAGAGGCGTCAGAAAGCGTCTATATGAGGGAAAGGGTTAAAATACTTACAAGTCTGACGAAACTCTGGGCAAGTTAGAGGCTCCTGATAGAGTGAGGTTCTTGAAGTGTTCTCTGAAATCAACAAAATTAATTATTTTCCCCCTGCAGACGCATTTTGATGCAATAGCAGTAGACTTTTGAAAACATTGTGGCCAAAGGTGAAATTGCTCATAATGAGCAATTTCTCCTTTGGCCACAATGTTTTCAACTTTATTTAACAATTAAGCTATCTTTTATGGCGATTTTTTAGGTTTTTGTCACTATGTTTTCAAAGGCGTCTTCTGCAGATTTGTTGTAAGTGGGAAAGGGTTAACAGCTCAAAACAAGCATATATATATAAACATTGCTCTGTAAAACCCAAACTTACCACATACAGACGCTTTCTGACGCCACTGCAGCAGACGAATAATGAAATCATTTTGGCAAACTGAGATATTGCTCATGATGAGCAATTTCTCCATTTGCCACAATGATTTCAATTCAATTCAATAATCATAATATCAATAATGGAGATTTTCTATACTTTATACTTGATAATTTCAAAGTCGTCTGCTGCAGATGTATTGTATGTTGTAATGGGTTAAGTATTACACATGTAGAAGAAGACCTGCCTGCACAGTCTTGCTTAAGATCAAAATTGATGATGGTCGCCAGAAACCTTCTATGATTGTCTGACAGTGCATAGCAGGATCAGACTTGGTGGATGTGCATATACATATAAGGCAAAACATCCCAACCCCTGGTCGCCATGTATTTTGACCAATCAAAATGGCTTGAAGGAATCTGATTGAGGGCCAACCAAGGTACATTTCTATAACATTATTTGAAAATCAGCCAGACACTTTCGGAAGGAGAAGATTTTTAAAGTTTCCACTTTAACTATATATAGCAAAACAGCCCCGACCCCTGACTGCCATGTTTTTCGAACAATCAAAAGCTTGAAGGAATCTGATAGAGGGTCACCCAAGGAACATTTCGACAACATTATTTGAAAATCGGCCTTCCATTTTGGAGGAGATTTTAAGTTTTCACTATAACCATATAAGGCAAAAAAGCCTTGTCCCCTGGCAGACATGGTTTTTTTACCAATCAACATGGCTTGAAGGAATACATGTTCATCAAGGGACAATTTCTACAAAATTATTTGAAAATTGGCCAATCAGTTTGGTAGAAGAAGAATTTTAAAGACTTTTTCGTTTGGTTGCCATGGTAACACAAATTCTGCAAGGATCCCAAAAAATTGAAAGAATTTTGGTGACATTGAGAGGATGCTTTCTGTGAAATTTCATCCCAATTGACCCATTGGTTACAGAGGAGAAGTTGTTGACGGACGATGGACGACACATGCTGGACAAAAGCTTCACAAGTGCTCAGGTGAGCTAAAAAGGCCTTTTGACAAAAATTATACTAGACAGATCTAAGATTTTTAATCTGTCATGTGATAACATGTGATAAATTGCATGTATTTGCACCATAAAATGTAAAGGTATATTAATAAACACAAATATCTTACTTCATAACAAGTTTCTGATAAAAGTTGTTGATTTCATCAAACTCACATCTGCTGGGATCTCGTAACAATCTCGGACGAAAGAATTTATCGTCCAATCTGTCAAATTTTTCCTGATAAATGCAAAAAGGTTCAATGTCAAAACTCTTCCTTCACCCTTTCCCTCATATAGACACTTTCACGCCTCTGCAGCAGGCGGCTTTTTGAAAACATAGTGACAAAAGAAGAAATTTATCAAAACAAGCAATTTCTCCTTTTGCCACAATGTTTTCAACTTTTAGTCATAGGTTATCCGTTCAATTATAGAGATTTTCTATTTTTTGCAAAGTCGTCTGCTGCAGAATTGTCGTATGAAGGAAAGGATTAAAGAGAAAGACTTTGGTTTGCTCTACAAACTTCCAATAATGTTGGGAAAAGACATCGTCCGATTCAGGAAACATGGAGAATTAAAAAATTGTACAAAAACTAGTGTTTAGTTTAAACTTATTCATTGCGAAGCAAGCATATACATATCAGTTAAGCATTGAAATCTTAACCATTACTAGAGCTGTTTGTATGGAAAACCCCTTCATCACAGGAAATTGACAGTATGGTATGGTGGAAAAGAAGAAGTCTTCCCTTATAAGCAATTTCTCCTCTTTCCAGAATGTTTTTTATCATATATATATATATATATATATATATATATATATATATATATATAAGTAAGAGTACGAGATAAATATACGATATCAATAAATTGATTAGATCAATCTGTTTTGCTTACCATAAGATAGAATTTTCCAGAAAACCCCACCACTTCCTCTATGCCAGCCATTAAATGGTCAGATACCTAGAATAATCAACAAATAGTTGTCAAATGTGAAGGAAATAACATTTGAAACTACAATCAAGAGAAACATTAAATAACCTTGAAAACATCAAGAGAAATCAGTTACAACCCCTTTCCCGCATATAGACACTTTCTGACGCCTCTGCAGCAGACAGCTTTATGAAAACATAGTGACAAAAGAAGAAATTGCACAAAACGTGCAATTTCTCCTTTTGCCACAATGTTTTCCACTTTTTGTCATAGGTTATCCATTCAATTATGGAGATTTTCTATGTTTTGACACATTACGTTCAAAGTCGTCTGCTGCAGAATTGTGGTATGAGGGAATGGGTTAACAAAAGGGTTTAACCAAACAATGCACATATATAAATCATTGAACCATTTCCAACACACAGATGCATTTTAACATATCGACAGGAGAAAACCTGTTCCACTATGTTTTCAACTGGCAATTTCCCCCCTGTTCCACTATGTTTTCAACTGGCAATTTCTCCCTGTTCCACTATGTTTTCAACTGGTTATTTCTCCCTGTTCCACTATGTTTTCAACTGGTAATTTCTCCCTGTTCTACTATGTTTTCAACTGGTAATTTCTCCCTGTTCCACTATGTTTTCAACTGGTAATTTCTGCATGTTCCACTATGTTTTCAACTGGCAATTTCTCCCTGTTCTACTATGTTTTCAACTGGCAATTTCTCCCTGTTCCACTATGTTTTCAACTGGTAATTTCTCCCTGTTCTACTATGTTTTCAACTGGTAATTTCTCCCTGTTCCACTATGTTTTCAACTGGTAATTTCTCCATGTTCCACTATGTTTTCAACTGGCAATTTCTCCCTGTTCCACTATGTTTTCCACTATGTTTTCAACTGGCAATTTCTCCCTGTTCCACTATGTTTTCAACTGGCAATTTCCCCCTATTCCACTATGTTTTCAACTAGCAATTTCTCCCTGTTCCACTATGTTTCCAATTTAGCTCTTTCTCCCTTTTCCACTATGATTACAACTACCAGGTCTCCACTATGTTTACAACTAGTAATTTCTCCCTTTTCAACTATGTTAACAACTACCAGGTCAAATTTCTTCCTGTTTCTCTTATGTTTCCAACTGGTAATTTCTCCCTTTATAACTATTTTTTCAACTGGCAATTTATCCGTGTTCCACTATGTTTTCAATTGGTATTTTCTCCCTATACCACTATGTTTTCAACTGGCAATTTCTCCGTGTTCCACTATGTTTTCAAATTGGTAATTCCTCCATATTCCACTATATTTCAACTGGTAATTTCTCCCTGTTCTACTATGTTTTCAACTGGTAATTTCTCCCTGTTCCAATATGTTTTCAAATTGGTAATTTCTCCCTGTTCCACTATGTTTTCAAATTGGTAATTCCTCCATATTCCACTATATTTCAACTTGTAATTTCTCCCTGTTCTACTATGTTTTCAACTGGTAATTTCTCCCTGTTCCACTATGTTTCAACTTTTAATTTCTCCCTGTTCTACTATGTTTTTAACTGGTAATTTCTCCCTGTTCCACTATGTTTTCAACTGGTAATTTCTCCCTGTTCCACTATGTTTTCAAATTGGTAATTTCTCCCTGTTCCACTATGTTTCAACTGGTAATTTCTCCCTGTTCAACTATGTTTTCAACTGGCAATTTCTCCCTGTTCCACTATGTTTCAACTTTTAATTTCTCCCTGTTCCACTATGTTTTCAACTGGCAATTTCTCCCTGTTCCACTATGTTTCAACTTGTAATTTCTCCGTCTTCCACTATGTTTTCAACTGGCAATTTCTCCCTGTTCCATTATGTTTACAACTGGCAATTTCTCCCTGTTCCAGTATGTTTTCAACTACCAGGTCTTTCTTCCTGTTTCTATGTTTCCAACTGGTAATTTCTCCCTGTTCCACTATGTTTTCAACTGGCAATTCCTCCCTGTTTCACTATGTTTACAACTACCAGGTCAAATTTCATTCCGTTTCTCTTATGATTCCAACTGGTAATTTCTCCCTTTACCACTATGTTTTCAACTGGCAATTTCTCCGTCTTCCACTATGTTTCAATTGGTAATTTCTCCATATTCCACTTTGTTTCAACTTGTAATTTCTCCCTGTTCTACTATGGTTTCAATTGGTAATTTCTCCCTGTTCCAGTATGTTTTTAACTAGCAATTTCTCTCCGTTCCATTATGTTTTAACTAGCAATTATTCTCCGTTCCATTATGTTTTAACTGGCAATTTCTCTCCGTTCCACTTTATTTTCAAATGATAATTTCTCCCTGTTTTACTTATTAGTTTTCAAATGATAATTTCTCCCTGTTCCACTCCGTTTTCAAATGATAATTTCTCCCTGTTCCACTCCGTTTTCAAATGATAATTAGTTTTCAAATGATAATTAGTTTTCAAATGATAATTTCTCCCTGTTCCACTATGTTTACAAATGATAATTTCTCCCTGTTCCACTATGTTTACAACTGGTTATATCTCCTAGTTCCACTATGTTTCCAAATGATAATTTCTCCCTGTTCCACTATGTTTACAACTGGTTATTTCTCCTAGTTCCACTATGTTTTCAACAATGCCCAACAGAAGAAAGAAGACAACTTACGTGTTGATTGAGTTCCTGGTACATGACCATGTCTTTGTACTCTTTATGTAAAGATACTCTCATCTTCTTTACCAGGAATTTAATTGTTCCTCCCTGGAGTAAAATACAAAATAAAGTTTAAAGTTTAACCCTTTTCCCTCATACAACAATTCGCAGCAGACGACTTTGATCATATTTTGTCAAAAATTGAAAATCTCTATAATTGAATGGATAACCTCTGACTAAAAGTGGAAAACATTGTGACAAAAGGAGAAATTGCTCATTTTGAGCAATTTCTTCTTTTGTCACTATGTTTTCAAAAGGCAGTGTGCTACAGAGACATTAGAAAGCATCTATATGGGGGAAAGGGTCAAGCTTATTTATTTTACATTGATTGTGAAACAAGCTTTCAGCTTATACTAATCAGGATTAATGTCTGCTTCCTGGACACTTGAACCAGTTCCCTTGTCATTTGTGTGGAAAAATCCAAAAGGCAAATACAAAATAGACTGAAGTGCGAAATTACAGGAAGATAATTATGTAATGCGAATCAACATGTAGGAAAATATACATATTTACAATATATATTTGCTGTATGTGGGAAAGGGTTAATTAAATAAACATCAATATTTACCAACCTGTATAAAGACTGTAAAGAATATAACGAAGAGGGTGGTTGTGACAAACATATTTTTCATCTCCTTTCCAAATTCTTTCTCGTCCAACAGGGCAACAAGCGAGAAACAAACAGCACCACGCAGTCCACCGTAACTCTGGAAACAATACATGTGTTGTTTTGACACTCAAACATTGGTCAAAGGTCAATGTCAATGACACCAGACAAATAGTAATATAATACACACAGTAACTATAAATGATCCATCTCAGATAGATAAAAAGATATGGCCATAATCATTCTCATTAAAACCAGACTAAATGCTTTCACAGATAAAGATGCTTTCTGATGCCTCTGCAGCAGATGACGACTTTTGACAAAATTGTAGCAAATAATGAGCAATTTCACCTTGTGCCATAATATTTTTAACTAATATGAAAATTATATTATCTTTTGTGGAGAATTTCAATATTTTAGTCTAGATGATTTCAATATTTTTGTCTAGATGATTTCAAAGTGGTCTGCTGCAGATTTGTCAAAGCGGGAAAGAAGTAAATGCTCTTATAGATCTTATGACTGCCTATCACAGTTTGTCGCGTCAGCCAATCAAATAACCAACTACAAAATTGTTAGGTATCAACAGGGGAGATAACCCATATAAATAAATGAGGTAGAGAAGCAGTGATTGACAAGTGTTCCACTTGTATTGATTGATTGATTGGGTTTTAACGCCGTTTTTAACAATTTCTCAGTTATATCACGGTGGCCAGTTCACCTACTCATGCATTTCCTGGTTTTCTCACACCAGTACTCCACACAACAATCTTCCCAAGCAACTGGCTGCTTTCCCACATAGACTTAGCCCATTGGTGGAAGACGAATGACGCATGTCGCATTGACTTTTGTCAATCGTCGGAAAGAAAGTTGGCTGAGCCAGGATTCGAATTTCCACTTGTATAGAATATATGAATGTTGAAGTCAATTTAAGACGACCTTTATGCGCACAAACAGAAATCACTATATACCTCAGAATCGCTGATTCCATTGGCATTAAATATATTAGAGCATATCCCTTAATACCATTTGTACATCAAATAGAAAACTTAATATTTCCCATAGGATGACTTAATCCTGCAACAAGAACAGTAAAACATGACCTTGGACATTTTCACATCAAAATGAAACCTCAAAGCTTTCCTGTCTGCAGCAGACAACTATTGAAAACATTGTGACAAATGGGGAAATTGCTCATAATGTATGGAAATGAAAACTCAAGGAAACTATGAAATGCGGATTATGTATGACAGTATGGACTTTAGTTCATTCAGCTGACTATGAAATGGGAAATATGACTGGCAGTATAAACTCAATAGATACAGTTGATTATGAAATGGGAATTATGTACAGCGAGATAAACTTACTAAATGCAGTCAACTATGAAATGGCAATTATGTATTGCAGTATAAACAGACTAAATTCTGTAGACTAGAAAATGGGAATTATGTTTGATGGTATAAACTTGATAGATTCAGTTGACTATGAAATGGGAATTATGTTTGGGCAATTTAAACTTACTAGATTCCGTTGACTATGAAATGGAAAGGATGTAAGGCAATATAAATTTACTAGATTCAGTCCACTATGAAATATGAATTATGCTCGGCAGTATAAACTTACTAGATTTAGTTGACTATGAAATGGGTTGGATGTTTTGCAATATAAACCTACTAGATTCAGTTGACTATGAAATAGGAATTGTGTTTTGCAATATAAACTTACTAGATTCAGTTGACTATGAAATAGGAATTGTGTTTTGCAATATAAATTTACTAGATTCAATGGACTATGAAATTGAAATTATGTTTTGCTGTATTAACTTACTAAATTCAGTCAACTACGAAAAGGGAATTACTGGGTATGTATGGCAATATAAACTTACTAGATTCAGTTGACTATATATGAAATGGGAATACATTATAAACTTACTAAATTTAGTTGACTATATATGAAATGGGAATTATGTATTGCAGTAAAAACTTACTAGATTCAGTTGACTATATATGAAATGGGAATTATGTATTGCAGTAAAAACTTACTAGATTCAGTTGACTATATATGAAATGGGAATTATGTATTGCAGTATAAACTTACTATCATAAACATCTCATCCATTCCAATCTTTCTCACTCTGTATGTATCACACCTGTTTATCATGAATGACATTAAATAGGTAACTGAAAGTGAACAAAAAAAAAAAAAAAATTGTAAATAATTCATCTTTGTATAAACAAAAAGTACAGCCAGTGATATACTTGTAGCAGTATCCAAACATTTCAAATAAACAAAACTTTAATTGCTTTGAGACAAACACTTTCCCCCATACAACAAATCATCAGCAGTTGACTTGGACAACAACAAGGTAGATGTTTGGAAAGTCAATATAAATGAAAGTGTAAAGGAGTGGACCATGATTTATCAATCAACATCGCTTGAATTAATTTCAACCAAGGAACATTTCTACAAAATGATTTGGAAACTAGCCAGACAATTTTGTTGTAGAAGACTTTTAAAGTTTTTCAACCAATCAATATAAGTTTAAGAAATCTGATAGAAGGTCAGCCACGAAACATTTCAGCAAATTTGAAAATTGGCCAGATCCCTCGGAGAACATGATTCTTAACCCTTTCCCTCATACGACAATTCTGCAGCAGACGACTTTGAACGTATTTTGTCAAATGTTAATGTCGTGTTGTTGTATGTGGGAAAGGGATAATCCAGTGCAGATTAAATAGATGTTATTCATTAATATCGAAGGGGTTAATGTCTGTTCAAGGGGATAATGTCCACTTTCATCAATTAGGTGAAGGGGCTAATGTCCGCGTTCATCAATTAGGTGAAGGGGCTAATGTCCGCATGTGAAGGGGCTAATTTCCGCCTATGCACGTTTTTAGGAAGGGGATAATGTCTGGAGGGGTTATGGCCGCCATTCAAGGTATCTGATGGAGAGTCAACCCAGGAACATTCCTACAAACAATTTGGAAATTGGCAAGATACTTTCGGAGGAGAAAATTTTGAAGTTTTCACTAGAGCAATAAAAAGGCAAAACACTTTTCTCAGAAGTCAACTTGTAGCTCCTTGCCTGGACGTCTCTATGCTGTAGTGGTTAGAGCCTCTGCCTTGGAAGCAGGATATAATGTTTTAATCCCCAGTTGGGTCAAACCGAAGAATTTAAAAACAGGTTATAATGACATCCCTCCTTGCGGCTCAAGGTTGCTGGGATTGCATTAAGACTGATGCAACAGTCAGGATAAATGGTACCTGTAGCACTGGTAATTTACCATGGAAATGCTATGATATAACTGAAACAAGAGGTAAAGGCCAACACTCATCTGGATTTTGTTTACGAGTCGAAAAAGGGGCATTACTGAATAATGAATAAAGCAAGAATTATGTGAGTAAAGACATGCATATTATTCCTAGGAACATGTGTTCAAAGATTCATTTGAAAATGTTGAGTTATAAGTTAATGTTAAAGTTTTGTGACGTCGCAGACGACGCCAAGGGTATCACAATAGCCCAACATACAGACAAGCTAAAAATGTTGAAAGCTATGTAAAACACCATTCAATGAAACAAACCAACGGACGAGCTCATACAATAAAAAAATGTCTCTAAATCACAAATCTGAAGAGAACACAGACTGTACTGGTCCATCACTAACTGTGTATTTCAGAAGCGGTCAGAGGTCAAGACCTTTAACTCTTTCCCACTTACAGACACTTTCTGACACCTCTGCAGATGATGCAGATGACTCTTTTTGTCACAATGATTTCAACTTTTTTCACTAATCATTCCTACTTTTATAGACATTTCCCATAGTTTTGCAAATATGTGTTCAATGTCGTCTGCTGGAGATTAGTTGTATGTGGGAAGAAGTTAATCCAACAAAAAACTGTTATGACCTTTAACCCAACAAATGTCACGACCTCCAACTACAAAGTTAATTAATTTTCCACCTATAGATGCATCTGCAGCAGACAACTTTAGAAAGCATTGTGACAAAAGAAGAAATTGCTCATAACAAACAATTACTCCTTTTGCCATTTCTTTCAGTAATTAAGCTTCATTTATAGAGATTTTCCTTTTCTTTAGTAGATGTTTTCAAAGTCGTCTGGTTCAGATTTGCTGTATGTGGGAAAGGTTTATTCAAGGGTACACTTACTTATGAATCTGAACAGAATACATAGGACAGTTGTCCATACCACAAACCCTGTATTCCAGTAGTGGTCCGGGGTCACGACCTTTAACCCAAGGAATAGGAAAATGATGATCTCACAGGTATTGCTGTAACATATAATATAATCCATCATAATGGTGTCCAATCTAGGAGGGGCGATCATGCTATTTCTCACACTGTTTTGAATATTCCCCCCTTAATTTGTATGGAAAGGGGAAACATTTACATAGACATTGTCAAAGATCGAAAAAAGTGCCTCAATTTGTTCATTCAATCTTTTTTCCGATAAAAATTTCTCTCTTGTTTTCGAAACCTAGATTGGACACCGTCATACCTGAATAGTTCAACCAGGGAAATTTTCCCACCTGGACAAGTACAATTTTATCAGTCAAACTCAAACATCTTTATTAGTGATATGGCCACCGGCCCAAACACAATACACATCATAATTATAACAAACAGGTAAGTGACATACATATATAACAGACTATATAAGAGACTTAAGTAGTCACTAGTGTGTAAACAATTGAAGGTCAAATTTAACTCTTTCCAACATGCAACAAATATATAGCAACTACTTTGAGAACATATATCTAGGCAAAAAATAGAAAAATCTCTATAAAATACAGTATAGTTATTGCATTGAGGTGAAAACATTGTGGCAAATGGAGGAATAGCTTAGTATGAACATTGTTTTGCCATATTTTTTTCTGAAGTCTTCTGGTGCAGATGCATCAAAATATTTCTGTAACTGGGAAAGGATTAAGGCAGATTTATTTGATTCCTTGATATGCAAATTTAACAGAAATGAAATTAAGTAATTTAGTATTCCAGACTGAAACATCTTGTACAAGTTGAGCCATTTCTCCTTTTACCACACTGTTCTATTCAATATAAGTATACTTATGTATTTATAGAGGTTTTCAATAGTTTTGTTTTAGATGTTTTAAAAGTCATCTGCTGCAGATTTGTTGTATGTGGGAAAAGGTTAACACTATTTTTTATAAGCCCTCTTAAGTTCTCATAAAGCAAAAATGTCAACTCTGGCTTGAAAATTGAATACCAGTCCACAGATATATAGGAATTTAAAAACTGCCAGGTATATCTAAAATTATTACTTACCTGCACATGTTCCAGCAACAAAAAATGTCACACACAAATATAAGGCGACAGATCGAAATTCAGTATTTGACTACGACAAATTCTTTCTCAGATATGGTAAATGTGACTTTATTGATATCTGATGCCATGTCATTCAAATTTCTGTAGTGTGATACCATTACCATGACATTCATAGATTTTATTTCATATGTAAAATCTGTTATAAATTTCTATATTGAAAATATCTAAATTTGCATACTTTGTCTTAAAAGTTGTATTACGAGGGCTTGGCGTGAAACGGTTGTAACTAAAATTTATATTTTTTTACCAAGGTTAATCACCTCGCCATAAAGTCTTTTTAAGCATTAAATCATTTTTCTTGGTAAACGATGGAAATTTAGGTGCCATTGCTTGTTCTGAGCAATGGCACCTAAATTTGCATTGTTTACAAAGGGGTCAAAATTGCCCCTAAACCAGGGATCTCAAAATAGGTTTTTAGTCACGACCGTTTTACGCCAAGCCCCTCGATTAGGTATATAATAAACAGGAAATTATGTTGCAGTAACGATTTGCTGTTTTGTATTGTCTACTTGAAGCATGATAAACTTTGGCCTCACGAGATATAAATTTATCCAAGACCATTGTAGTGAAATACAAAGCGACGTTTTTCTACAGCAACATAACATTCCCTTTTTATGAAGTTGAGAGAAACAATACAAGTCCATGCTTACCTTATTACTTTAATAAAGAATTTCACACAAAGCTTAGACTTATTAGTTATGTTGTTGAAGGCATATTGCACTTGTATAAGGCCACATACAATGATACTGAAAATAGAGATAACATTGTTCGATGAATAGAGGATATTTCATGAGTGTTTATTTATTATCTCTTTTTTAATAAACAATTAAGTCTCCTAAGATGATATGCAGCGAGCATTGGAGATATTCTATTTATCACATAAAGTAATTTATGCGGCGAATTTCAATAAATGTACGTGAAATTTGCTGGTTTTGCCGCCAAATTGACTAACGCTATATATCGTCAATCGCTGAAGTGACGTCATTTTCATAGTTTGGTTTCCGTGTTGTAACAAACACTTGAGCGTTAGACTGGAAATCAATCTAGAAGTGTCATATAATATTTATGTAATGGGATTTTGAAATTTGCAGAGAGGACTTTTGGTAATTATAAAATCTCTTGGAGACAACTGTTCAAAATAGGCATATGTTAAGACAAAAACATCATGCTTACCAAGTTTCATTTCAATCTGTTTGATACTAGAGAAACATACTCAACAATATTTTATTCAGTTAAACCCTTTCCCACTTGCAGATGTATTTTGACATGTCTGTAGCAAACGACTGTTGAACACATTGTGGCAAAAGGAAGAATTGCTCGTAATGAGCAATTCTTCTCTTTTTGCCACAATGTTTTCAACTTTGTTCAGACGAATCTGAACATATTTTGTCAAAAAATAGAAAATCTCTATAATTGAATGGATAACCTATGACTAAAAGTGGAAAGCATTGTGACAAAAGGAGAAATTGCTCGTTTTGAGCAATTTCTCCTTTAGTCACTATGTTTTCGAAAAGCTGTCTGCTGCAGAGGCGTCAGAAAGCGTTTATATGAGGGAAAGAGTTAAAACAAGTTGGCTGCTTAGTACAGGTGACCACTATCACAGACTAGTCAATAAAGTATTACCTTATGATTCCAGAAAAATGAAACATCTCAGCGAATATATAGGACTGATAAGCAAAGCCGAATATAATGATGGGTTCTACGACTTTGACAGAGTTTGTGAATTTAGTGATGAATGACGTTAACGTTCCACACAGTGTTCCCACAAGTAACCCGCCAATAACAACCACGAAGAACTTCAATATTCCCAACACAATCTGAAATGAAGAGGTTAGAAATGTTCAGAATTCAAACTTAACCCTTTCCCAAAAACAGGACGCTTTCTGAAGCTTCTGCTGTTGAAAATTTTGTGGCTAATGGAGAGAAGCTGCTCATAATTATACTTTTATTTATACAGACATTTTCCTGCCTATATGTCGTCTGCTGCAAATATTTGTTGTATGTGAGAAAGGGTTTAACCCTTTCCCACACACAGACGCTTTGAGACGCCTCTGCAGCAGACGTTTTTTTAAAACATTGTGACAAAAGTAGAAATTGTTCAAAATGAGCAATTTCTCCTTTAGCCACAACGTTTTCAATTTTTTTCAGTACTCATGCCTTCATTACTAGAGATTTTTGTCCATTTTGCGCAGATCTTTTCAAAGTCTTCTGCTGCGGATTTGTTGCATGTGGGAAAGGGTTCAAATACCTAATACAGAAGACATTAGATACCTGCACAGCAGACAACTTCAGAAATAAATACTCATTTTGTTCTCATTTTTTCTACAATGATTTCAATTTTGTATTAGATCATATTTCCGATTTTCTAGATGTATTATTTGTTATCCTCAGTAGATTTTACTAAACACAAGTGATCAACCAAAATTCAAAAATAAATGACTTAACCCCTTTCTACATACAACAAATCTTCAACAAATGACTTTAAAAAGCCTTCCATAAAGGAGAGTTTTGTTATTAAATACAGTTGTAAACATTGTGGCAGAAAGAGAAATTGCAACAATGTTATTAAAAGTCTTCTGCTGCAGAGGAGTCAAAATGCATCCACATTTAGGAAATGGTTAAAATTCCCCACACAAAGTGGAATGAAAGGTTTTGAAATTTAACTGTAATACCTACTTAGAAAACATCTGTAGAATAAAATATATCATCTTGAAAAACAAAATTCATCTTTTCAAATTTTAGATACGGCGCTGATTTTTTTTTGAAGAAATTGATAAGAAGCCCATGTTTCATAAGTTGTCTGTTGCAGAGGGGTGGAATCTTTAAGGAATTACTCATGACAAAAAGAATTACCCCGCTTTTCCCACATACATCAAAGCAGACCAATTTGAAACAAGAGGCCCATGAGGGCCTATGCTCTACTGGTATGGTTCTTTGGTCATTTTCAATCCAGAGCATGTATGTATGGTGAAGATCGGATAGTAAATGGAGGCTCTTTTGTGTTCACAAGCTGTATTATAGCAATTTTTACAATTTCATGGGCCATAATCCAGTCAAGTCTGATTTTCAAAAGGAACCAAGCTCTCATCAATATTTAATTTTGGTTTTCGAAAGGAACCGAGCTCTCGTGGATATCTAACTACTGTATAAGTTTGGTTGAGATACAATCAAAAGTGAAGACTGTATCGTGTTAACAAGCTCTTTTATAGCAATTTTGACCATTTCAAGGGCCATAATCCAGTCATGCATGGGCGGATCTGGCTGGTTTTCGAAAGGAACCGAGCTCTCATGGATATCTAACTACTGTATAAGTTTGGTTGAGATACAATCAAAAAAGAAGACTGTATTGTGTTAACAAGCTCTTTTATAGCAATTTTGACCATTTCAAGGGCCATAATCCAGTCATGCATGGGCGGATCTGGATGGTTTTCGAAAGGAACCGAGCTCTCATGGATATCTAACTACTGTATAAGTTTAGTTGAGATACAATCAAAAGTGAAGACTGTATCGTGTTAACAAGAAATTGTTCACGGACGGACGGATGCACGGACGGACGGACGACGGACAAATCGCCACGACATAAGCCCTTCTGGCCTTTGGCCAGTAGAGCTAAAAATCCATAATAATGCCAAATCTATATGAATGAAAGAAGTAGAATTATTGAATAGAATTGAAAACATTGTGGCTAAAGGAGGGCTTATTTTCACAATCTCTTCTCCAGATGCGGCAAAATGCGTCTGCACATCTGAAAAGGGGGGTTAAATTCTTTCTTTTTTTCATACCAATTTCTGCATAAGTGAGCAATATTTTTTAGAAAGAAGTTTTGCATCATGGGATTACCAAAGGTAACCCATTTTAGCTATACATTAAACTCATCTGCAGCAGACAAATTAAGAAAACATTGTGGCAAAAGGAGATATTGCTCATAATAAGCAACTGTATTTCAATATTATACTTTCATTTAACGCTTTCCCTCATACAGCAATTCTGCAGCAGACGACTTTGAATAATTTTGTCAAAAAACAGAAAATCTCCATAATTTAATGGATAACCTATGACAAAAAGTGACAAAAAACATTGTGGCAAAAGGAGAAATTGCACGTTTTGTGCAATTTCTTCTTTTGTCACTATGTTTTTAAAAAGACGTCTGCTGCAAAGGCGTCAGAAAGCGTCTATATGAGGGAAAGGGTTAAGAGAATTTCCATAGTTATGGCTAAATGTTTTCAAAGTCTTCTCCAGCAGATCTGTTTCATGTGGGAAAGGGTTTTAATAACTTACTTGGTCTGCACCAATAACGTCCATTCGATTGTACGTCTGCATCACATTATAAATCACAACCGTTACTCCATCATTCAACAACGATTCACCGAACACAAGAAAATACAGCATCTTGTTGACACCTACTTCTTGGAAAATTGCCAATACCTTAAAGCAGAAGATAAATTAATTTAAACCTTTCCAACCTGCAGACGCATTTTGACGCAATAGCAGCAGACGACTTTTGAAAACATTATGGCCAAAGGTGAAATTGCTCATGATGAGCAATTTCATCTTTGGCCACAATGTTTTCAACTTTATTTAACAATTAAGCTATCTTTTATGGAGATTTTTTTAGGTTTTTGTCACCATGTCTTCAAAGTCGTCTACTGCAGATTTGCATTATGTGGGAAAGGGTTAAAACTTACAAGCTTCTACAATATACCAGAAGTGTAAAAAGGCCTATGTATCATCAATGTTCCATGATTTCCTCTGATCTGATCGCACAATATTAAAACAAAATGTTTTTATTACATCGTCTTGCAAAATTTTGCTGTTGCCTGTGACTGAACATAAGCAATGGTGAGCACTATATGCTCTTAGTCAGCTGAAATTAAACAATAAAATAAGAAAGATACAGAATAAATTTTAATTAATCAACCTCCTTGCATCTCCAATATGATCTGTTTTTGTTTTTTACTTAACCCTTTCCTTCATACGACAATTCTGCAGCAGACGACATTGAACATATTTTGTCAAAATATGGAAAATCTATATAATTGAATGGATAACCTATGACTCAAAATAGAAAACATTGTGGCAAAAGGAGAAATTGCTTGCTCTGAGCAATTTCCTCTTTTGTCACTATGTTTTCAAAAATAACGTCTGCTGCAGAGGTGTCATAAAGCACCTTTATCACATAACTTGCACTCCAGGAGTGACATAAAGCAGTGACATAAATATCATATGTAACTAGTTACATAAATAGCCGACTCACAGCACGTACGTGACGTCACTTTAAATGACAGCATATTGTTTACAATTGTTCTGAATTTCCGCATTTATTAAAAATACTGTTTAAAGAGAATAAATCTCGATAAATGAAATGTTATAAGTGCCTTGTTGCTAATTTTGTATACAATCAAAAGGTTATTGATAGGGACTATTTTTTACAGTGGAGGTATGCATTAGAACTTCGGGGTGAACTTCGGTCACTTTTTATATGAGGGCGAAGAAAGATAGATTTAAAGATTGAAAACAATCTTTTTATGGTGTTATGTGATAAATAGAATCTTACATTCATGCTTATTTGATATTGTTTTTATGAAACTCGTCGACTGAAACGAATATGACGCTCGGCAGAGCCTCGCGTCATATTATTTCAGTCGACTCATTTCATAAAAACAGTATCAAATAAGCACTCATGTAAGATCCTCTATATATGACGGAAAGGGTTAAAGTATGTAATTACTTATTTTTAGAGGTTTTTAATGATTCTGCATTTTGTTACTTTCAACTTTTGTTATGAATACGCAATCAAATGTGAAGTGCTAACATTTCTTGTTGCATCATGTCGCATTCTACGACGTCACAGAAAGGAAGTGGAGAGATTGTAGAATACAAGAACAATGATTGACATTTTTGTATGCAGATGCTGTTCTGCAGATTTTTTATAGTTGACACTTTATTTACGTGATATAGATGAATTAAATAATCTTTAATACTGGTAAATAATTGAGGTTATTTGAAAATTAGCTAATTTTATTCTATTTGCTATCGGAATGCTCAGGGGATCGAATCCTGAATAGTCAACTATATATACCCCAAATCCCACCCAGTAATAATTCCTCCTATTTCAGTCATGCAAGTTACAACTGATATTTAGATAGTAAATGATTGTTTACGATCCTTCAAAAAAGCCGTTTACAGAATATAAATCTCACCAAAATTCTTAAAAAATATTTTGTAGAAAGTATGAAAAAGGGCAAAGTTGTAGATGGCCAGCTTCCTTTTAATTGTATGAGCAGGTGTATCTTAACCCTTTCCCACATGCAGACGTATTTTGATTCAAAAGCAGCAGATGACTTTTAAAAACACTGGCTAAAGGTGAAATTGCTTATGATGCGCAATTTCTTCTTTAGCCACAATGTTTTCAACTTTATTTAACAATTTAACTATCTTTTATGGAGATTTTTCAGGTTTTGGTTACTACGTTTTCAAAGTCATCTGCTGCAAATTTGTTGTATGTGGTAAAGGGTTAACAGCTCAAAACAAGTATATGTGTATTTGAACGGTGCTCTGCAAACGTAAATGTACATTTAACCCTATCCCACCTGCTAACACATTTTGACACAATAGAAGCAGATGACTTTTGAAAAGATTGTGGCCAAAGGTGAAATTGCTCTTTCTCCTTCGGCCACAATGTTTTCAACTTTATTTAACAATTAAGCAATCTTTTCGGATGATTTTTTCAGGCTTTTGTCACTATGTTTTCAAAGTCATCTGCTGCAAATTTGTTGTATGTGTGATAATGTTAATTATATGAGTAGATGAATGTTAAGTTGTCTGTGTCAAGGAGAGGCTAAATAGAATACACTTACAGCTACTGGATCTACAGCTACAATGAGGGCGGAGAAAACAAGGAGTTGTACAGGGGTACATCCTGGATTAGACCACGCCCCAATACTGCCTAAACCAATTAAGCTCAGTCCTGAAAAAAATAAATAATAAAATGTTGCAAATTAAGATCCTTTCCATTGAATGATATGATTTGAATTTCCATAGTTTATATGTTAGATACGGAGAAAATTATTCAAGCACAGTCAAGCACAAATGAACATTAACAAATTTCCTGATGCAGTGGACTGTTGCTAACAGTCTGATCAATTTTTGCATTTCGCATTCATGTTTTCATCTCCATACAAAAGTGGAATCATACTTTTTAAATAAAGTTGCCTTTGATATCAAAATATCCATTATTGTGACAATGATAGTGTAGTGATTATCACCATTACTCTCTTGTTTAAATTGTTATTAGGACTACAAAATGCGAATTTAACCCTTTCCGTCATACGACAACTCTGCAGCAGACGACTTTGAACATATTTTGTCAAAAAATAGAAAATCTCCATAATTGAATGGATAACCTATGACTAAAAGTGGAAAACATTGTGGCAAAAGTAGAAATTGCTCGTTTTGAGCAATTTCTTCTTTTGTCACTATGTTTTCAAAAATCAGTCTGCTGCAGAGGCTTCAGAAAGCGTCTATATGAGGGAAAGGGTTAAAGCCCTTATTAGCCCTCATACAGCAAATCTGCAGCAGAGGACTTCAAAACATCGAGGCTAATTAATGGAAAATCTCTATAAATGTAAGTATAATTGTTGGAAAGATTTGAAAACATTGTGGCTAAAGGAGAAATTGCTTAATATGAGCAATTTTTCCTTTTGCCATATTATTTTTAAAAGTTGTCCGCCGCAGATGTGTGAAAATGCGTCTGCAAGTGGGAAAGGAATAGAAGGTCTCATGACAGAAATGGAGACTTCAGAACCACACATCAGAGCTCTAGATAAGGAGCGTTTCTCATGCTCTAAAATCCTTATTTGACCTTCAAAACCTATGTTGTGGGTACTCAAAAGAATCCTCATAGTGAGACGATTCTTTTTAGTACCCACAACATTAATTTTTAACTAGAAATATCACTGAAGGTGATGAATACCCCCAGCTTGTGCCATAACTCATTTAAAAATAATTCCAGAGCAACATGCCGACAATATGCACAACTAGGCTTAGTATCAATCATTCTTGTGAAGTTATATTGAATTCTGACCAAGGGTTGGTGCGAAATAGTGTTCACAAGAAATGTCCACAGACCAACGGACCGACCGAAAAGCGTGACTCCTATATAGCCCCCATATACTATGTATCTGGGGGTATAATGTGTGCTAAGAGAGATATCATATTTGAAAGACCTATTTACCCCTCCTTATCTAGTCCTCTGACACATACTTATTTTTCTCTACATACAAAATGGTTTGACAGATGGTGCGCTCATCTCTAAGCTATTTGCCATTAATATTAATTAAATGTTTCTTACCTTTAGACACATTTTGATGCAACTACTGCAGACGACTTTTGAAAAGATTGTGACAATAGAAGAAATTCCTCAAAACGAGAAATTTCTCCTTTTGCCACAAACCTTTTAACTTTATTTCAGTAATTATACCTTCATTTTTAGAGATTTTCCATATCTTTAGTAGATTTTTTCAAAGTCGTCTGCTGCAGATCGACTGTATGTGGGAAAGGGTTAATAAAGAAAATTGAAAAACATTTTTAAAACTTACCTATTAGAAAACAGGCAAAAATTGAACCCTAAAAATAAAGAAAACAAATTAGAACTCGAAGCCTAGACTGAAAGCATTGCTGTCAACAGAAACAATTATACATATATGTATGTCAAAAGAATTACACAAATTAATCGGTCACAATCTTACATGTTTTCTATATAAAGATAATTGTTTGGAATATTTGCTACATTTCAGTTTTTAAAGTTTTTGCCAAAAAAATGATAAATGTTTTAAAATAAGAATTTTTTCATCAAAAAATTGTTTTACAGCTTTTTATCTAAATTGCATTTCCATTTTTCCACAAATTTTCCTCACCTTTAAAGACTAAGAACTGTGACTTAAAATTCAAACTGCTTTGATAGCCTAAACAAAATGTCAAAAGTTTTACAGAAGGTTACTCTAGAATGCCTAAATTGCCATGACTGAAAAAAATGATTTATACTGACAGATGAACAGATGCTGTGATTCCAGAATGACCTCCCTTGTTTGCAAGAGTGCTCTGAGCCAGCACTTTTCCTAACCCTTTCCCTCATGTAGACGCTTTCTGATGTCTCTGCAGCAGACGGCTTTTTGAAAACATAGTGACAAAAGAAGAAATTGCTCAAAACGAGCAATTTCTCCTTTTGCCACAATGTTTTCCACTTTAAGTCATAGGTTATCCATTCAATTATAGAGATTTTCTATCTTTTGACAAAATATGTTCAAAGTCTGCTGCAGAATTGTCGTATGAGGGAAAGGGTTAAATGCCAACTGCATTGTAAGTACCCTTTCGCATGGATGTGCTCATTTGCCCTTCATCTTTCGCAAAGGACTATAGACCACTTAGTAGTAGATGACATTAAATGGAACGAGAGTGCCAAACTCCCCCAGTATTAGTCTGGTAGCCAACATACTATAACTATAGACCACTTAGCAGTAGATGATATTAATGGAATGAGTGGGGCCAAACTGTCACAGTATTAGTCTGGTAGCCAGCATACTATAACTATAGACCACTTAGCAGTAGATGACATTAATGGAATGAGTGGGGCCAAACTGTCACAGTATTAGTCTGGTAGCCAGCATACTATAACTATAGACCACTTAGCAGTAGATGATATTAATGGAATGAGTGGGGCCAAACTGTCACAGTATTAGTCTGGTAGCCAGCATACTATAACTATAGACCACTTTGCAGTATATGACATTAATGGAATGAGTGGGGCCAAACTGTCACAGTATTAGTCTGGTAGCCAACATACTATAACTAAAGACCACTTAGCAGTAGATGACATTAATGGAATGAGTGGGGCCAAACTGTCACAGTATTAGTCTGGTAGCCAACATACTATAACTATAGACCACTTAGCAGTAGATTACATTAATGGAATGAGTGGGGCCAAACTGTCACAGTATTAGTCTGGTAGCCAACATACTATAACTATAGACCACTTAGCAGTAGATGATATTAATGGAATGAGTGGGGCCAAACTGTCACAGTATTAGTCTGGTAGCCAACATACTATAACTATAGACCACTTAGCAGTAGATGATATTAATGGAATGAGTGGGGCCAAACTGTCACAGTATTAGTTTGGTAGCCAACATACTATAACTATAGACCACTTAGCAGTAGATGATATTAATGGAATGAGTGGGGCCAAACTGTCACAGTATTAGTCTGGTAGCCAGCATACTATAACTATAGCCGTATGAGGGAAAAGGTTAAACCAGAATGACCACAAAATATTGTCTCTATAGCCTTTTGATTGCTACACCTTGTCTAAATGGTCCATTGGTGGCAATCTGGTTAAAAATCAAACTTGATCAGAATTTAATGTCTATAAAGATTGTAAGTGAAAATGCAAAATACAAGAAAAGATACACAAAAACAGACCTTCTGGGAGAGATACAAATGGAATTTTGTAAATTCTACAGCATTCTAATTTAATACAAGTTGATGTTTAGAACCAATCCATGAATAATGAAACAAACTACTTTCGGAGTTCGAAAGGTTAAACCATACGTGTCCCTATAGCCTATTGCTTGATACATCATGTCCAAAGGATGCCACCATTTATTGGCAATCTTGCCAAAAAATCTAATTATATCTAGATTATATTTCCATAAATGTTGAAATATGAAACAAACTACACAAAACCTGACCTTTCTAGGTTTTGCGTCCAGGAAAGAGCCAGATCATCATGCACCTCTGTGCAGTCTGATCAGGATTTTCACTGTTTGCCATCTAGACATATAAGTATCCTGGAAGCATACCAAGAATCTTTACAACCAAACACTGATTATTCAAATATGTAAGGAGAAAAATGCCAATTATGAGAAGTATTTCCTTTTGTCACTATGTTTTCGGAAGCCATCTGTTGCTGATGCCCCTCCCCTGCATGTTGGAAAGTGTTCAGAAGAAATTCTATTATTATATGCCTGACTAACTAGATAATGTATTCCATTAAGCAATTAGATAAGGAAAGAGAATAAACCTGTGCTTAAAGTCTACTTTGGAATAGCAATTCCCTGTCTTTTAGTTTAAAATAAATACTTATTTTCTGCATAAATGACTCTGCAAATAAATACCACCTGTGAACAAAGACCAGCTTGTTATCTTCCCGTGGTTGGTCTTTATACAGAGGATCCATTGTATAATAATAGCTTAATACCACAAATACAAAGATTTTATCCTGTCCCCTTCATATTCCAATATGGGCGCTCAAAGTGTCCTTTCAAGCTTAAATGAACATTTTACTTTCTCAGGGAAACACTAGTTAACCCTTTCCCATATACAAAAAATCTGCAGCAGACGACTTTGAAAACATCTAGTGAAAAATACAGAAGACCTCTATAAAAGACGATATCATTATTGAAAAAAGTTGAAAGCCTTGTGGTAAAAGTGGGAAAGGGGTTTAAGCTTAGAAACTTACAACAACAGAAAACATCAAAATACTCCCGATATTCTCCATAAACGTCCTGTCATGTAAACTGTAGGCAGCTTCTAGAATTATCCTACAAAAAAACAGAATTTGATGGTTTCAACGAAAGATGGTTGTATGTACATCTACACCCTTTCCCACATACAGCAAATCTGAAGCAGACGACTTTGAACATATTTCATCAAAAACATGATAAATCTCTATATAAGAAGGTTTACTAACTGACAAAAGTTGAAAGCATTGTGGCAAAAGGAGAAATTGCTCGTTTTGAAATAAATCTTAAGACAGTTTTGCATGAAGTCTTCAAAATATCACAGAACTTATCTACAAGCTGATATATTTTAACCCTTTCCTACATACAGATGCCTTCTAATGCCTCTGCAGCAAACAAATTATGAAAACAGTTTGGCAAAAGGAGAAATTGCTCATAATGAGCAATTTCTAAATTTGCCACATTGTTTAAAACTCTATATTTTTGCAATTTTAGAGCTTCTCTTTATTGTCACTATACAATTTCAAAGTCATCTGCTGCAGATTTGTTGTATGTCAGAACATGTTTAGACCCTTCCTGTTATCTTATCTAAATATTACTTGTTACTTATTCAAGCCACATCAAAAAACCTTTAGATATATATCAAGTTTTTAATAGCAAACTACAGATGTGTAACACACATTAGAAAACTAGAATGTTGTGTCACCTTCACCTGCTCATTGAAAGTGTGACGAAAAAGTGTGACGGACCGACAGACAGACAGAGTAATCCCTAAGTGCCTACCATGCTACGCAGGGTGACACAAAAATATGATATTCTTCCATTTTCCCAGACTGTTTTCAAAAATCCAAGTTTTTTTTATCATTGAAAAAACTTAATTGATCCAAAAGATCCAAAATGTCATTTAACCCTTTCATGATGCACGATGCACAGACGTCATCAATATTTGCCAACCGACAAATACGCCGGCGTTTTTAAGCTTAATGTTCATTATATTTGGAAATTTGCAATTGTCCTTACCGCCATGTGCTGACGTCACAATTTGCAACATTCCGCAGCGACAGATTAATCAAACAACGATTTAAAACACGGTCTAAAAAAATCTTTTTTATACTTCTTTCGCAAAACGTAAAAATAAATACTGTATTTTTTATGAATAATATTATTTTTGGAAGAAAAATGATTAAATGCCAACCCCGATAAACATTGCTCAGGTACAATATTCTAAAAAAGCGCGTCATTTCGCGTTAAATATTCGCTGCGGAATGTGATTATTGTGACGTCAGCGCATGGCGGTAAGGACAACTGCAAATTTCCAAATATAATGAACATTAAGCTTAAAAACGCCGGCGTATTTGTCGGTTGGCAAATATTGATGTGGTGGATCACGAGGAAAATCATTTATGAACCTGTCTCTACCTGGGACCAGGTCGTTTTAGACGTTTTTCTGCAGAAATTATAGCCCGAATCGAGCGAGGGGGTAAAATGCTATTGCACACCTTGTCATAATTATTACACTATATGGACGTATAGAGGGGCTATTTATAGTAACACATGCGGGATTTCCCAAATTACCATTACGATCATTTTTATCAAAGCGTATAGACAATATAGAGAGACTTTTTGAGTATTTTAACGAGGTATTGTGTGATTTTCCACATTTTTTGCTGTAATAGAAATTCGGATGCCTGTGCATGATGGTGCATATGAAGGAGACAACATTTGGATATATATGACAAAAGGAGAAATAGATTAACCCTTTCCCTCAAATGACAATTCTGCAGCAGACAACTTTGAACATATTTTGTCAAAAAACAGAAAATCTCTATAATTGAATGGATAACCTATGACTAAAAGTGGAAAACATTGTGGCAAAAGGAGAAATCGCTCGTGTTGAGCAATTTCATCTGTTGTCACTATGTTTTCAAAAATCTGTCTGCTGTAGAGGCGTCAAAAAGTGTCTATATGAGGGAAAGGGGTAAGAGCAATATCTACTTTTTCCTAATAATTTTCAACTTCATTCAATAATTATATGGGACTTTTCAGAATATTTATATTTACAATGCATCTGCTACAGATTTGCTGAATTTGGGAAAGGGTTACATTTTTACATGAAATGAATTTGTAAGTCGTCTGCTTAGGAAAAAGAGCTTGATTTTCTGCATGAACCCTTTCCCACATACAACAAAACTGCAGCAGATGAATATAGGCAACAATATGATAAATCTCTAAATTTGAAAGTTTTAATATCAAATAGAGTTGAAAACATTGTGGCAAATGTAGAAATTACTCATTATGAGCAATTTATTCTCCTGTTGGCCATACTGCTTCCAATTTTTTTTGCTGCACGTGCGTAAAAATGTGTCTGTAGGTGGGAAAGTGTAAACACTAGTAATAATTAGTCGCCGGGCAGAAGCCCGCGACTTCTATTTTTAATAGCTTTTTGGAAATGACATGGGAGGAGTTATTGTTAGAAAAAAACAAATTTAAATGTCTTGAACATATTACAATTGTGATTGTTTAAAAACACTTAGTTATGACACATCTAAAATGAAATAAATAATCCGATGTTTTAAGTATTTGCAGTTTCTTTATTTTGACTCGCATTTATGTTTTTTTGTCTTACGAAGACAAAAGAGTCCCTGCTTAGACTTGCTGCAGACTGTTATGTGTCAATTTCAAGAAACAAATCATGTCGAATTCGCCTTTTAGTAGCAATTTTAACTTACTGAATGTTATTTTCATGTTCAAAGAGATGTCTTGATTTATGTAGAATTCATTTAATAATGTTAATCCATGAATATCTAAAATAGGAACTGTTTCTAAGCTAAATATGTTGATCAAGTGACTACCGATACCAACTGCGTAGATAAATCTCCTTTGCAGAGAGCCGTTCTTTACATTCACTTACAAATAGATAATTATAGCTGATTTAAAATGTTTTTTTGGTTCGAAACAAATGACGAAAAGAACAAACTGAGATAAAAACTGGTTTTAATATAAAAATTACTTTGAATGAAAACTCTCTGCCTATAAAGAGAGTATAAAAAACGACAATTATGCGAAGAAGAAATGAATCGGGTCTTTCGTACACAATTATTTCGTCCTTGACAATTTTAAATTTGTCATTAGATTCCCTACAAGCATTTTGCTTGCAATCTGCATATTGTTATGCATAACACTAGGGTGCTCATCATTATATCATTTTAAAACACACTCTGTGCCTATAAAGAGAGTGTAAAGAACGACAACTATGTGAAGGAGAAACGAATCTGGTCTTTCGTACAAAATTATTTCGTCTTTGACAATTTTAAATGTGTTATTAGATTACCTACACACATTTTGCTTGCGATCTGCATATTGTTATGCATCATTAACACAAGGGCGCTCATCATTATATAATTTTAAAACATGAGTAGACTAATGATTGGCAAGATTACTCATTTCCTGTTTATGATCAATAATTACTTGGCTGTGTATTATGGTCAACCTACCTTAGAATGGAGATTGATCATAAACAATGAAAGGCTTTAATTATATTTCAATGAAGGACATTCACTTCGTTGACAAAAAAAAATGCAAGTTATGATACATTTTCACTTGACCCCACCCCTGATGTTCCAATATGCCCTTTAGTTGATTACTGTTTTTTTCAACTACTATAATGTAAGTGTTATGCATAACTGCAGTATGGATTTCCGGCGACATTGATGCGTTGCATCAACATTCTCTTGTCATGTACTTTTAAAGAAATAACTCAAACTAACTCTTTTTAATAGCATTAAAGTTACATAGTAAATGACACAAGTTAAATCCTTCCCACATATAGACACTTTCTGATGCCTCTGAAGCAGATGATTTGTGGAAACAAAGTGGCAAACGATTGAATGATTGATTGGGGTTTAACGCTGTTTTTAACAATTTCTCAGTCATACAACAGCAGCCAGTTCACCTAATCATATGTTTCCTGGTTTTCGCACACCAGTACTCCACACAACAATCTTCCCAAGCAACTGGCTGCTTTTCCACATAGACTTAGCCCATTGGTGGAAGACGAATGACGCATGTCACAATGACTTTTGTCAAACGTCGGAAAGAAAGTTGGCCGAGCCGGGATTCAAACTCACAACCCCTGGGTTGACAGCCCACGTCGTTACCGACTGAGCTACCGAGACTCGACTAGTGGATTATTTTGAGCAATTTTTCCTTTTTCCACAACGTTTTCAACTTTGTTCTGTAAATATACCTTCATTTAAAGACATTTTCTGTGTTTTAACCTAGATGTTATCAAAGTCGTCTGCTGTGGATTGTTTGTATGTGGGAAAGGGTAAACTGCCAATATTTGAAAGAATCCGCATTACAAAGATACAAGAATTGAAAATTCTTCTTGTAATTCAACACATGGTTATTTGTCAAAGTCAATTTGCATAAAAGTTGTGCAGCAGATTACTTGTCATGGAAATATTATCTTATTAATCCTCTCCCTCATATAGACACTTTCTGGCGCCTCTGTAGCAGACAGCTTTTAAAACTATAATGACAAAAGATAAAATTGCTCAAAGCGAGCAATTTCTTCCTTTTGCCACAATGTTTTCCACTTTTAGTCATAGGTTATCCATTCAATTATAGGGATTTTTGATTTTTTTGACAAAAAATGTTAAAAGACGTCTGCTGCAGAATTGTCGTATGAGGGAAAGGGGTATTCTGCAGCAGACAATTTTAAAACCATATATGCAAAACAAAAGAATACTCACTATAAATGAAAGTATGATTATTGCACAGAGATGAAAATATTGTGGCAAAATGTGAGTTTGAACATTATGAGCAATTTCACATTTTGTCATAATGTATTCAAAATTTCTCTGCTGCAGATGCATCAAAATATATCTGCTGGTGAAAAATGGTTAAAATGAATATGGCAACAAATTTCTGCCATGCATGAGACTTTGTGGGACTCAGTGAGAGCTCAATACCTTTTCTAAAAGAAGCTTATAATAGGGTCTTAGGAATCTTTTATCTTAACCCTTTTCCTCATATAGACGCTTTCTGACGCCTCTGCAGCAGACGGCTTTTTAAAAACATAGTGACAAAACAAGAAATTGCACAAAACGTGCAATTTCTCCTTTTACCACAATGTTTTCCACTTTTTGTCATAGGTTATCAATTTAATTATGGAGATTTTCTATTTTTTGACAAAATATGTTTAAAGTCGTCTGCTGCAGAATTCTCGTATCTGGGAAAGGGATAATAATGATAATATTTTCTTACAGAGCCATGAGCATGACAAAATACTTTCAAAGTCGTCTGCTGAGATTTTCTATTTTTTTACAAAATATGTTTAAAGTCGTCTGCTGCAGAATTTTCGTATGAGGGGAAGGGTTAATAAACAAGGTTAATCCTTTACCACAAACAACAAATCTGCAGCAGAAGGCTTTGGAAATATTTCATCAACAACAGCGCCGCAAGCGAAAGGCAAACGCTCGTCTGCTTTTTTCAAAGTTGAAAAAGGGGCATTTCAGAATAATTTTTAAAGCTAGAGTTATGTGACTTGGTACAGAGTCTCTGACATGCCTTTCAAAATGTTGAAAGGTTTTGAGTTATGAGGTAAGGTTTTGTGACGAGGCAGACAGGGATACCAAGGAAACTCTCTATACTCTCTGCAGCAGACAACTATGAAAACGTTGTGACAAAATGAGTAATTGCTTAAAACAAGCAATTTCACCTTTTGCCACAATGTTGGCAACTTTATTCAATAATAATTCTTACATTTACAAAAAAAAAAAATCCACATTTTTTATCAAATGTTTTCAAAGTCTTCATCTGCAGATTTGATGTCTGTGGGATAAGGTATATATACTTACGGTGGTAAGAGGAAAAGGAAAAACTCATCCGGCTGGAAAAAATTCATGTCACTTGCAATGTCTGAAAAACTAAGATAACATATTTTGATAATAATGATAATATCAGAAATTCTTACAGAGCCATGAGCATGTTCAGAGCACCATAACCCTATACCACATACGTCAAGTCTGCAGCACATTACTTTGAAAACATTCGGTCAAAATATGGAAACTCTCCAAAAATGAAACAAGAGGGCCATGATGCGATCACAATAACTCACCTTGAGCAAAGCTCAGGTGAGCTAAAAACCTGAGCAAAATACTAAAACACTTTAATATAGATGAAAGGTTAACCCTTTCCCTCATAAATACGCTTTCTGACACCTCTGCAGCAGACGGCTTTTTGAAAACATAGTGACAAAAGAAGAAATTGCTCTGAACGAGCAATTTCTCCTTTTGCCACAATGTTTTCCACTTTTAGTCATAGGTTATCCATTTAATTATAGAGATTTTATATTTTTTCAAAAAAACTGTTCAAAGTTGTCTGCTGCAGATTTGTCGTATGAGGGAAAGGGTTAAATAAATTTGAAAACATTGTGGCAAAATGAGAAATTGCTTGTTATGAAAAAGAATTCCTTTTGCCAAAAGGTTTTCAAAAGTTGTCTGATACAGATGCATCAAAAAGTGTCTGTATGTGGGTAATGGTTAACCCTTTTCCTCATACGACGTTTTGTGCAATTTCTTCTTTTGTCACTATGTTTTCAAAAAGCCGTCTGCTGCAGAGGAGGCATCAAAAAGTGTCTCTATGTGGGCAAGGGTTAAAGAATCGGCATCCCCCTTCTAGAATGTCTTTACCACTAATGTTGAAGTATTGTGGCTAAAGCAGAAATTGCCCATAATGACTACCAAAATTAATTATTCTATTCAACAATCATACTTGCCACAATGTTTTTCAAAAGTTGTCTATATATGTAAAACATGTCTGCATTGTGAGAAAGGTTTAACTAATAAGCTATCATCTAGACAGTCTTTCCCCCATCTAGAACAAACACAAGTTTATTTTGATATTGGGCTGAAAATACTTAAAATAAAGGAGGCATTGCTCATAATGATCATTAATTCTTTTCCCACAATATTTTCAGAAGTCAGTCTTCTAAAAGTGTAAAAATTAGAAATGTATTAAGTAAGCAGCTAGCTAGCACACACAATTTAAGTGCGACTGACAAGAAACAGAAAAACATGGACAAAATAACAAATGATATTTTTGAGAAAACAAAACAAATTAGCATTAACTATTTCCCAGACATGTCCTTGCTTTGCGTAAAATTGACAAATTTAAATGAAACAACAGGCAGTTTTCTTGATCTATAGCTTTTAATGAATTCTAAACAAAATTGCATTCCTCGTTCTGTAATCCATTTCCATAGGAAGATTGATTTTTTTCGAAAACATTGTGACAAAAGAAGAAATTACAAATTGACGTGTTTTGGTGTATTTGCAGCAGAAGATTTTTGAAAACATTGTGACAAAAGGAGTTTTTACAAGTTAACGCATTTTGGTGTATTTGCAGAAGAAGATTTTTGAAAACATTGTGACAAAAGAAGAAATTACAAATTAACGCATTTTGGTGTATTTGCAGCAGAAGATTTCTGAAAACATTGTGACAAAAGAAGAAATTACATATTAACGGATTTTGGTGTATTTGCAGAGGAAGACTTTTGAAAACATTGTGACAAAAGAAGAAATTACAAATTAACGCATTTTGGTGTATTTGAAGCAGATGATTTTTGAAAACATTGTGACAAAAGAAGAAATTACAAATTAACGCATTTTGGTGTATTTGCATAAGAAGATTTTCGAAAACATTGTGACAAAAGAAGAAATTTTAAATTAACGCATTTTGGTGTATTTGTAGCAGATGATTTTTGAAAACATTGTTGGAAAAGGGGGAATTGCTCATAAAGAGTAATTTCTCTGATCATTTTTTTTTCCCCACAAAATATAAAGTCATCTGCTGCTTATTTATCATATTTGGATTTAATCACCCATCAGATACGGGATCAAACCCTTTCCCACATACAACAAATTTATAGCAGACAACTTGGAGATCATCTTGGCAAAACTATGGAAAATCTTATTACAGGGAGGTGTATAATTTATTTAATTGAAAGTATTGTTGCAAAAGGAGGAATTGCTCATGGTTTCACGCATCTGGAAGTGGGAAAGGGCTAAGTTGTCAACCTTGAAATTTATAACGTCTCGAAAACTGAAGTAAAAGAATTCACCATTTTAAAATCCTCCATTAACTAGAGAGCTTTGTGCATTATAAAACTCATTGATTGTCAAGTCTTGAAAAGCAATAAGTTACAGCTAAGCATACTTACTATAAAACGGCACCTAGTACAACCCCAATGAGAATTAAGATACTGAAATATTAAAGAGAGAAAAGTGAAAACACAGCTAAACACTTAATTTCATTAACCCTTCTACCGCATACAACAAATCTGCAGCAGACGATTTTGAAACTATAATGAAAGCAAAAATAGGGAAAATCTCTAAATATGAAAATATTACTATTGAATAGAATTGAAGGTATTATGGCTTAACCCTTTCCCTCATATAAACGCTTTCGGACGCCTCTGCAGCAGACAGCTTTTTGAAAACATAGTGACAAAAGAAGAAATTGCACAAAACGTGCAATTTCTACTTTTGCCACAATGTTTTCCACTTTTAGTCATAGGTTATCCATTCAATTATGGAGATGTTTTGACAAAATATGTTCAAAGTCGTCTGCTGCAGAATTGTCGTATGAGGGAAAGGGTTAAGACGTCTGCGGTAGATACATGAACATGCGTCTTCATGTGAGAAAGGTCGGTTAACCCTTTCCCTCATATGGCCATTCTGCAGCAGACGACTTTGAACGTATTTTGTCAAAAAATAGAAAATCTCCATAATTGAATGGATAACCTATGACTAAAAGTGGAAAACATTGTGGCAAAAGGAGAAATTGCACGTATTGTGCAATTTCTTCTTTTGTCACTATGTTTTCAAAAAGCTGTCTGCTGCAGAGGCGTCAGAAAGCATCTATATGAGGGAAAGGGTTAAGTGTCAACACGCATTAACCCTTTCGCATATATATAATTTCTTTACAGCAGACAACTTTGAATAAACATTTCAACAATAAAACAATAAAATGGAAAATCTCCCTAAATGAAGACATACTTATTTAAGAGAGTTGAAAACATTGTGTCAAAAGGAGAAATTGCTCAATTTCTTCTTTTGTCACAAAGTTTTTAAAAGTCGTCTGCTGCAGAAAGCGTCTGTATGTGGGAAAGGTATAACCCATTCCTTGTTAGTCAAAAATTGATGTGTCTGCAGTTGCATAGACACTCAAAATAAAGGAGAAATTAATCACAATTAACAATTTTTACAGCTTTTAATTATTAGCCCTTTTCCCTAAATACAGAAGCATAATGACAAATCTGCAGCAGTCGTCTTTTGAAAACAAATTAACTTGTGGAAATAAATGCGAAATTGCACATTATGTTTTAAACTAGCAAATTAACCCTTTCCCTCATACGACAATTCTACAGCAGACAACTTTGAACATATTTTGTCAAAAAATAGAAAATCTCTATAATTGAATGGATAAGCTATGACTAAAAGTGGAAAACATTGTGGCAAAAGGAGAAATTGCTCATTTTGAGCAATTTCTTCTTTTGTCACTATGTTTTCAAATAGCCGTCTGCTGCCGAGGCATCAGAAAGCATATTTATGAGGGAAAGGGTCAACCTTTCATCTATATTAAAGTTTTTTAGTATTTTGCCTGGATATTTTCACATTTGACTGCTAAGAGTTTGTTTTGTTGTATGAGGGATAGGATTACCAGATTCCATGTTATAAGTCACACATTGTTGTGTCTGCAGCTGATTGAATTTCAAAAGACAGTCTGGACAAATAAAAAGGAATTATTCATGATGAACTATTTGTCCTCCAAAAATGTCTTCTACTTTTAAAATCATAAATTTATAGATTTTGTTATTGTATATTAATCGTTTCCCACATACAGCAAAACTGTAGCAGATGACTTTAAAAATGTCTACTTAAAAACCTTGGAAAATAATCTCTATAATTGTAGGTATAATTACTGAAACAAGAGGGCCATGATGGCCCTGGAATCGCTCACCTGATTTTTTTTTTTTTACTTTAGCTATATAAGCCCCGCCCCCTGGCGGCCATAGTTTCCGACCAATCAACTTGGCTTGAAGGAATCTGATAGAGGGTCGCCCTAGGAACATTCCTACAAAATTATTTGAAAATCGGCCTGACACTTTTGGAGAAGAAGATTTTTTTAAGTTTTCACAATAGCCATATACGGCAAAATAGACCCGCCCCCCCCTGGCGTCCATGTTTTTTTACCAATCAACATGGCTTGAAGGAATTTGATAGAGGGTCATCCAAGGAACATTTCTACAAAATTATTTGAAAATCGGTCTGACACATTCGGAGGAGAAGATTTTTTAAGTTTTCACTATAGCCATATAAGGCAAAATAGCCCCGCCCCCTGGCGGCCATGTTTTTTGACCAATCAACATGGCTTGAAGGAATCTGATAGAGGGTCATCCAATGAGCATTTCTACAAAATTATTTGAAAATCTGCCAACCAGTTTGGGAGAAGAAGATTTTTTAAGTTTTCACTATAGCCATATAAGGCAAAATAGCCCCGCCCCCCCTGGCGGCCATGTTTTTCGACAAATCAACATGGCTTGAAGGAATCTGACAGAGGATCATCCAAGGAACATTTCTACAAAATTATTTACAAATCTGCCAACCAGTTTGGGAGAAGAAGAATTTTGAAGTTTCTTTCATTTCGTTGCCATGGAAACCAGAATTATGCATGGATCCCAAAAATTTGAAGGAAATCTGGTGAGGTCATTGAGAGGATGCTTTCTGTGAAGTTTCATCCCAATTGACCCACTGGTTACTGAGGAGAAGAAGTTGACGCACGACGCACGACGGACGACGCACGATGGACGACGGACGCCGGACAAAAGGCGATCACAATAACTCACCTTGAGCAAAGCTCAGGTGAGCTAAAAAGTTGAAAAACATTGTGGCAAAACGAGAAATTGCTCGTCTTGAGCAATTTCTCCTTTAAGTGTCCCGATGTTTTCAAAAGTCGCCCGCTGCAGATGCGTCAAAATGCATCTGTATGTGGGAAAAGGGCCAAGATGTTTTTAATATTAAAGAGTTTAAAAATATCATTCAGCTTGACAAATTTTGAATTACATCTGCCTTTCAAAAATGGTATTAATTCTATCCACATGCTCAAGAAACTGTAGCAGACAACTTCAAAAACATATCTAAGCAAAAACATGAAAAATTTCTATAAATACAATTTCTAGTAATGGGTAGTTTCTCCTTTTTCCACAATGTTTTCAAATATATTCAATAATTACACATTCATTTATGGAGATTTTTGTATAAATGTACTCAGACATAATTAAAGCCATCTTCTGTAGATCAAGATCGAGGGTCAAATTCAAACATCTACAGAAAATGGGTTTTAATCTGGACAAATATAACTAATTTTTGAAACAGAAAAGAAAATACTGAGATAATTTGAAATTGGCCTCTTGTCTATACAGATTTTAACCCTTTTCCTCATACGACATTTCTGCAGCACACGACTTTGAACATATTTTGTCAACAATTTTTTTTTTATAATTGAATGGATAACCTATGACTTAAAGTGGAAAATATTGTGGCAAAAGGAGAAATTGCTCGTTTTGAGCAATTTCTTCTTTTGTCACTATGTTTTCAAAAACCCGCCTGCTGCAGAGGTGTCAGAAAGCGTCTATATTAGGGAAGCGGTTAAAAGTTATGCAAATCAGGCAAAATATTAACCCTTATCCTGCTGAACACAAATTTTAACAACATTTAAACACTCAGATAATAATGCACTTTCCAGCTACAATTATTGCAATGAATGTAGATCAAGATCAGCCTGCACTTTCATGCAGTCTTATCTTAATATACATTTACCTTTTTAGATAAATACTAATCCATAAGTACATAATAACTTGCTGAAAATCCAGCATGATAATTCAGCGTGATAATTCAGCAGAAAAAGGGTTAAACTGTTTGATTTATAAATTTGACTTACCAAGACTCTGGCACTTTTGTAGAGAGGAAGTCTGCATGGTGGAAACCTGAAAAAGTTAGTTTTAATTAAATAATTATCAAATATTCGGTTTTTTAGAAGTTTAAGTTGCTAACCGGAGTGAGGCTATTCCACTTACATCTTCATCTTCCCACATAAAACAAATCTGCTGCAGACAACTTTTAAAACATCTATTCAAAAGTATGAAAATCCTCTACAAATGCAAGTATGATTATTTAATAATGTTGAGCAATTTCTCCTTTTGCCATAATGTTTTCAAAAGTTGTCTGCTGCAGATGCGTCAGAAAGCGTCTATATATGGGAAATGGTGAAATTAATCTGCTGCAGATTTGTTGTATGTGGGAAAGTTTAAAAAGCAATTTTACAGAAATAAAAACAAAGTCTTAAGACCTTTGTTTAAATTTTGAAGCTTGATTGACAAGGTTAGAAATTAACATATTTTAGTCGAATGTTGATATGAGTTGAAAATATTGCGTTATGATGTATGAGGTAAAGTTGCTGTCACATTGTTGCAAACAGAGCTAATGTTAATACTAAAAGACATAATGTTCCTGTAAGTTGTCATTCATCTGTGGCATACTTGCTATAAGTAATCATAAGCCCTTTCCTATACATACAACAAATCTGCAGCTAATGACTTTGGAAATATCTAGGCAAACAGATGGAAAATCTTTATAAATAAAAGTGCTATTATTCAACTGAGTGGAAAACATTGTGGCAAAAGGAGAATTGAGCAATTTATCCTTTTGTCACAATGTTTTCAATAGTCGTCAAAATGCTTCTATACGTGGGAAAGGCTTAATGGTTCATTGGTTTGTTTTGTTTTATTGGGGTTTTTACGCTGCTTTCAACATTATTTATGTTATATCACGGCAATAGTTCACTTTTTCATGATCCCTGGGTAAACAAACCAGTATATGCCTTGTGTCCAAGGGCACTCCACCCAGCGAGTTAATGGTTCAAATGGGGTTGATAGAGGTGCACACTAAGATCAAAAAGGTTTTTAGAACATGTTTAAAAAATACTGCGATTGACAATAACAATGATCAGTACGATATGTATATGTTGAGCATTCACTGTGTGAATATTTTACACATTGGATGAAAGTTACTTCTTTGTCAGCTGTTCGGCCATATACGTCCAACCCATTCTGAACCATTCTGTCATAGCAAATGCCCAACTTATACATAGGGTGTCTCTAACAAATGTCTAACAAATGGCCAACGAATTTCAGTGAAATTAAGACAAATCACTGCACAAGCTCTGAGATTTAGATGTGCTCGATACATGAGACCAACAGGAGAAGCATATAAATCGACGAAGCGGACATGGAGAACGTATTTATGGGTCAGAGGAGACTCATTAAGGAATTGAACAAAGCATGTTCAGCATTAATTGAATGGTCGCTATGTATGCGCTCTCATTTGATACTATGGATGATAGTTATATGCATAGCATTCTTTCATTATCCTGCGGGCATTCCTCTTATACGTCTGGTATAAAAACAAGAGGGCCATGATGGCCCTGGATCGCTCACCTTAATTATACAATGTACTGCAATGCAAAACACATCAAGACAATTATTCTGAATGCAACCTCCACAGTGTTAACAAGATTTTCCTTCATTTGGCCTAGTGATCTATATTTTGTTACCTGATATGACCCATATTCCAACATGGACTAGATATCATCAAGACAACATTCTGACAAATTTTCAACTTGCTTAAAGTAAAAATGCGGCCTCCGGAGTTTGAACAATATTTTCCTTTATTGACCTAGTTTCTGACCCAATATGACCCATATTCAAACTTGACCTAAATATCTTTAAGACAAACATTCTGACAAAATTTCAAACTTCTGAAGCAAAAAATGCCTCTAGAGTGTTAACAAGATTTCCTTCAATTTGACCTAGTGACCTACTTTTTGACCCAACATGACCCTTGATCAAACTTGACTTACATATCATCAAGAAAAACATTCTGATAAAGTTTCATCATGCTCAAGTTAAAAATGCAGTATCAAGAGTGTTAACAAGATTACCCTTCAATTTGGCCTTAGGTGACCTCGTTTTTGACCTCATATGGCCCAGTTTCGAATTTGTCCAAATTTCAAGCTGCTTAAGCAGAAAATGCGGCATCCAAAGTGTTAACAAGATTTTCCTTCAATTCGGCCTAGTGACCTAGTTTTTGACCCCACATGACCCATATTTAAACTTGACATAGATATCTTTAAGACAAACATTCTGACAAAATTTCAACATGCTCAAGTTGAAAATGCGGCCTCTACAGTGTTAACAAGATTATCCTTCAATTTGGCCAAGTGACCTAGTTTCTGACCCATTATGACCCATATTCGAACTTGACATAGATATTTTTAAGACAAACATTCTGACAAAATTTCAAACTGCTGAAGCAAAAATTGCGGCCTCTGGAGTGTTAACAAGATTTTCCTTCAATTTGACCTAGTGACCTACTTTTTGACCCGACATGACCCATGTTCAAACTTGACCTACATATCATCAAGACAAACATTCTGATAAAGTTTCAACATGCTCAAGTTGAAAATGTGGCCTACAGAGTGTTAACAAGATTTCGCTTCAATTTGACCTAGTGACCTCGTTTTTGACCTCATATGGCCCAGTTTCGAATTTGTCCAAGATTTGATGGAGATGAATGTTCTGATACACTTTCATGAAGATTGGATGCAAAATGTAGCCTGTAGAGTGTTAACAAGCTGAAATGTTGATGACGCACAACGGACGACGCACAACGGACGGACGCCGGACAAAATGTGATCACAATAGCTCACCTTGCACTTTGTGCATAGGTGAGCTAAAAAAAGTGAGATTTATTCGCTACTAAGTGACAGAGCAATAAGAAAGGAACATTTTTGTAATAATAATTAATTTGGAAGTATCTGCTTCATTAAGTTTTGAAAATAGTGTGAGAAACATACTCATTTTAGCACTTTCCCACTTGCACAGGCATTTTTACTGATCTGCAGAAGAAGATTTTTGAAATACTTTTTTCTATAGATTCCAAAAGACATTCCATGTGTTTGTCTAGATATTGTCAAGGCATTTGCAGCAGATTTGATGTATTAGTGGGAATGGGTTAAGCCCTTTCTCCTTTTAATATATCTATAGGTGCTACCTATTTACGAAAAAAAAAACGCAAGATAATTATAAACAAAAATTAAAGAGCATACTTTGGCCATAAAAAAGGATTTATAAGTAATTGACTAGACAATAATAATGTTAATGTCATGTTTCTTGCATTATTAAAACATATTTGGAATTCGTATTGATGTTGTCTATTATTTGAACAGAAAATTATAATGAACGAGGTTAAAACATGAGGGCCAAGATGATCCTTAATCGATCACCTGCATTATGGCAAAGAAGCAAATAGATCAGCCCTTTTCTGATGCCACCTGGCGACTGCCTTTTTCAACCAGTCAATATGACTGGAACAAATTATGTAAGGGGTCACATTTCTGCTAAACCCTTTCCCTATTAGAGACGGTTTCTGAGGCCTATGCAACAGACGATTTAGGAAAAGGTTGTCGCCACAAGAACAATTGCTTCTTATGAGAAAGTTATCCTTTTGCCACAATGTTTGATAAATAATTATACTTCGAATGAGTGAGTCAATAGCTCATGTATAGGAATTTGGGGTCTTTCATGTACGTTGATACCACTTTTTTGCGGGAAACGACGTCGCTCCATTGATGTTACGCCAAGATGAAGTGTAACGGAAATGACGTCACGTCCTTCTTTGGCTACGATACAGTCAAAATTTAGTTTCGGGCGTAGAAGGCTAATGCTGTCGTTGTTTTGACGAACGGGAAAACATATTTCTTACAGATTTCCATTTATTTTTAACTTTTCGTACAAATTAAATGTTTATTGCCACATAACACAGCACTTAAATTATCATAAATATCGATTTTAAAAAAAATGATTAAAAAGACGACAATAATTTTCAATCCGTGTTTTTCTGCTCATTTTATACATACCCAAAATACCGATTTAAAAAAAAAAAAAAAAAACGACAATAATTTTCAATCTGTGTTTTACGTCTGCTTTTTATACATATCCAAAATGGCGGCCCCCCATGGATTTTTCCAGTTTCATTTCAGAAAGCTTCATGGGTTATTGAAAAAAAAAAAAAAAAACCTGTTAAATATAAGCGAAAAAAACCATTTATGTTTTTTTTTCGTATAAATTGTTTGCACAAGTCTTCTCCTTCCCTCCTTTTTCAAGAATGTTTTTAAAAGGAGTCTGTATTAGGGATAAGTATTTAATAGGTTTTATTGCAATGTATGCAGCCTCTTAACCCTTTCCCTCATACGACAATTCTGCAGCAGACGACTTTGAACAAATTTTGTCAAAATATAGAAAATCTCTATAATTGAATGGATAACCTATGACTAAAAGTTCAAAACATTGTGTCAATGTCAGAAATTGCTCGTTTTGAGCAATTTCTTCTTTTGTCACTATGTTTTCAAAAAGCTGTTTACTGCAGAGGCGTCAGAAAGCGTCTATATGAGGGAAAGGGTTAAATATTTCATGGAATATGAATCAAAGTTCACAGTTATCAAGAGACTCTGATGAATCCAATCCCTTTCCCACATCAGACGCATTCCGACACATTTGCAGCAGACGACTTTTAAAAACATTGTGGAAAAAGGAGAAATTGCTCATGATGAGCAATTTCCCCTTTAGCAACAATGTTTTCAACTCTATTTAATGATTAAACTCTCATTTATGGAGATATTTCACATTTCTCCCAATATGTTTTCAAAGTCGTCTGCTGCAGAATGGTCGTATGTGGGAAAGGGATAGTAAGCTAAAAACTCTTTCCCTGATACAGATGACTCTTGATGCCATTATAGTACAAGACTTTTGATAACAGTGGATAAAAGAGAAATTGCAAAACCCTTCCCCATTTACAACAAATCTGCAGCAGACAAAATAAATGGAGGTATCATTATTGAATCCATCCTCGGTACCCAGGTTATTCATAAAATATAAGATACCCTGGGCAAATTGGTAAGCGAAACTTCGTAAAGCATGCACCACGAATTCCTCCATAACAACGCTGTAATTTTCGTATCGCATGAGGTTTGTGTCATGCGCCCAATCAAGCTGCATTTCACCTCATAAATCATTCATGAGTACAAGATTTTTACAGCCAATTTGCCCAGGGTTATAAATAGCCTGGGTACCGAGGATGTATTGAATCATGACAAAAAGAGAAATTGCTGATCACAATGTTTTCAAAAGTTGTCCTAAATGAAGACATACTTATTGAATAGAGTTAAAAACATTTGTGTCAAAAGGAGAAATTGCTTGTTTTGAGCAATTTCTTCTTTTGTCACAAAGTTTTCAAAAGTCATCTTCCGTAGATGCGTCAAAAAGTGTCTGTTTGTTTTGTTTGTTTGGAGTTTAACGCCGCTTTCAACAGCTTTGGTCATATCACGGCGGTCAGTGCACCTACCCATGTTTTCCTGGCTTTCCCACACCAGTACTTACACAACATTCTTTCGAAGCCACTGACTACTTTCTCACATATATCAGAGGTGAGAGGCAATGGAAAACATCGCCCGAAAGAATGTCGCCGCAACCGGGTATCGAACCCGTGACCTCCAGATCACGAGTCAGATACGCTACCAATCAAAAAGTGTCTGAAGGTGGGTAATGGTAAAATTTAGAAAATTTATTTTTTTTACCATAATCTGTTCCGCTGTTTATCTAAAGCATACTGACATTTTCACTTTCAATAATATTTTAATCTTCATCCTCCATTACAGATGTTTTCAGAGCTGATTATACTTTAACCCTTTCCCTCATACGACAATTCTGCAGCAGACGACTTTGAATGTATTTTGTCAAAACATAGAAAATCTCCATAATTGAATGGATAACCTATGACAAAAAGTTGAAAACATTGTGGCAAAAGGAGAAATTTAGTTTTGTGCAATTTCTTCATTTGTCACTATGTTTTCAAAAAGCTGTCTGCTGCAGAGGCGTCAGAAAGCGTCATTATGAGGGAAAGGGTTAAACCCTTTTCTACGTACAACAGATATACAGCAGTCGTATTTCTTTGAAAACATCCAGACAAAAATTATTGAATATATCTAAAAATGAAAATACAATTATTGAATAGAGTTGAAAACGTTGTGACAAAACGATAAATTTGTCAAAAAGGGTTATTGCGGAATTTGAAGCAGTACAATTTCAAAAACATTGTTGTAAAAGGAGAAACTGCCAATAATCAGCAAAATTTTCTTTTTGACACAATGTTTTCACCTCTATATTTATGGTTTAAACTATTATTATAATTTATAGATTTTCCAGTTTTTCAGATTTTCAAAAAATTGTCTGCTTCAGATTTGTCATATATATGGAAAATATACAGACAGCATTTAATGAAGACTTATATAGACTTCACTGTGTTTTGGTGTTTTATTAGCATTTCTTCAGAATAATTTGTCTCTAGACAAATTGTACAGACTCAGCCTTTAATAAACCCTTTTCCATATGTAGACGCATTCTGACACCTCTAAAGCTAGACAGCTTTTGAAAACATTGTGACAAAATGAGAAATTGCTCAAAACAAGCAATATCTCTTTTTGCCGCAATGTTTTAAACTTATTTCAGTAATTTTACCTCCATTTACAGAGGTATTAAGTGATATTGCTTAGATGTTATTAAAAGTTGTCTGCTGCATGTGGGAAAGGCTTTAACCCTTTCCCTCATACAACAAATCTGCAGCAGATGAATTTGAAAGCATACCTGAAAACAATTGGAAACTCCCTTTAAATATAAGTACAATCATTAAAAAGAGTTGAGCAATTTCTTCTTTTGTCGCCATGTTTTTAAAAAGCAGTCTGCTGTAGAGGCCTCAGAAAGTGTCTATATGAGGGAAAGGGTTAAATGGAAGGGATTTACCAAAAGCTTTTCTCATAAATGTTTTATTAACTCAGATCCACGAAGGAATTCTTAAAATATATTTATATTTCATTTCCTGATACAGCATTAATATTAAATGTCATATAAGGCAAACAGTAATTCAGAGACTTCTTAACCCTTCCCCTCATATAGATGCTTTCTGACGCCTCTGCTGCAGACAGCTTTTTGAAAACATGACGACAAAAGAAGAAATTGCTCAAAACTAAATTCAAAATTCAGCCAAAGTTGCAGTATGCGTTACATGCTCATTTCAAACGTTCCTTGCCAATTTATAATATCCCTAATAGCATATGCAGCCCCAACTCACATTTCCACGGCCAGCAGCAGAGTGCTAGCTTGAAACAAGGCCAGCACTTCGCCGTAAGCGCGGGTAGACGGTGGGACCTGCCTTTTAGCATATGCGACCCCCGCTTATATTTCCCCTACTAGCAGCGGAGTGCTCGCTTGAAACAAGGCCAACACTTCGTCGTAAACAGGGGTAGACGGCAGGACCTGCCTTATAGCATATGCAGCCCCGGCTCACATTTACCCGGCCAGCAGCGGAGTGCTGGCTTGAAACAAGGCCAGCACTTCGCCGTAAGCGCGGGTAGACGGCAGGTCCTGCCTTAAAGCATATACGATCTCGACTCAGAATTCCCCGGTCAGCAGCCGAGCGCTTCCCATATACACGCGGCGGACTCTGTGAGCAACCCGCCTACTAAACGCCGGCGTTCCACTCCTGTGACAAAAAAAAAGAGTTCCACTCCGGTGCCAAATCAAAGTGTTCCACTACGGTGACAAGGGAGATCTGCAAGAAACGCGCCTACTAAAGGCAGGCGTTCCACTCCGGTGACAAAACAAGTGTTCAACTCCGCTGACAGGGGCCTCTGAGCCCGAGTGCTCCCCTAATTCATGCGACGGACTCTGCAAGAAACCCGCCTACAAAAGGCCGGCGTTCCATTTCTGTGACAAAAAAGAAAGAAAAACAAGATGTGTTTGTGAAACACTGATGCCCCCGAATGGCAACATCTAGGTCAAAGGTTAAGGTCGCAAGGTGAACAATTTTGGTATTGACAGAAAGGTCATGTCACAAGGTATACACATGTGAAATATGGTAGCCGTACCTGTTATGGTTCAAAAGTAGTGGTCAAGGTTAAAGTTTTTTTCGAGAATGGCAACATCTAGGTCAAAGGTTAAGGTCGCAAGGTGAACAATTTTGGTATTGACAGAAAGGTCATGTCACAAGGTATACACATGTGAAATATGGTAGCCGTACCTGTTATGGTTCAAAAGTAGTGGTCAAGGTTAAAAGTTTTTTTCGAGAATGGCAACATCTAGGTCAAAGGTCAAGGTCGCAAGGTGAACAATTTTGGTACTGACAGAAAGGTCATGTCACAAGGTATACGCATGTGAAATATGGTAGCCTTACCTGTTATGGTTCAAAAGTAGTGGTCAAGGTTAAAGTTTTTTTTAGAATGGCAACATCTAGGTCAAAGGTCAAGGTCGCAAGGTCAAAAATGTTGGTACTGACAGAAAGGTCATGTCACAAGGAATACACATGTGAAATATGGTAGCCGTAGCTGTTATGGTTCAAAAGTAATGGCCAAGGTTAAAGTTTTTTTCGAGAATGGCAACATCTAGGTCAAAGGTCAAGGTCGCAAGGTCAAAAGTGTTGGCACTGACAGAAAGGTCATGTCACAAGGAATACACATGTGAAATATGGTAGCCGTACCTGTTATGGTTCAAAAGTAATGGCCAAGGTTAAAGTTTTTTTCGAGAATGGCAACATCTAGGTCAATGGTCAAGGTCGCAAGGTCAAAAATGTTGGTACTGACAGAAAGGTCATGTCACAAGGAATACATATGTAAAATATGGTAGCCGTACCTGTTATGGTTCAAAAGTAATGGCCAAGGTTAAAGTTTTTTTCGTGCAGACAGACAGACAGACAGACAGACAGACAGACAGACGTGCAGACGTGCAGACGTGCAGACGTGCAGACAGGCCAAAAACTATATGCCCACCGAATCGGTGATTCCGGGGGAAGGTCGCAAGGTCAAAAATGTTGGTACTGACAGAAAGGTCATGGTCATGTCACAAGGAATACACATGTGAAATATGGTAGCCGTACCTGTTATGGTTCAAAAGTAGTGGTCAAGGTTAAAGTTTTTTTCATGTTGGTACTGACAGAAAGGTCATGGTCATGTCACAAGGAATACACATGTGACAGACAGACAGACGTGCAGACAGGCCAAAAACTATATGCCCACCGAATCGGTGATTCCGGGGGAAGGTCGCAAGGTCAAAAATGTTGGTACTGACAGAAAGGTCATGTCACAAGGAATACACATGTGAAATATGGTAGCCGTACCTGTTATGGTTCAAAAGTAGTGGTCAAGGTTAAAGTTTTTTTCCCTGGCGGCCATGTTTTTCAACGGATCAAAAATATTTGAACAATCTTGGTAAAGGGTGCACCAAGGAACATTTGTTCAAAATTATTTTCAAATCGGCCCAGTACTTTTGGACAAGAAGATTTTTAAAGTTTTAACAATGCACATGTAAGGAAAATAAGCTCCGCCCCCTGGCGGCCATGTTTTTCAACGGATTGAAAATATTTGAACAATCTTGGTAGAGGGTACCTCAAGGAACATTTGTGCAAAATAATTTTCAAATCGGGCCAGTACTTTTGGACAAGAAGATTTTTTAAGATTTGGCAATTTTTCCCTTTTCTGATGCCGCAGCAACCAAAGTTCTACTTGGAATTAATTTCTTTGAACAACTTTGAAAGAGGACTACCTAAGGACCATTCCTGTGAAGTTATTTTGAAATCTGTTCATTGGTTTAGTAGAAGTCATTTGTAGGAAATTGTTAACAGACGCCGACGACGACGACGACGACGATGCAGACGATGACGACGGACGCCGGACGGTGAGTGATCACAAAAGCTCACCTTGCACTTCGTGCTTAGGTGAGCTAAAAAGGCGGTTCCACTCCGGTGACAAAACAAAGTGTTCCACTACGCTGACAATGGCCTCTAGGCCCGAGTTCTGTGAGAAACGCGCCTACTAAAGGCAGGCGTTCCACTCCCGTGACAAAAAAAAAAGTGTTCCACTCCGGTGACAAAACAAGTGTTCCACTCTGGTGACAGGGGCCTCTGGGTCCGAGTTCTCCCCTAATTCACGCGACGGACTCCGCGAGAAACATGGCGTTCCATTTCCGTGCCAAAACAAGAAAGTGTTCCACTCCGGTGACAAAACAAGTCTTCCACTCCGGTGACAGGGGCCTCTGGGCCTGGGTGTTCCCCTAATACACGTACCGGACTCTGCTAGATACCTCTCCGGTGATAAAACAATAGATCTGAGTATTGTTAACATAATCGGGGCTTGTATTTGTTTACTATTTTAGCTCTATTTTAGATAAAAGAATCTGCAGAGTAAAGGGTTCATTTTTTTTATTTATGTTCCTAAAACTGTCCATTTTCCAGTACTAAACTATAACTATCACTAAAGGTGATAAATACCCCCGCCCCAACCCCTGACACATATTATATCTCACAGTATTATCTTTGACTAAGACAATTTGAATATCAGTATCAAAATGAAATACTAAGATATCAAACACAAAACGGCTCCTTTTATCTGGACCGACCGACAGGCTGATGCCACACAAAACGGCTCCATTTTGCCATGTTTTAAGTAAATTGAAGGAGGAGTATGTCTCACCAGATTAGATTTTAAGAAAATAATTATATTTCAATGTCAGAGGTGAAGGTCACAGGGACATGAAATTTGCGTCTTGCACATCTACTACTCCTGATTAACATTTATGCCAAGTATCAAGTAAATCAGGTTGAAACTGAAGGAGGAGTACAACAGATTAGATTTTAACAAAAAAAAAATCCTATTTCAAGGTTAGAGGTCAAGGTCACAGGGATATGAAATTTGCGTGTTGCACATCTACTACTCCTGATTAACATTTATGCCAAATTAAGTATGAAGTAAATCAGGTTGAAACTGAAGGAGGAGTACAACAGATTATATTTTAACAAAAAAAGATCCTATTTCAAGGTCAGAGGTCAAGGTCAATGTCACAGGGACATGAAATTTGCGTGTTGCACATCTAGTACTCCTGATTAACATTTATGCCAAGTATGAAGTAAATCAAGTTGAAACTGAAGGAGGAGTACAACAGATTAGATTTTAACAAAAACAAAATCCTATTTCAAGGTCAGAGGTCAAGGTGAATGTCACAGGGACATGAAATTTGCGTCTTGCACATCTACTACTCCTGATTAACATTTATGCCAAGTACCAAGTAAATCATGTAGAAACTGAAGGAGGAGTACAATGGAACAGATTTTGCAGACAGACCGATCGAAGGACCGACGGACCGACCAACCGACCGACCGACAGGCTGATTCCAGTATACCCTCTTCAACTACATTTGCGGGGGTATAATAAAGTACCTCAGAATGCCCAGAATGCACCAGATTGCACAATTGTTTTCAAAATGTTCAGGGTGGAGCCCAGGACCCCCCTAGCACAATTATGAATCCACATAAATAGAGGGCTAGCTACGCCCCTGGCAGTCCTGTCATTATAGCAGAAATATCAAAGGTCACAAATAATATAGGTTTCACAGAATGTTATCATACATTCTACCACTTTATTATGATGATAATTCCCCGGAGGTATTAGGTAATTGAACAAGTAGCTCTTTAACCCTTTCCCATATACAACAAATTTGCATCAGACGACATTGAAAAACATTCTTTAACACTTTCCCTCATATAGACGCTTTCTGAAGCCTCTGCAGCAGACAGCTTTTGAAAACATAGTGACAAAAGAAGAAATTGCTCAGATGAGCAATTTCTCCTTTTGTCACAATGTTTTCCACTTTTAGTCATAGGTTATCCATTCAATTATAGAAATGTTCTATTTTGACAAAATATGTTCAAAGTCGTCAGTGCTGCAGAATTATCGTATGAGGGTAAGGGTTAATAATGTGGTTAACCTCTATAAATGATTAACCTATATAAATTATTAACCTCTATAAATTATTGAATAAAGTTGAAAACATGGTGGCAAAGGGAGAAATTGCTCATAATGTCACAATGTTTGCAAAATTTGTGTGCTGCAGAGGTGTCAGAAAGCGTATATATGTGGGAAAGGGTTAAAATAATGAGACAACATTTGAACTAACAGGATTTTTTATCACAGAAATTGTGGCTGCTCAATATAACAGTGTCATTAGCCCTTTTCCACTTACAACAAATATGAAGCCGACAAATTTGAAAACAGTGGAAGACAGTGGTGCAGAAGTCAACCTCTGGTATCAAAGGTCCTGGGTTCAAATCCCATGATGAGTGAGTTCTGCCCTCTGGCTTTTTCCACATGAATGACGCAAGCGTAACTTGTTAAGTTTCCACGAAGCAGACATCGAGCATGATTAATATAAGCTGAAAGTTTGTTTCGCAATCAAAGAAAAAACTACTGAAAACTAAAGGCAAAATAAGGACACAATAAAATTTTCATTTTGCCACAATGTTTTTTCAAAGTCATCTGCTGAATATGCATCAAAATGAATCAATATGGGAAAATGTTCAGTGTTTATAATAAATACATGTATAAGCTTAAAAGGCCACTGTAGAAAAGCTCAAATTGAAAACAAACAAGAGAGTAACTATAACCAAAGTCCACGTATGATCATCACCGAGACATACAATGCAGGAAATATCTCTGATTGTCATCCTCACAATACAGTTTGTTCGTTTTGGGTTTTACTGCGGATTTCAACAGCTAAGGACAGGAAAGATGATATTGGTCCCACGCCTTATATGTACATTGAGATAAAAACCTGCTGGAGTTGTATTGACTCTAATCATTCAGACCCATTTAGCCAGCTCTTACGGTTGAAGCAATGGTCAGACTGCGGCTGTCATTCTTAATGAGCGTCCATCAGCCAGAAACTCATAAGAACATGCATGTCTGTCAAAGTTCAACATCTTTATTAGTCCTTTCCCACCTGCAGACAAATTTTGATGCATATGCAGCAGACACTATTATAAAAACATAGAGCAATTTCTCTTTTGCGAACATGTTTTTACCAGACGCTGAACTCCAGATGGAGATAAAAAAAAAAATGAAATGTTGAATCTTCTGCAAATATTGCTAATAGTGACAACAAAGTAAGTAATACATAGTTCAAAACTATTTTGGCAGTAAATGTTGAAAAGTCATGAAAATGTACAAAAGTTGGCTTACTGGGTTTATCCCAGAATTATGATTCTAATAGTTCAAGACAACTTTTGAACAGTTTTAAAACTTTGACTATACTATCTATAATCTGGAGTTCGGCACCTTTAAATGTTGAAGGTTAGGGGGCATAATTCTGAAATATCGGAATCAATCAAGTTGACTATAAACCCTTTCCTGCATATAGATGCTTTCTGATACCTTTGTAGCAGACAGCTTTTAAGAACACTGTTACAAAAAGAGAAATTGCTCATGATGATGAGCAGTTTTGCCTTTTGCCAAAGTGTTTTCATCTCTATTCAAATATTATCATTTCTTTTATAGAGATTTTTCCTTCATTAACTGGATATTTTCAAAGTCGTCTGCTGCAGATTTGTTGTACGGTGTATGTGGGAAAGGGTTGATTTTATTTATTTATTTATTTATTTATTGGGGTTTTACGCCGCTTTCAACATTATTTCAGTTATATCACGGCGACAGTTCACTTATTCATGATCCCTGGGTAAACAAACCAGTACTAGGCTAGAAAATAGGCCTTGCCCAAGGGCACTCCACCATAACCGAGGAGCCGCGACTAGGGATCGAACCCGGGACACCCGGTTTCGAAATCCCCGACGCTAACCACTCGACCACAGCGGATTCCTAGGGGAAAGGGTTGAACATGATGTTATGCCTATAAACATTGTGACTTAGTTTGAAGAAGATTAAACTTGTCAACATTTAGAGAGCAGATATTGCTATTATGGACAAATTAACCCTTTCCCTCATATAGACGCTTTCTGACGCCTCTGCAGCAGACGGCTATTTGAAAACATAGTGACAAAAGAAGAAATTGCACAAAACGTGCAATTTCTCCTTTTGCCACAATGTTTTTTCACTTTTAGTCATAGGTTATCCATTCAATTATAGAGATTTTCTATTTGTTGACAAAAAATGTTCAAAGTCATCTGCTGCAGAATTGTCATATGAGGGAAAGGGTTAAATAACAATTAATAAGGGGTTATAACTCTAGCAGGATCACACTTTGATATTTGAAGTATAATATTGACTGATGAGTTACAGATTTAACATGTTCATCCTCACAGGTTATCATAACAGACAGTAACTGTTGCTTAACCCTTTCCCTCATATAGACGCTTTCTGACGCCTCTGCAGCAGACGGCTTTTTGAAAACATAGAGACAAAAGATGAAATTGCTCAAAACAAGCAATTTTTCCTTTTGCCACAATGTTTTCCACTTTTAGTCATAGGTTATTAGTCGCCGGGCAGAAGCCCGCGACTTCTATTTTTAATAGGTTTTCGGAAATCACATGGGAGGAGGAGTTATTATTAGAAAAAAACAAATTTAAATGTCTTGAACATATTACAATTGCGTTAGTTTAAAAACACTAAGTTATGACACATCTAAAATGAAATAAATATTCCGATGTTTTAAGTATTAGTAGTTTCTTTATTTTGACTCGCATCTCTTTTTTTGGGTTTTATTTACGAAGACAAAACCGTCCCTATGAGACTTGCAGCAAGCAGACTGTTATGTGTCAATATCAAGTAAAATTCACGTCGAATTCTCCTTTAAAATAGCAATCTTAACTTACTGAATGTTATTTTCATGTTCAAAGAGATGTCTTGATTTGTGAGGAATTCATGTTATAATGTTATAAAATATGAACTGTTTCTAAGCTAAACCTGTTGATCGCGTGACTCGCGAATACCAACTGCGTAGATCAATCTCCTTTGCAGAGAGCCGCTCTTTACACTCACTTACAAATAGTAAATTACAGGTGATTTAAAATGTTTATTTAGTTCGAAACAAATGAAGAAAAGAACAAACTGAGATAAAACTGGTTTTAATAGAAAAATGACTTTGAACGAACACTCTCTGCCTATAAAGAGAGTTTCAAGAACGACACCTCTGCGAAGAAGAATGTAGGTCACAAATCGGGTCTTTCGTACAAAATTATTTCGTCCTTGACAATTTTAAATGTGTCATTAAATTCCCTAAAGGCATATTGCTTCCGATCTGCATATTGTTATGCATCATTGACACAAGGGCGCTCATCATAATATAATTTTAAAACATGAGTAGTTTGTTATTTTCATTATAAAAAAGGAAGGAAAGAATTACAATAAATTAACATGTTGTAGGGCTCAGTTTATGTTCGAAATTAAGTTTAAATTATACAACAATTTCAATGAGATTTAACTGTTTAGCTGATATTATATTTCGAAGGTGGTCTTATTTATAAATATTGAACTACATTTCATCATTTGTTAAAGTATGATATAATTAGGATGCCAAGCTAATATCATTTTGAGAAAAAGAGAAAACTCATGTCTTCAGCGATTTAACCCTTATCTCATTGTTTTAAAAGTAGATTGCTGCAAAGGTGTCCAATGTTGACTTTAATAGGGGAAACATAAAATGACGTGCTATTGCATGCAAATCTTAAATTGTTTGTTTTGTGGTTTTATTGATAAATGATAACATTCAAATATTCTGGCAAACATCTTGAAAAGTGTATGTGAAATTCACAAATCTTATAATTATTCCTTAATGAAAGCACTGTATACATACTAAGACTAATGATTGTCAAGATTACTCATTTCCATTACTGTGTATGATCAATAATTAGTTGGCTGTGTGTATGGTCAACCTACTTTGGAATGGAGATTGATCATAAACAATGAAAGGCTTCAATTATCATTCACTTCGTTGACAAAACAATGCAAGTTATGATACATTTTCACTTGACCCCGCCCCTGATGTTCCAATATGCCCCTCAGTTGATAACTGTTTATTCAACTACTATAATGTTAGTGTTATGCATAACTGCAGTATGCATTTCCGGCGACATTGATGCGTTGCATCAACTTTCTCTTGTTTATTCAATTATAGAGATTTTCTATTTTTTGACATAATATGTTCAAAGCGTCTGCTGCAGAATTGTTATACGAGGGAAAGGGTTCAAAAACATTGTTGAAGGTTTCAAATTGCTCATCAAGAACAATTATGATTATGGTTAGTCTTCGCAAAGCACTACCTAAGTTTTTCATCACTAACAACATTTTAAAGAGAGACTTCTGCAGAGATATAAAAAGTCCTTGTAAATAAGGAAAATATTTAATTTCTATGTCTGACAACACTGATATGGTCATAGAAAACAAATCTAGTTTATATCATAAATGCCAGCGTGAAATAACATCATTCTATATTTTTCGGTATATAATTAGTGTAATAACAATGCTACGTAACGTCATAATGAAAAGCATTGAAAATGACGGCGCTATATAACGACGTTATATATATTTTGCGCTAATAATCGTCGAATTGGAATTTATGATATAAATAGAATACAACACATGGAAATTCCATGAAACCAGGTTTTTTATAATAGAAGGTGTTTGATTAAGAATTAACAGATCTGTCAAATCTTTCTGTTAATAGTTAATCAAAGCTAGTAATTCAAGTAACAGGGAATATTTCTATTGATGAATAATCATAATTACTTTGTCAATTAAATATATCACAATTTTATCTAACAAATATCAGTTCAATACAGTCAATCATGTGTTGATGGCCTCATTTATTAAGAACATATAATAGATAACAGATATTAAGCAACCTTTTGTTGTAAGCAGCCACATTTTAGGATCCCTAATGCCAGGTTGATAATCAGTGATCTGCCTTAACCCTTTACTTGATAGTAACACGTTTATGCCTTTGCAAACAGACTAGATCCAGGGCCCAAGGTTATGAAACTTACTCATATCTATGCTATATTCTTTTAAATTGCCAAGTTATTTAATATGGAGCATTATTTGCGCGAAGTTATTTGAAAATATCTATATGCATGGTAAAGTTATGGTCTGAACAAAAAAAGTTCAAGTAAAGTATATTTTCTGTCACTGTGACCTTGAACTGGACGCTAAACACATAAATTGTGCATATGACACAGCGTCTTGATATGGTGTATATCTGTACCAAGCTATTTGAAAATATCTCTATGGATTAAAAATGTTATTGTCCGGACAAGAAAAGTTCAACTGATGTCTATTTGTTGTCACTGTGACCTTGACCTTGAAGCTACAGACAAAATATTTGCATGTGACACATCATATTGATATAGTTCATATTTGTGCCAAGTTATTTGAAAATATCTCTATGCATGACACAGTTATGGTCCGGACAAAAAAAATTCAATTAAAGTCTATTTCTTATCACTGTGACCTTGAACTGGAATCTACAGATTTTTTTTTTGGCATTTGGCACATCGTCTTGATATGTTGCATGTTTGTGCCAAGTTATTTGAAAATATCTCTATGCATGACAAAGTTATGGTCCGGACAAGAAAAGTTTAATTAAAGTCTATTTCTTATCACTGTGACCTTGACCTTGAATCTACAGATTTTTTTTTGCATTTGGCACATCGTCTTGATATGGTGCATGTTTGTGCAAAGTTATTTGAAAATATCTCTATGCATGGCAAAGTTATGGTCCGGACAAGGAAAAATGATGCCCGCCCGCTCGCCGACTTCGCCAAACTAATAACCAGATTTTTCCTTCGGAAAACCTGGTTAATAACATTCGTGTTCATTCAATACAAAATGTTATTAAACTCGCCAAGGCTTGTTTTTATCAATTTTAGAAAACTCGTTTAATAAAATTTCGTATTGAATGACCACTCATGTAATATCCTCTATTTATCAACCATTTAAATTCTATTTAACCTTCTTCAAGTTTGTAGCAGAAGACTTTGATAACTTGAAGTCTTCTAGTCAAAAAATTTAAGAAATCTCTATAAATGAATGTACGATTAGAGAAAAGAGTTGAATACATTTTGGCAAAATGTGTCTTTTATGGGAAAGAGTACATTTTTCTGAAAATATTTTTATGCAAAAGATGAACACTTTGTTTAAAATTTGATTACTTTATTTTTTTCATCGAATGCCTCTGCACAGACATTGAAACAAGAGCACCGTGTACGGCACAGACGCTCAACTGATCGAGAGAAAACAGAAGAAAAAAAAACTGAGCTGAACAAAATACCTTAACCTTAACCGGACGACCACGCCGCTGCGGACGACGCCAGGGTCATGACAATAGCTCTCGTTTTTCAAAAGTCGAGCTAAAAAGGCCTAGAAAAGGAGAAATTGCCCATAACTTGCTTTTTATCCTATGTTCATTATATTTCACATTTCTACACATCTGTAGTAGTACACAACTTTTGAAAACATTATGGCATAATGAGCAATTTCTCCCTTTACCACAATGTTTTCAACCCTATTCAGAGCTCTAGATAAGGGGCATTTTTCATGTTCTAAAATCCTTATTTGATATTCAAAGCCAATGTTGTGGGTACTCAAAAGAATCTCAAGACGATTCTTTTGAGTACCCACAACATAGGATTTGGTTGGGTAATAAGAGAAATATTGTGGGGAAAAGACCTGTTCAGTCTCCATCTTATCTTACCTCAGCCTATTCAATTTTATACTTTCATTTATAGAGATATATTCCATATGTTTTATCTATATGGTCACAAATTCATCTACTGCAGGAAGCTCACGTTGATCTGGGGCTTCGTTAGTAATTGCGAAGGTACGTCTGCTCAGACATATATACATAACATAGCCAGAGTGTTAGAATCAATTTCCTGTGAGATTTAATCTTAATTTTCTGGCAACATAATCACAGTAATGGAAATCCAATCTAGTTCATCAACGTTTTAAATTATTCTAATTTGTCTCAAATCAATTTCGACACAACAGATTAATTGCTTGCTTCGGGTTATTCTTTTAACCCTTTACCTGATGTAGAAAATTTTTCTTTCTTTTATGTATCATAAATAGTACAGACACGATACATGTTAGAGGTTTAACAAATTCCCTGGTATATAATAAATTATGCATTTAATCCTCCTTTTCCCACATACGGCAAATCTGCAGCAGATAACTTTGAATTTTCCCGCAATTTTTTTTGAAAATTCTCCGTAAATGACTATTCCATTTTTAAATAGATATTAAAACATTGTGGCAAATGGCGAAATTGGTCATTATGACCAATTTAGCCTTTTGCATCAATGTTTTCAAAAAGTCGTCTGCTGCTGATGCGTCAGAATATTTCTACAAGTGGTAAAGGGTTAATTAAAATACCTTTGTAAGGGTTTTTTTTTTTTTTTGAGAACATAATGGAAAGGAGAGACTACTCATAACCAGCAAATTCTTCACTTTTCACATTGTTTTCATCTATGCATTTGAATTGTACATCTAATTATCCAATGTTACATGTTAATGTTACAACATTTTCCTGTTTTAAAAGCAGAAGACTGAAAATAACGTCTCAAGTACATAACAAAATTAATCAAATCATTTATATGTGTATCTACCATTGTATGGTTTCTTAGCCTTAACCCTTTCCCTCACACGACAATTCGGCAGCAGACGACTTTGAACATATTTTGTCAAATAATGGAAAATCTTTATAATTGAATGGATAACCTAAAAGTGGAAAACATTATGACAAAAGGAGAATTTGCACGTTTTGTGCAATTTCTTCTTTTGTTACTATGTTTTCAAAAAGCCATCTGCTGCAGAGGCGTCAGAAAGCGTCTATATGAGGGTAAGGGTTAACCACTTTCAGACGCCTTTCAACCCATCTGCAGCAGCCACCTTTTGAAAACATTATGGAAAAAGAGCAATTCAATAGTGATACTTCCTTATATTGAGACATTCCATATTTCTGTCTTGATGTTTTCAAAGTTGTCTGTTGCATATTTGTCATATAGTTTCGTTTAAACTTATTTATTTTACATCGATATCGAAACAAGCTTTCAGCTTATATTAATCATGCTCGATGTCTGTTTCCCGGTCACTTCCTTAACCAGTACAGGCTCCGTTTGTGTGGAAAAATCCCAAAGGCAGAACCTACTCATCACATGATTCGAACCCAGGACCTTTGGTATAAGAGGCGGTTGCTCTACCACTGTACCACTGATAACAACAGATTTTTCCTCAGAATCTTTCAAACCAGACATTAAAAGGAACATTATATTAACCCTTTTTCCTCATATAGACGCTTTCTGACGCCTCTGCAGCAGACGGCTTTTTGAAAACATAGTGACAAAAGAAAAATTGCACAAAACGTGCAATTTATCCTTTTGCCACAATGTTTTCCATTTTTTGTCGTAGGTTATCCATTCAATTATGGAGATTTTCTATGTTTCGACAAAATACGTTCAAAGTCGTCTGATGCAGAATTGTTGTATGAGGGAAAGGGTTAAGGTAACCAGTGTTAGATAAAGAAACACTTACCTATTTTACTCAATCCAGCTATAATAACCACCAAACCAAACACCAGTGGACCTTTAACATGGGCAAAATGGATCTCAAATAAATATATACTGGCCGCCCCATGACTGTGACCTTCATCATCATGGCCGTTGTCATGACCATCCGTTTCGTTACCATGGTGATGGCCTTTGTCTGTACTGTTTCCATGGTGAGTGTTATTTCCATGGAAATGAGGACTATTGGTCACTTTGTTGTCATGGTTACCGTCATTATCAACTGCAGCGTTTATTGCCTGTCAAAACCAGATTTGAAGTTTTATTTCCATAAAGGGGACAAAGCATTTTTGGTAAAGTAGAAATGTTTACCTTTTTCTTAAATGTTTTGAAAAATTAATGTCCTGCAGAGCCAATTTAACAAATGTCATACAAGAGGCCCAAGAGGGCCAGTATCGCTCCACGGCCATACGGCAAAAATTAAATCTCCAAAAATGTTTTTTTACCAACCACCATGACTTAAAGGAATCTTGTAGAGTGTCACCCAAGGAACATTTCTGCAATATTTTTTGAAAATCGGCTAAATAGTTTAGGAGGAGAAGATTTTTTAAGTTTTCACTATAGCCATATGTGGCAAATAAGCCCTGCCCCTCTGGCGGACATGCTATTAAACCAATCAACATGGCTTGAAGGAATATGATAGAGTGTCAGCCTAGGAATATTTCTACAAAATTATTTGAATATCGGCCTGACAATTTTGGAGGAGAAGATTTTTTAAGTTTTCTCTATAGCCATATAAGGCAAAATAGCCCTACCCTCTGGCGGCCATGTTTTTCTACCAATCAACATGGCTTAAAGGAATGTGATAGAGGGTCACCCAAATAACATTTCCACAAAATTATTTGAATATCGGCCTCACAATTTTGGAGGAGAAGATTTTATAAGTTTTCACTATGGCCATATAAGGCAAAATAGCCCGCCCTCTGGTGACCATGTTTTTCAACCAATCAACATGACATGAAGGAATCTGATAGTGGGTCACCCAATGAACATTTCTACAAAATTATTTGAAAATCGGCTGAACGCTCTCGGAGAAGAAGATTTTTCAAGTTTTCACTATACCCATATAAGGCAAAATAGCCCCGCCCCCTGGAGGCCATATTTTTCAACCAATCAACATTTCTTGAAGGAATCTAATAAAGGGTCACCCGAGGAACATTTATACAAAATTATTTGAAAATCTGCCTAACACTTTCGGAGAAGAAGATCTTTTAAGTTTTACTATTTTTTTCTTTTGGTTGCCATGGAAACCAGAATTTTGGATGGATCAAACAAATTTGAAGGGATTTAGGAGAGGACATTGAGAGGATGCTTCCTATGAAGTTTCAACCAAATTTGCCAAGTGTGGATAACCTGTGACAAAAAGTGGAAAACATTGTGGCAAAAGGAGAAATTGCACGTTTTGTGCAATTTCTTCTTTTGTCACTATGTTTTCAAAAAGCCGTCTGCTGCAGAGGCGTCAGAAAGCGTCTATATGAGGGAAAGGGTTAAAGGAAAAAGTTAACGCACGCACGCACACAAGCGCGCACAACGGACAATTTGCCATGACATAAGCTCGACTGGATTTCAGCCAGTGGAGCTAAAAATAAAGCCTTTTAAAGTTTTTCTGATTATCCTCTTCAAAGTAGAAAGGACGTACTGCAACAAGTTATCAGTGGTTCCATAACAGAAAACTTAACCCTTTCCCTCATATAGACGCTTTCTGATGCCTCTGCAGCAGTAGGCTTTTTGAAAACATAGTGACAAAAGAAGAAATTGCTCAAAACGAGCAATTTCTCCTTTTGCCACAATGTTTTCCACTTTTAGTTATAGGATATCCATTCAATTATAGAGATTTTCTGTTTTTTGACAAAATATGTTCAAAGTCGTCTGCTGTAGAATTGTTGTATGTTGGAAAGGGTTAATAAATGAGATCCAATTCATATTTTCAACCAAGTCTAAAAGATGGACTGATGTATGTATTTACAAAGCACAGAGGTCTTCTTAAAGTCAACCTGCATTTTCTCTTTCCAACATACCCCAAATCTGTATCACACATTTTTAAAAGGGAATAGACGATTTACTGAAAAGGTCTATAAATGAAATTATAATTATTGAATAAAGTTGAAAACATTGTGGCAAAAGGAAAAATTGCTCATGACGAGCAATTTCTCCATTCGACACAATGTTTTCAAAAGTCATCTGCGGCAACTGAGTCAAAATATGTCTGCAAGTGGGAAAGGGCTTATGGCAGACAAAACAAGCAAATTCATGAAATTTTTATCCCCCGCTTGCAGGAAATATTGTAGGAAAATGTTGAGGTTAGGTTTAAACATGTCAGTAGACTTTTTATTGAACATGTATTAACGGTTCACATTTGTGGCAGTTATTGCACGGAAACAGCAACAAACGACATTTTTTGTTAAATAAGGGGCCATAACTCCACCGAATAAAGTCTACCGAAAGTGACGATCGAACTTGGCCTAGCCCTTAAGGCATTTAACCTTGTTACCAAGTTTGAAAAAAAACGGTTCACATTTGTGGCAGTTATTGCACGGAAACAGCAACAAACAACATTTTTTGTTAAATAAGGGGCCATAACTCCACCAAATAAAGTCCGCCAAAAGTGACGATCGAACTTGGCCTAGCCCTTAAGGCATTTAACCTTGTTACCAAGTTTGAAAAAAACGGTTCATATTTGTGGCAGTTATTGCACGGAAACACCAACAAACAACATTTTTTGTTAAATAAGGGGCCATTACTCCACAAAATAAAGTCCGCCAAAAGTGACAATCGAACTTGGTCTAGCCCTTAAGGCATTTAATGTTGTTACCAAGTTTGACAAAAAACGGTTCACATTTTTGGCAGTTATTGCACGGAAACAGCAACAAACGACATTTTTTGATAATTAAGGGGCCATAACTCCACCGAATAAAGTCCGCCGAAAGTGATGATCGAACTTGGCCTAGCCCTTAAGGCATTTAATGTTGTTACTAAGTTTGACAAAAAACGGTTCACATTTGTGGCAGTTATTGCACGGAAACTGCAACAAACGACATTTCTTGTTAATTAAGGGGCCATAACTCCACCGAATAAAGTCCGCCGAAAGTGACGATCGAACTTGGCCTAGCCCTTAAGGCATTTAACGTTGTTACCAAGTTTGAAAAAATACGGTTCACATTTGTGGCAGTTATTGCACGGAAACGGCAACAAACAACATTTTTTGTTAATTAAGGGGCCATAACTCCACCGAATGAAGTCTGCCAAAAGTGACGATCGAACTTGGCCTAGCCCTTAAGGCATTTAACCTTGTTACCAAGTTTGAAAAAAAAACTGTTCATATTTGTGGCAGTTATTGCACGGAAACAGCAACAAACAACATTGTTTGTTAAATAAGGGGCCATAACTCCACCAAATAAAGTCCCCCAAAAGTGACGATCGAACTTGGTCTAGCCCTTAAGGCATTTAACGTTGTTACCAAGTTTGACAAAAAACGGTTTACATTTGTGGCAGTTATTGCACAGAAACAGCAACAAACGACATTTTTTGTTAATTAAGGGGCCATAACTCCACAGAAAAAAGTCTGCCGAAAGTGATGATCGAACTTGGCCTAGCCCTTAAGGCATTTAACGTTGTTACCAAGTTAGACAAAAAACGGTTAACATTTGTGGCAGTTATTGCACGGAAACGGCAACAAACGACATTTTTTGTTAATTAAGGGGCCATAACTCCACCGAATGAAGTCTGCCGAAAATGACGATCAAACTTAGCCTAGCCCTTAAGGCATTTAACCTTGTTGCCATATTTGTGGCAGTTATTGCACGGAAACGAAGTGTGACAGACAGACGGTTCATATTTGTTTTCATACAGTTATTGTACGGAAACGAAGTGTGACAGACAGACAGGCAGACAGACAGACAGACGGACAGACGGACAGACGGACAAACCGAAATTAATAACCCCCCTTTTTTTCTTCGAAAAAGCGGGGGATAAAAAAACGTGGAGAAAAGGCCAACACTCATCAGGGTTATTTAAGACGAAAAGAGGCATTACTGAATAATCATTAAAGCCAGAGGTCTGTGACTTTGTATGATACATGCTTATTGTTTCTAGAAACATGGGTACCAAGTTTCATTTGATTATGTGTAACATATTTTTAGTTATTACAGTGTGTGTATACCACGTGACTTTTGACATCATATTTACATGGTTAGACAGCAATAATTGCTCTTGATAAGAAGGTAAAAACAATGGTAACTTTTTTATTTCTTCACCATTTTTAATGAAACATGGCGCAGTCTATGCCACTTGCAATGTCCTATCTCCAGGTTTTTACAAGAGTTTGATTGGTGGTCTAGTTTTTTCAAACACTTCGACGAACTTGTTCTCAAAATCCATATTAATAAATTTTGAGAAAGGTTCATCGAAGTGTTTGAAGAAACTAAACAACTAATCAAACTCTGTTGAAAAACTGGAGATAGGGCTCTGTAACAGGCGTAGACTGCGCCATGTTTCATTAACAAGAGGCCCATGAGGGCCTATGCTCTACTGGTATGGTTCTTTGGTCAATTTCAATCCAGAGCATGTATGTATGGTGAAGTTCGGATAGTAAATGGAGGCTCTTTTGTGTTCACAAGCTGTATTATAGCAATTTTGACAATTTAAAGGGCCATAATCCGGTCTTGCATGGGCGGATCTGGCTGGTTTGCGAAAGGAACCGAGCTCTCATCAATGTTTAACTAGTATTTAAGTTTGGTGAAGATCGGATAGTAAATGGAGGCTCTATTGTGTTCACAAGCTGTATTATAGCAATTTTGACAATTTCAAGGGCCATAATCAAGTCATGCAAGGGCACATCTGGCTTGTTTTCGAAAGGAACCAAGCTCTCATCAATATTTAATTATGATCTATTGTGTTCACAAGCTCAATTATAGCAATTTTGACAATTTCAAGGGCCGTAATCCAGTCTTGCATGGGCAGATCTGGCCGGTTTGCGAAAGGAGCCGAGCTCTCATGGATATCTAACTACTGTATAAGTTTGATTGAGATACAATTAAAACTGAAAACTTTATCGCGTTCACAAGCTCTATTATAGCAATTCTGACAATTTAAAGGGCCATTGCATGGGCGGATCTAGCTGGTTTGCAAAAGGAACCAAGCTCTCATGGATACCTAACTACTGTGTAAGTTTGGTGAAGATCAGATAGTAAATGGAGCCTCTATTGTGTTCACAAGCTCTATTATAGCAATTTTGACAATTTCAAGGGCCATAATCCAGTCTTGCATAGGCGGATCTGGCTGGTTTGCGAAAGGAACCGAGCTCTCATGGATATCTAACTACTGTATAAGTTTGATTGAGATTCAATCAAAACTGAAGACTGTATCGCGTTCACAAGCAATTGTTTACGGCCGCACGTACGACGGACACCACACCACGGCATAAGCTCTTCTGGCCTTTGGCCGTTAGAGCTAAAAATGATGAAGAAATAAAAAAGTTACCTTTGTTTTCTACTTCTAAACCGAAGTAAAATATTTCTCTCAGCTGTAGCATTTGTGACATCAAAGTCAAGTGGTATACACACACTGTATTAGGTAAAATTAAAGTTTTGTGATGACAATGCAGACAAGGTATCAAAATAGCCCTATTCTTCCAAAACAGACAAGATAAAAAATACTTACAGCTTTGGCATCTGATGGAATAGAGGACACGTTCGCTGTATGTATGGAATTTATGGTCAAACACAGCAAGACAATGACAGAAATTCGTTTCATGCTTTGATCCATAATGGAAAGGACCCTGCAAATAGAAAAATATTTGATGAGAATTTAATGTTTGGTATAATGCATCTACATTTTTTAAGCAATTTAACTCATGCTTCTTTTTTTCAACTTTTTTTTGACTTTTTGGCATAATATATAAGATGGATAAAACTAGATTTCTTGCAAATTTACAGACAATTTTAGCAGACGACTTCAAAGACGTCTGCAGCTGACAACACTGAAAAACACTGTGATGAAAGAAAACATTGCTCAAAACAAACCTCATTTTGAGAGAATATTTGACTCTTTAACCCTTTCCCTCATATGACAATTCTGCAGCAGACGACTTTGAACAGATTTGATCAACAAATAGAAAATCTCTATAATTGAATGGATAACCTATCACTAAAAGAGGAAAACATTGTGGCAAAAGGAGAAATTGCTCGTTTTGAGCAATTTCTTCTTTTGCCACTATGTTTTCAAAAAGCAGTCTGCTGCAGAGGTGTCAGAAAGCGTCTATATGAGGGAAAAGGTTAACCCTTTACCATTCTAACAAATCTACAGCAGAAAAAATCACAGCAAATCAATAAGAAATCTCTAAAGGAAAAGCAGAAGAATTGAATGGAGTTCAACATATTGTGGCAAATGTTTCAATATGCATCTGCTGAAAATGCAAACAAAATGAACCCAGCATGTGGGAAATGCCTAACGGACAATCTTTTGGCCAGAAATCTTTTGGAATTATACAGATGATGCAAATTAAAGAGAACAAGTCATTCTAAAAAAACATATTCTGTGATTTCAAACACTTAACAAAAAGCAGTGTTTTGCCATTATCAGATACAAACTAATTTAAGTGAAATCCATTGATTAAACACCTCCTCCTTATGATCGCATTTTAAATTTACGATTTCCCTGATATTGAAGACTATGATGCACAAGCAAAAAAATACTTTTTAAATTTTTCAGAAAAATAATTAATTGCTAATAACCATACATGTCCAGCAAACATTCCTCCTTTTTCTAACACTCAAACTTTCTTTAAATCTTTTATGAATATTTTATATCCCTTTTCAAATGATGATGAGTCTAAACCCTTTCCTGTATAAAGCTCTTTTTCCCACTCAAAACCTATGATGTATGTACTCAAAAGAATGGTCTCATTGAGACCATTGAGACCATTGAGACCATAGTACAAGAATGGTCTCATTGAGACCATTCTTTTGAGTTCCCACAACATAGGGTTACAAGAGAAAGTTGATGCAAGGCATCAATGTCGCCGGAAAAGACTGCATTGATTTATTTATGTATTCTTGACTTTCCTTAGTCTATTCAAACATTAGGAACGTTGAAATGAAAACATTTGCTTATAAATTTTATATTCATACCTATACATTAGGGTATCTATAAACAAGAGGGCCATGAGGCCCTGGAATCGCTCACCTGAGAATGGGCTATTTAAGACATAACTCTCTCATGCTCAAGCCAAACATGTGGCTTCCAGAGTGTTAACAAGATTTCCCTTAAATTTGGTCTAGTGACCTAGTTTTTGACATGACATGACCCATATTCGAACTTGGCCTGATATCGTCAGGACAAACTTTCTGATAGTTTCAACATGCTCAAGTTTAAAATGCGGCTTCAAGAGTGTTAACGAGATTTTCCTTAAATTTGGCCTAGTGACCTAGTTTTTGACCCAACATGACTCATATTCGAACTTGGCCTAGCTATTACTTAGACAAATATTCTGACAAAGTTTCAACATGCTCAAGCCAGAAATGTGGCTTCTAGAGTGTAATCAAGATTTTCCTTAAATTTGGCCTAGTGACCTAGTTTTTGACCGGACATGACCCATATTCGAACTTGGCCTAGATATCAAAAGACAAACTTTCTAATAAAGTTTCAACATGCTCAAGTTTAAAATGTGGCTTCCAGAGTGTTAACAAGATTTTCCTTCAATTTAGCCTAGTGACCTAGTTTTTGACCCGACATGACCTATATTCGAACTTGGCCTAGATATCACTATGACAAACATTCTGACAAAGTTTCAATATGCTCAAGCCAAAAATGCGGCTTCAGGAGTGTTAACAAGATTTTCCTTAAATTTTACCTAGTGACCTAGCTTTTGACTCGACATGACCTATTTTCTAACTTGGCCTAGATATCACTAAGACAAACATTCTGACAAAGTTTCAACATGGTCAAGTTTAAAATGTGGCTTCCAGAGTGTTAACAAGATTTTCCTTCAATTTGGCCTAGTGACCTACTTTTTGACCCGACATGACCTATATTCGAACTTGGCCTAGATATCACTATGACAAACATTCTGACAAAGTTTCAATATGCTCAAGCCAAAAATGCAGCTTCAGGAGTGTTAACAAGATTTTCCTTAAATTTGACCTAGTGACCTAGCTTTTGACCCAACATGACCTATTTTCAAACTTGGCCTAGACATCACTAAGACAAACATTCTGACAAAGTTTCAACATGCTCAAGCCAAAAATACGGCTTCAGGAGTGTTAACAAGATTTTCCTTAAATTTGGCCTAGTGACCTACTTTTTGACCGGACATGACCCATATTCGAACTTGGCCTAGATATCATCAAGACAAACTTTCCGACAAAGTTTCAACATGGTCAAGTTTAAAATGTGGCTTCCAGAGTGTTAACAAGATTTTCCTTCAATTTGGCCTAGTGACCTAGTTTTTGACCCGATATGACCTATATTCGAACTTGGCCTAGATATCACTATGACAAACATTCTGACAAAGTTTCAATATGCTCAAGCCAAAAATGCGGCTTCAGTAGTGTTAACAAGATTTTCCTTCAATTTGGCCTAGTGACCTAGTTTTTGACCCGACATGACCTATATTCGAACTTGGCCTAGATATCACTATGACAAACATTCTGACAAAGTTTCAATATGCTCAAGCCAAAAATGCGGCTTCAGTAGTGTTAACAAGATTTTCCTTAAATTTGACCTAGTGACCTAGCTTTTGACCCGACATGACCTATTTTCGAACTTGGCCTAGATATCACTAAGACAAACATTCTGACAAAGTTTCAACATGCTCAAGCCAAAAATGCGGCTTCAGGAGTGTTAACAAGATTTTCCTTAAATTTGACCTAGTGACCTAGCTTTTGACCCGACATAACCTATTTTCGAACTTGGCCTAGATATCACTAAGACAAACATTCTGACAAAGTTTCAACATGCTCAAGCCAAAAATGCGGCTTCAGGAGTGTTAACAAGATTTTCCTTAAATTTGACCTAGTGACCTAGATTTTGACCCCACATGACCTAGTTTCGAACTTAGCCTAGAGTTGATCGAGATATATGTTCTGATAAACTTTTATAAAGATTGGATGCAAAATGTTGCCTCTAGTGGATTAACAAGCAAATGTTGACGACGGACGACGAACGACGAACGACGGACGACGGACAAAAGGCGATCACAAAAACTCACCTTGAGCACTACGTGCTCTGGTGAGCTAAAAATTAACGAAATGTGTACACATTTATCTTGGCTTAAATTTAATTTTGCTGTTGTTACTTATTTAAATAATAGTATTCATTCATATAATTTCAATGTTTGTCAATCTTATTCGAATCACAAGGTAAATATCCTGGTATTGCTTTAAAGGGAGGTAATTTGAAGTAAACAAAAGTCTTCAAAAGGAGAAATATATCAGCATTACCGTCTACAGTTTAAATTGTTCTATTGTTTGTGGATTTAAAAATGTCCTTTTTTTCTTATTTCTACATGTACAACGAAATATTGCGGCTTCTCTTTGACGCTTTGCGTCAAACATTCGTCTTGTACTTGTCTAAAAAAAAATAATATCACTCGCTTTTTCATATCGAAATGCGCATGCGCGAAAATTGATGTTAAAGGTCACGAAACTACACAACAGAATAGGGTCTATATTTAGCTTAGAAACAGTTCCTACTTTAGATATTCATGGATTAACATTATTAAATGAATTCTACACAAATCAAGACATCTCTTTGAACATGAAAACAACATTTAGTAAGTTAAAATTGCTATTAAAAGGAGAATCCGAAATTGACCTCAATGATGACACATAAGAATCTGCATTAGGGGGTGTTGGTTCACGTCTTGAAGGGACCACTTTTGTCTTCGTAAATAAGACAAAAAACTTAAATGCGAGTGAAATAAAAAAAACTGCAAACATTAAAAAATCGGAATATTTATTTCATTTTAGATGTGTCATTTATTAGTGTTCGTAAACAACCACAATTGTAATATGTTCAAATCATCTAGATTTGTTTCTTTCTAATAATAATCCCCCCTCCCATGTGATTTCAGAAAACCTATTAAAAATAGAAGTCGCGGGCTTCTGCCCGGCGACTAATAAGGTAAAAAAAGGATTTTAGCCCCTTATCTAGAGCTATATTATATGGATATCTATTGAAAGATCTATTCTGTAGAGAATAAAATATGTATAACAATAGAATCACTCTTTGATTTTGATATATTTCCGCCTTAGGCCTTCTCCAGGGTTGAACAAATATCTCTTCATCTCAAACTAGGAATATGGAGTCTCAATGTTCCTTGTATAAGATGGACAAATTAACCCTTTCCCACATACAGTAAATCTGCAGCAAACTTTGAAATTATTTAAGAAGAAAATGCAAAATTTCTATAAATGAAGGTATAATTTCAGAAAAAATATGAAAATATTGTGGCAAAAGGAGAAATTGCTCGTTTTGCTAATTTTTTTCTTTTATCACAATTTTTCAAAATGTTGTAATGTTCATAATTCTAAAATCCATTACCTTGTTTATACATTTAACTCACTCTGTAAAATCTCACATGCGTTCTGACTGATCACATATCCAATACCTTTCCCTGACTTCAAAGACTGTATGATAGACTGGAATCTGTTCCTAAAGATAGCCCTTTCCACATATAGAATCCTTTTGACACATCTGTAGTAGACAACTTTTGAAAACAATGTGGTAAAAGGAAGAATTGCTCATGATAGGCAGTTTTGCCTTTTGTCAGAATGTTTACAAATCTTTTTGATGATTACACAATGGTTTATAAAGAGTTAATATTCATGTCTAGATGTTTCCAAATTTGTCTGCTGCAGATTTGTGTGAAGAAATGGACTAAGGCATAAACCCTTTCCAACATACAACAAATCTGCAGCAGACGACTTTAAAAACATAGTGACAAAAACCTGAACAATCTCCATAAAATAGCTTAATTGTTACATTGTGGTCAAAGGAGAAATTGCTCGTTTTGCTCAATTTTTTCTTTTATCACAACTTTTCAAAATGTTGTCTGCTCAGAGGCCTAAGGAAGTGTCTATATGACGGTAAGGGTTAAGCAGACATTGAATTATAATTCTAAAATCCATTACCTTGTTTATACATTTAACTCACTCTGTAAAATCTCACATGCGTTCTGACTGATCACATATCCAATACCTTTCCCTGACTTCAAAGACTGTATGATAGACTGGAATCAGTTCCTAAAGATAGCCTTTCCCACATATAGAATCCTTTTGACACATCTGTAGTAGACAACTTTTGAAAAACAGTGTGGTAAAAGGAAGAATTGCTCATGATAGGCAGTTTTGCCTTTTGTCAGAATGTTTACAAATCTTTCTGATGATTACACAATGGTTTATAAAGAGTTTTAATTTTCATGTCTAGATGTTTACAAATTTGTCTGCTGCAGATTTGTGTGAAGGAAAGGTTTTCCCACATACAATAAATCTGCAGCAGACGACTTTAAAAACATAGTGAGAAAAACCTGAACAATCTTCATAATAGATAGCTTAATTGTTAAATTAAGTTGAAAACATTGTGGCCAAAGGAGAAATTGCTCCTCATGAGCAATTTCACCTTTGGCCACAATGTTTTCAAAAGTCGTATGCTGCTATTGCGTCAAAACGTGTTTGCAGGTGAGAAAGGGTTAAATCAGTCTCCATTGTTTACCCTTTCCCGGCCGAGCCCCGGAAGCGAAGTTGATAGCGACACGGGCTGTCAATCCAGGGGTTGTGAGTTTGAATCCTGGCTCAGCCAACTTTCTTTCCGACAATTGACAAAAGTCAATGCGACATGCGTCATTCGTCTTCCACCAATGGGCTAAGTCTATGTGGAAAAGCAGCCAGTTGCTTGGGAAGTTTGTTGTGTGGAGAACTGGTGTTAGAAAACCAGGAAAAACATGATTAGGTGAACTGGCCGCCGTGATATAACTGAGAAATTGTTAACAAGAGGCCCATGAGGGCCTATGCTCTACTGGTATGGTTCTTTGGTCATTTTCAATCCAGAGCATGTATGTATGGTGAAGATCGGATAGTAAATGGAGGCTCTTTTGTGTTCACAAGCTGTATTATAGCAATTTTTACAATTTCATGGGCCATAATCCAGTCTTGCATGGGCAAATCTGGCTGGTTTTCAAAAGGAACCAAGCTCTCATCAATATTTAACTACTATCTACGTTTGGTGAAGATCAGATAGTAAATGGAGCCTCTATTGTGTTCACATGCTCAATTATAGCAATTTGGACAATTTCAAGGGCCATAATCCAGTCTTGCATGGGCGGATCTGGCTGGTTTACGAAAGGAACCGAGCTCTCATGGATATCTTACTACTGTATAAGTTTGGTTGAGATACAATCAAAAGTGAAGACTGTATCGTGTTAACAAGCTCTTTTATAGCAACTTTGACCATTTCAAGGGCCATAATCCAGTCATGCATGGGCGGATCTGGCTGGTTTTCGAAAGGAACCGAGCTCTCATGGATATCTAACTACTGTATAAGTTTGGTTGAGATACTATCAAAAGTGAAGACTGTATCGTGTTAACAAGCTCTTTTATAGCAATTTTGACCATTTCAAGGGCCATAATCCAGTCATGCATGGGCAGATCTGGCTGGTTTTCAAAAGAAATCGAGCTCTCATGAATATCTAACTACTGTATAAGTTTGGTTGAGATACAATCAAAAGTGAAGACTGTATCGTGTTAACAAGCTCTTTTATAGCAATTTTGACCATTTCAAGGGCCATAATCCAGTCATGCATGGGCGGATCTGGCTGGTTTTCAAAAGGAACCGAGTTCTCATGAATATCTAACTGCTGTATAAGTTTGGTTGAGATACAATCAAAAGTGAAGACTGTATCATGTTAACAAGCTCTTTTATAGCAATTTTGACCATTTCAAGGGCCATAATCCAGTCATGCATGGGCGGATCTGGCTGGTTTTCGAAAGGAACCGAGCTCTCATGGATATCTAACTACTGTATAAGTTTGGTTGAGATACAATCAAAAGTGAAGACTGTATCATGTTAACAAGAAATTGTTTACGGACGCACGCACGCGCGCACGCACGCACGCACGGACGACGGACAAATCGCCACGACATAAGCCCTTCTGGCCTTTTCAAAAGGAACCAAGCTCTCATCAATATTTAACTACTATCTACGTTTGGTGAAGATCAGATAGTAAATGGAGCCTCTATTGTGTTCACATGCTCAATTATAGCAATTTGGACAATTTCAAGGGCCATAATCCAGTCTTGCATGGGCGGATCTGGCTGGTTTACGAAAGGAACCGAGCTCTCATGGATATCTAACTACTGTATAAGTTTGGTTGAGATACAATCAAAAGTGAAGACTGTATCGTGTTAACAAGCTCTTTTATAGCAATTTTGACCATTTCAAGGGCCATAATCCAGTCATGCATGGGCGGATCTGGCTGGTTTTCGAAAGGAACCGAGCTCTCATGGATATCTAACTACTGTATAAGTTTGGTTGAGATACAATCAAAAGTGAAGACTGTATCATGTTAACAAGAAATTGTTTACGGACGCACGCACGCGCGCACGCACGCACGCACGGACGACGGACAAATCGCCACGACATAAGCCCTTCTGGCCTTTTCAAAAGGAACCAAGCTCTCATCAATATTTAACTACTATCTACGTTTGGTGAAGATCAGATAGTAAATGGAGCCTCTATTGTGTTCACATGCTCAATTATAGCAATTTGGACAATTTCAAGGGCCATAATCCAGTCTTGCATGGGCGGATCTGGCTGGTTTACGAAAGGAACCGAGCTCTCATGGATATCTAACTACTGTATAAGTTTAGTTGAGATACAATCAAAAGTGAAGACTGTATCATGTTAACAAGAAATTGTTTACGGACGCACGCACGCGCGCACGCACGGACGACGGACAAATCGCCACGACATAAGCCCTTCTGGCCTTTGGCCAGTAGAGCTAAAAACGGCGTTAAACCCCAATCAATCAATCAATTACCCTTTCCCACTTGAAGATGCATCCCCCCCCCCCCCTCCTCTTTCATGTGACATAATAAGTATTTGATTATTTTGTACATGATATCATTATTTTCATATGTCTCATTTTGAGACTTAGAAAGAATAAATGATTACACTGAACTGAACTGCGGCATGCATAAGACATTTTAAAACATTGTGACAAAAGGATAAATTGCTCCTAAAGATGCTTCCGAAGTCGTCTGCTGCTTATTTGTATGTGTGAGAGGACTTAAAGGTATCTTTATCTGAACTAAAATAATAACTCTCTAGCACTAATTGGCTTATCCCTGAAATAATAATCTATTCAGAATGACAGTAGATCCGGTTCATGACCACTCAAAATGGATGTAGTGCATGTGGGCAATATTATATTTCTTTCCACATCAATAACAGATTATTTTTAACCCTTTCCCTCAGGAAACAAATCTGCATCAGTCGATTCTTGGGAAAAAGTAATTAAATCTCATGAAAGAGATTAAAACTGTATGAACAATTTCTACTTTTCCCACAACCTTTTCAATAATCTTCTGCTGCAGATGGGTTAAAAGGTATCTTATATATGGGAAAGGGTACGTTAACCTCCAAAATTAGGCATCTATTTTTAACTGTCCGTCTTCTTTTCTTATTGATACATTTTTATTCAAATGGAAAATCATCCATGAAATCGGATTTTCAATGGTGACTATAACCATGTGATCTACAGTGACCTTGACCTTTATCCAAATGACCCAAAAAAAACAATTCAAGGCTCTCTTTCTCTCTAAACCACCTCCAATGAAATTTGGTTAGAATCAGTACATAGTCCAAGTAATGTAATTGAGCAGAAGCGAAACTTTGTAGCTTCTCCGCGTGAACAACAACGTCACCGTTTAAATAACTATGTTTTCTGACACCTCTGCTGCAGATGGCTTTTTGAAACCATGGTGACAAAAGAAGAAACTGCTCATGATGAGCAATTTCTACTTTGTCACCATGTTTTCCACTTTTAGTCATTGGCTATCCATTCAATTATAGAGATTTTCCATTGTTTGACATAATATGTTCAGTCGTCTGCTGCAGAATTGTCGTATGAGGGAAAGGGTTAATTCTTTCCCACATACAGATGAAATCTGATGCCTCTGTAGCAGACAACTTTTGAAAACGTTGTAGCTAAAGGTGAAATTGCTCTTAATAAGTAATTTCTCCTCTTACCCCACTTTTTTCAACTCTATCTAATAGTATTATATTCATTTAGAGAAGTTTTCCATATTTTTTCTCTAAATGTTTTCAAAGTCATCTGCTGAAGAATTGCTGTATATGGGAAAAGGGTTTACTAGGATGAAAACCTGGTTTATAGATAGATGACTTGTTTCCAGTCTAACTGTATAGGGCTGAATCAACAACTTCTAATTCCATGCCAGACAGATGACAGGGAATGCAATTCATTTAAGCTTCTTTCTATGAAAACCGATCTTAATAAATCAAAAACAGTGAAGACACAATTTACATGGATTAACCTTTCCAAAACGCATCTGTAGCAGAAACCTTTTGACTTATTGTGAAAGAAGAAATTGTTTATGATAAGAGTTTTCTACTTTTGCCACAATGTTTTCAACTCTATTCAATAGTTATACATTATTTATACAGTTCATTCATTATGTTTTGCCTATATGTTTTCAAAGTTGCCTGCTCGCAGCAGATTAGTTGTTTGTGGAAAAGATTTAAAAAAAAAAACCACCAAACTTCACTGAAGTATCTGAATGTTTTACAAAGCAAATAAATTATTAAAACGACAGATGGGGGAAATGACACAATGACTTATGTTCAATCTAAAAGCACTGCCTCAGTGGTAGAGCGTCCACCTCAGGTGCGGGAGGTAGTGGGTTTGTTCCCCGGTCAGGTCATACCAAGGACTTTAAAATCGTAGTAATGGCTGCCCTCCTTGGTGCTCAGGGTTGCAGGGTTAGCATTACCACTGACTAGCTGGTGTCAGGATAAATGGACAAGTAGTACATGAACTGGTAACATACCCAGGCAACACTGTGATATAACTGAACAATTGTGGAAAGTGGTGTTAATCAGCAACCAATCAGTCAATCTGAAAGTCTTATAATATTGTCCATATTTATTATTCAAAATAAGTAATATTACATTCATCACAAAATAAAATAAATGTTGAAAAGATCCTCTAGGTGCACAGAATTACAAAAGCCATTCAGCTGTCAGAGTTGATGTTTGTTTTGGCAGTGTCCTAACCTATTGAAACACATAGCTTTAACCCTTTCCCACTTGCATACAGCTATTGAAAACATTGTGGGAAAACGGTAAAATGCTCAATTTATTGACTTTTTATGTAGATTTGTCGTATCTGGGAAAGGGAATAAGCTGTTAATGTCATTACTGTTATTTTCATTATTTAACCAATTCCAAAAAAACAATTCTGATGCAAATACAGTGGATGAATTTTGACATCTTTGAATGAAATATTTCTCCTTTGCAAACAATGCATGTTTTCAACTCTCTTTTTTCCAAATTGGCCTTGTTTCCCCATCAAATATGACACTGGAATATTGTTGATGTAGCCAATATATATTGTTGCCTTTTCACATTTATTTTATGCCATGTGAAATGTAGCAAATATATTGCAGCCCTTTCACATTTATGCCATTTGATATGTAGCAAATATATTGCAGCTTTCACATTTATATCATGTGATATGTAGCAAATCATTATAGTGCAGCCCTTTCACATTTATGCCAATGTGATATGTAGAAAATATAGTGCAGCCCTTTCACATGTATGCCAAGTGATATGTAGCAAATATAGTGCAGTCCTTACACATTTATGCCATGTGATATGTAGAAAATATAGTGAAGCCCTTTCACAGTTATGCCATGTGATATGTAGCAAATATAGTGCAGCCCTTTCACATTTATGCCATGTGAAATGTAGCAAATATAGTGCAGCCCTTTCACATTTATGCCATGTGATATGTAGCAAATATAGTGTAGTCCTTTCACATTTATGCCATGTGATATGTAGCAAATATAGTGCAGCCCTTTCACATTTATGCCATGTGATGGACATTTATTTTCTTAGGAGAAATACAATGCGACACTGACTGACAGGCTCAAACTATATATCAAATGTCTCCATGCATAATAATTACCAAGGCATTTGTTTTCCAATAATTGTCTTCTTAACAAACACATATAAATAAGACTTTTCTAAAAGATTGCATTGATGAAAATAAGGAACAAAATGGCTCACTTTGTTCCCATAAGAGCAAAAGGATCAATTTCTACTTTATTCACCCCTAAATGTGTTCCTTATTCATTCTAAATTATACTTGCTTAATTCCATTGAAACAATTCAACATACAATAAATCTGCAGCAGACAACAATGAAAATGTTGCTAATTATCAGCACTTTCTCTTTTTGCCACATTGTTTTCAAAAATCATCTGCTGCTAATGCATCAAAATTTGTCTGCAGGCAGGAAAGAGTTCAGCTTTTTCAGAAAACTCAAACAGAGGACAGAACTTTTTGTTATCACTTTCCCTCATATAGACACTTTCTGACGCCTATGCAGCAGACAGCTTTTTTTCAAAAGTCGTCTGCTACAGAGGCATTAGAATGCGTCTATATGTGGGAAAGGGTTGAAGAAAAATTGTTGAAGGACAGATGGATGTATGAACAAGGAACTAGGTCACACTGACATCCAATAATCCAAAAAGCTCAACATCATCACTTTGTGGTCAGTTGAGCTAAACAAAAACTAGAGATTGCTTTTTTGAAAAAGCGCTTGTCTCCCCATTTGTGTGGTCGTAGGGGAGGAAAAGAAATGATGGAGATGAATTGTGTAGTTTTGGACTGGAGATGAAGCAACAGTGATAATCCTCAGTTATTGAGCGGAAACCATTTTTCAGCTGAAGGTTATGGCCTTTGACCTGAGCCCAAGCAATCTTCAGTTATTGAGCGGAGACCATTTTTCAGCCCAAGGTCACCACGACCTTGACCTTTGACGTACTGACATCAAAATCAATAGGGGTCATCTACAGGTTAGGACCAAGCTGCACACCAAGTATGAAGTTCCTGGGTATAAGCGTTCTTGAGTTAAACACATTTTTCAGCTGAAGGTTAACGTGACCTTCGGCATTTGACCTTGTGACCTCAAAATCAAACAAATTCAATAAAGGTCATCTACTGGTTAGGACCAACCTGCACACCAGGTATGAAGTGCCTCAACATAAGCATTTAGTTATTGAGAGGAAACCATTTTTCAGCTGAAGGTTACCATGACCTTGACCTTTAGGCTAGTGACCTCAAAATCAATAGGAGACATCTACTGGTGGTGACCAACCTGCACACCAAGTATTAACTTCCATGGCCAAAGCATTCTACAGTAATTAAGCAAAAACCATGTTTCAGCTCATTGTTACTGTGACCTTGACCTTTGACCTTGTGACCTCAAAATCGAACAAACAATCAATAAGGATCATCTACTGGTTAGGACCAACCTGCACACCAGGTATGGAGTTCCTCGACATAAGCATTCTTTAGTTTTTGAGCAGGAAACCATTTTTCAGCTGAAGGTTACCATGACCTTGACCTTAAACATAGTGACCTCAAAATCAATAGGGGTCATCTGCTCGTGATGACCAACCTGCAAACAAAGTATTAACTTCCATGGCCAAAGCATTCTACAGTTATTAAGCAAAAACAATTTTTCAGCTCATTGTCACTGTGACCTTTCCGCTCAAGGTCACTGTGACCTTGACTTTGACCTCAAAATCAATAGGGTCTTTTACTGGGCATGGCCAACCTGCATACCAAGTATGGAGTTCCTCGGCCCAAGCGTTCTTCAGCTATTGAGCGGAAACCATTTTTACCTCACAAGGTAACCATGACCTTGACCTTTGACCTTCTGACATCAAAATCAATAGGAGTCATCTACTGGTCATGACCAACCTGCATACCAAGTATGAAGATCCTATGTCAAAGCGTTCTTCAGTTATTGAGCGGAAACAAGTGTGATGGATGTGACCTTGACCACTGTGACCTTGACCTTTGACCTAGTGACCTTAAAATTAATAGGGGTCATTTGCTGGTGGTGACCAACCTGCACATCAAGTATGAAGTTCCTGGGCCCAAGCAAAAACTATTTTTCAGCTCATTGTCACTGTAACCTTTCAAGATCATGGTCACTGTGACCTTGACTTTAGACGTACTGACCTCAACATCAATAGGGGTCTTTTACTGGGCATGGCCAACCTGCATACCAGGTATGGAGTTTCTTGGCCAAAGCGTTCTTCAGTTATTGAGCGGAAACCATTTTTTACCTCACAAGGTCACCATGACCTTGACCTTTGACCTTCTGTTATCAAAATCAATAGGGGTCAGCTGCTGGTCATGACCAACCTGCATACCAAGTATGAAGTTCCTACGCCCAAGCGTTCTTCAGTTATTGAGCGGAAACAAGTGTGACAGACGGAAGGACGGAAGGACGGAACGGCAAAAACAATATGTCACCCCCATATAATGGGGGAGACATAAATTAAGACATGAAACGCTTCGTGCAATTTGAGGTCTCAATAACTCGATAGTTTGCCATCAATAAAGGTAATATTAGTGTACAGCTACAAGGGCAACACTTCTAGTTTTGTTGTCAAGGGTGCATCCGGGATTAAATAAAATTTTCATATGCACTGTATCTTCACTGTAAGTAGATGTATTCACCCTTTCCCACTTGTATGAAGTACTGCATGGTGTGAGAAAGCCAAGAAACATACCAGTAGATGAACTGGCCGCCATGATATGACTGAAAAATTGTTGAAAAACCTTCTTAAACCCCAATAAATCAATCTAACCACTTGTAAACACATTTTGATGCATCTGAAGCAGACGACTTTTGAAAAGATTGTGACAAAAGGAGAAATTGCTCAAAACAGTCAGTAAACCTTCATATCTGCTGCAGATTTGTTGTATGTGGGAAAGGGTTGAAGACCCAAAAGAGCTAGACGCAGCTCATACAGAGATGTAGATAATGTGTGTATTGCACAATCCAAAATCCTTATTTAACACTCAAACACTATGTTGTGGGTACTCCGTGAGACGATTTTTTTGAATTACAAACACAATTAAGGTTTGGATGAGCATTGAGAGATATTGATGGGAAAAGGACAGTTTACTCGTCAATGCTTAATGATTATGTATAAAGTTATAATTGATAGTACCTTTCTCTCATGCCTCTATTTCCTATCACATGGTAATTGCACTTGTATAATAATACTGACATGATGAGTAATTATAATACATGTTCATTGTAATGATTACACCAGAATGACACCTATTGCTTAGTACTTCCTGTCATTTATGTGTCCTATCATGGAGAGAATAGAATGATTGGAAGCTCTGTATAATGCAGACGGCTTTTTGAAAACATAGTGACAAAAGAAGAAATTGCTCAAAACAAGCAATTTCTCCTTTTGCCACAATGTTTTTCCACTTTTAGTCATAGGTTATCCATTCAGTTATTGAGATTTTCTAATTTTTGACAACAAATGTTCAAATTTATCTGCTGCAGAATTGTCGTATGAGGGAAAGGGTTAAATACTGCTGTAAAAATATGTTCAGGATCTAATATTTTTGGGTATTGGGTCTCTATGTTTCTTAACTTAATGAAATGTTAACTTATAATGTTGGTTCATGAATTTGTTTACCCTTGCAATGCAGAATGAACTATTTAGCCAGCAGCTTATAATTGTCTTTGATCGAACCCATTTATTTTTAAATAGGGACCAATGCCCAGGGTCTATTAAAAGAACTGCACTGTATTTATTTAATTAGTCTATAAAATTATTTGATTAAGTTTGATATCACTATTTGATTTTTACTATATATATATCATTCTCAGAGGTTTAAAAAACAAATTTAAAATCAAGTACATCAGTACCTCTCCTGACAACAACCCTCCAGGACCACCTGTTAATTAACCCTTTCCCTCATACAGACGTTGTCTCAACACAAAAAATTGAATATCTCTGTAATAAAATGGATAACCTATGACTAAAAGTGGAAAACATTGTGGCAAAAGGAGAAATTGCTTGTTTTGAGCAATTTCTTCTTTTGTCACTATGTTTTCAAAAAAGCCGTCTGCTGCAGAGGCGTCAGAAAGCGTCTATATGAGGGAAAGGGTTAAATTGCACATCAGGTAAATGGTTAAGATCACTCAGCAATTCCCTACTTTACAAAATGCATCTTAATATTTATAAATTTTAAGCAACTTGTGAGCCATATTATGTTGAATTATTAATAACATCGGTAAATGACATATTTTTCTTCATGACTACCAACAAGTTGAGGTTGTTTGTTTAAATGGTGTTTTATAACGCTTTCAACATTATTTATGTTATATATCATGGCGATTCCTCAGGGTAATTAACAAGGTATAACAGTTTAAATGGAAAAGCTGCTTGTTTCTTCCTCAAGTGGAAAAGCTGCTTATTTCTTCCTTCACCCTTTCCCTCATACGACAATTCTGCAGCAGACGACTTTGAACATATTTTGTCAAAACATGGAAAATCTCTAAAATTGAATGGATAACCTATGACTAAAAGTGGTAAAAAATTGTGGCAAAAGGAGAAATTGCTCGTTTTGAGCAATTTCTTCTTTTGTCACTATGTTTTCAAAAAGCCGTCTGCTGCAGACGCGTCAGAAAGCGTCTATATGAGGGAAAAGGGTTAATACTGTTGTGAGGAGTACTGATGAGAGAAAGCCAGAAAGCATATCAGTAAGAGAGCGAAATTGTTGTACTGGTTTTTAACCCAAAACAATCAATCGAAATTAATCTATATGTCTGGAAATATATTGTCAACACTTACTTCAGCAAAACCTCTAAAACATATCCTGCAGCTTTGATTGAGCAGGATATTGACTTAAATGGATTCTCCACTTTCTTAAGAAATTGTAAACATATGAGATCATTTGTAAGGCTAAATTGGATTCTCTGATGTAATAAAAGAAAACTACAAATGTAATTATAGAAGAATATTGCAATATATAAAACATCAAATTCCTCCATCAAGAATATTTTAAACAAGAAGGCCATAATGAATGCAATGTGATTTGTAAGGCAACCAGAATAACTAGAGGAATATTAAAGTTTTCATTATAGCCATAAGAGGCAAAACAGCCCCACCCCCTGACGGCCATGTTTTTTGACCAATCAACATGGCTTATAGGAATCTGATAGAGGGTTACCAAAGGAACATTTCTACAAAATTATTTACAAATCGGCGGGAAGATTTCGGAGGAAAAGATTTTTAAAGTTTTCACTGAAAGCCATATAATGCAAAACAGCCAGGACCAATCAACATGGCTTTTATTTATTTTGGCCATCCGGTTTGGGAGGACAAATTTTAAAAAAAAAAAATTTGGCTGCCATTGAAACCAGAACTGAAACATTAGAAGGAAGTTTGGAGAGGACATTGAGAGGTTGCAAACTGATGTTTCATCCCAATTTACCAACAGGTTACAGGGCAAAAGATGTTGATGCACGAGCACCTGACCCGAGACATTTTAAGGACGATCATAATAACTCACCTTCAGCATTTCATGGTCAGGTGAACCCAAACCAACAACAATCATTTGAGTAAACATTAATAAACTAGATTTGAAACAATAAAACATATCTTTTCATAAAGGATCTAAATTCATTTCAAGCTTTTCAGACATATAGAGGCATTCTGACCACTTCTGAAAGTATTGATGCAAATGGTGAAATTTATCATAATTCCCTTCACAGAGATTTTCCATATTTTTGTTGTACTTTTAATATGTATGACTTGTTTTAAAAAAATTCTGTTTCAGATTGTTTGTATGTGGGAAAGGGTTAATATGATAAATCTGATGAGATATTTTCAGATTTCAGCCATTATTTCAAGTCTATCCAATATTTATATTCTAGAAATTTTCCATATTTTTGCCTAGATGTCAACTGTTGTAGATCTGTTTTATTAACAAGAGCTGTCCGCAAGACAGCATGCTCGACTATTTGGCCATTTGATACTTTAGACAACAGTTGTTACTATATATAGACAACAGTTGTTACTATATATAGACAACAGTTGCTACTGAGATAGTGGCTTGATAGTATAGTACTATAAATAAAGTTGGATAAGTCTTGTTCAAATAGCATCTGCTAGCTGTTTGTGAGAAAAGGCCTTGCATGCAAAACATTAACCAAAATTTCTAACTTCAAAAAGGGCCATAATTTATAATAAATTCACTCAGGAGTTACCTAACCTGATTGTTTGATACCTTTAAAGACTATATTGAAGTTTTAAATCAATCCCTGAGCGGTAACTGAGATATGTGCATGATAGTACCACGCATGCAAAACTTAAACCAAATTGTCAAAGTCAAACAAGGGCCATAATTTGTACTTAATTCATACTAGAGTTATCTAACTTGACTGTCTGACACCCCTGAAGACATGAATGAAGTTTCAAGTCAATAACATTAGTGGTTACTGAGATATATCCATGAAAGTACCTTACATTCAAAACTTCAACCAGAATTTTTAAGTTAAACTAGAATGGAGTGCTCCGCGGAGCACGGTGTGTCACCTGCACCTGCTCATTGAAAGTGTGAATAAAAAGTGTGACGGACAGACAGACAGACGCCGGACAAAAGAAAAGTAATCCCTAAGTGCCTACCATGCTACGCAGGGTGACACAAAAAGGGCCACAATTCGCATTATATGCTGGAAAGAGTTATCAAACTTGATTGTTTATATAGTTGTGATGGTTGGAAAGGGTTGTATTAAGTTTCAATGCAATGCATTAAGTAGTTACTAGGATATGGACTCTTAAAGCGACTGAACTCCAGATACCCAACTGTCGAAAAAAAAAAAAAAATCAAATTTTAAGAAAATAAGTGTTATTTTTGTATTTGGGGCATTAAAATATGATAACTGACATATTACATACCCCTATAATCGGTGAGATTTTCTTGTTTTCGATACTTTTTCCATCGCAAATTCTACCCTGTCAGTAACGGGGTAAGTTTATAAATAGCTTTCGATGCTTTTAATCTCATTCATCACGTGACTTGAAAAGTCGTCACGTGAATTAAAGAGTCGTCACATGACCGATAGGACGCATGCACATTAAATGAAACATTTTTATACCATGAAAGTTTTATGCAAAATCACGAGGAGCTCATGCAATCACAAACAAATCTCTGTGATTACTGTCGTTCGACTCCGCCAAACGTGTAAATTGTGTATAAATGTACACGCCTGTCAGAGTGAACCGCTATATAGTTATATCACGTGATCGTTGCAAGGTGCCCGTCTGACGGATTCTGTGGTATTTTTAAATAGGAAACCCCTTCATCGGGACAATTGAAAACGACTCAAGTTTATTGATAAAATCCGATACATTTTCTACCCTGGTTTTACTTGGATAACATAAAGAATAACATTTAGGGCGAATTCAATTTTTTTTTTTTTTCGTGCCATCTGGATTTCAGTCGCTTTAATGTCGTTGTACACAAAACTTTAACAAGAATTTCTCAGTCAAAAAAGGGATATAACTTGCAGTAAATGCAGGATAGAGTTATCTAACTTGATAATCTACATAGGTCTAATGGTTGGGGAGGATTGTATAAAGTTTCAACGCAATGCATCAAGTAAAAACAGAGATATGGACTCTTAATGTAGTTGCACACAAAACTTTAACCAGAATATTTAAGTCCAAAAAGGGGCATAATTGTGTCAAAATATAATAAAGAGTTTTGGGACTTGTCCTGCAAGGTCATTTGATGATGTCCAATAAGTGTGTGAAGTTTTAAAGCAATAGCATCTGTGGTTTGTGAGAAAAAGCCTTGCCTGCAAAACGTTAACCAAAATTTCTAAGTAGAAAAAAGGGCATAATTGTGTCAAAATCTGATATAGAGTTATGGGACTTGTCCTGCAAGGTCATTTGATGATGACCAATAAGTGTGTGAAGTTTCAAAGCAATATCATCTTTGGTTTTTGAGAAAAAGCCTTGCATGCAAATCTTTAACCAAAGTGACAACGGCGCACCAACGCCAACGCCGACGCACAAGTGACAGTAATAGCTCTCATATTCTTCGAATAGTCGAGCTAAAAATAACAGAAAGTGCATAAGTCACTCATCAAATCTATTGAGACATAATTTCTGTGAAAAAAGAACTTACTGCACTTGATAAATAGGATATCTAACCTTATAATATATAGACGCAAATGCTGCAAATGACTTTTGAAACCATGATGGCAAAATTTTGCTCTGTATAAATGTAATACGGTTCTTAAAGAAGCAAGGGAATTCATGTTTAACATTTTCCCCCATTCAACAAAATTGCAGCAGACTTCTTTGATTAGAACAAGGCAAAAATATGAGGAAAATCTTTATCAATGAAACTAAAATTATCATATTATCTATAATAAAACAAGAAAGTTTAACCCTTTCCCTCATAAAGACGCTTTCTGACGCCTCTGCAGCAGACAGCTTTTTTGAAAACATAGTGACAAAAGAAGAAATTGCTCAAAATGTTTTCCACTTTTAGTCATAGGTTATCCATTCAAATATAGAGATTTTCCATTTTTTGACAAAATGTGCTCAAAGTCGTCTGCTGCAGAATTGTTGTATGAGGGAAAGGGTTAAAGAAACAAATGAACCGCCATCAATAAGATGGACAAAGGACAAAGGAGTGATCTCTATCTGTCTCTCAGCCATTATGCAGAAACAGCAAAATAAAGTGTATATTCCATCAGATACATCAACTCCACTGGCATTTTAAGTTGAAAGCATTACAATTCTAAAATGAACATTTAGGAAAATGGCTCTACATACAGAACAAACTAGAGATTGCTTTTTTGAAAAAGCGCTTGTCTCCCCATTTGTGTGGTTGTAGGGGAGGAAAAGAAATGATGGAGATGAATTGTGTAGTTTTGGACTGGAGATGAAGCAACAGTGACAATCCTCAGTTATTGAGCGTAAACCATTTTTCAGCTGAAGGTTACCATGACCTTGGCCTTTGACCTAGTGACCTCAAAATCAATAGGGGTCATTTGCTGGTGGTGACCAACCTGCACACCAAGTATGAAGTTCCTGGGCCCAAGCAATCTTCAGTTATTAAGCGGAAACCATTTTTCAGCCCAAGGTCACCACGACCTTGACATCAAAATCAATAGGGGTCATGTACAGGTTAGGACCAACCTGCACACCAAGTATGAGCATAAGCGTTCTTGAGTTATTGAGTAAAAACCATTTTTCAACTGAAGGTTACCATGACCTTGACCTTTGACCTTGTGACCTCAAAATCAAACAAAATCAATATGAAGTTCCTCGACATAAGCATTCTTTAGTTATTGAGCAGAAACCATTTTTCAGCTGAAGGTTACCATGACCTTGACCTTTGACCTAGTGACCTTAAAATCAATAGAGGTCATCCGCTGGTGGTGACCAACCTGCACACCAAGTATTAATTTCCATGGGCAAAGCATTCTACAGTTATTAAGCAAAAAACTATTTTTCAGCTCATTGTTACCGTGACCTTGACCTATGACCTTGTGACCTCAAAATCAGACAAAATCAATAAGGACCAACCTGCTCACCAAGTATTAACTTCCCTGGACAAAGCATTCTACAGTTATTAAGCAAAAACAATTTTTCAGTTCATTGTCACTGTGACCTTGACTTTGACCTCAAAATCAAACAAACAAATGACCTTGACCTTTGACATTCTGACATCAAAATCAATCGGGTCATCTGCTGGTCATGACCAACCTGCATACCAAGTATGAAGTTCCTACGCCCAAGCATTCTTCAGTTATTGAGTGGAAACAAGTGTGACAGACGTAACCTTGACCACTGTGACCTTGACATTTGACCTAAAAATTAATAGGGGTCATTTGCTGGTGGTGACCAACCTGCACACCAAGTATGAAGTTCCTGGGCCAAAGCAAAAACAATTTTTCAGCTCATTGTCACTGTGACCTTTCAGCTCAAGGTCACTGTGACCTTGACAGTCGTACTGAGCTCAAAATCAATAGTGGTCTTCTACTGGGCTTGGCTAACCTGCATACCAAGTATGGATTTATTCGGCCCAAGCGTTCTTCAGTTATTGAGCAGAAACCATTTCTTACCTCACAAGGTCACCATGACCTTGACCTTTGACCTTTCTAACATCAAAATCAATAGGGGTCAGCTACTGGTGATGACCAACCTGCACACCAAGTATGAAGTTCCTACGCCCAAGCTTTCTTCAGTTATTGAGCGGAAACAAGTGTGACAGACGGAAGGACGGAAGGATGGAACAGGCAAAAACAATATGTCAACCCCATGTATGGGGGAGACATAATGATTAGTTTTGCGCCAATTTCAACATTATTTCAATTATATCATGGCAGTTCATTTATTCATGATCCCTGAGTAAACAAACCAGTACTATACCCTAGGAAATGTGCCTTGCCCAAGGGTCAGCCATGACTATTTCAAATCCCCGACGCTAACCACTCTACCATGGTGAAATTCAAGCATAAATGAACTCTTACATCTAGCATTTCATTGTGTTCTTATTTATTCTCTCAAATAAGGTATAATTATTGTCAAAGAAGGGTAAACATTGTAGCGAAAGCAGAAATTGCTTGTCATTAGAAATTTCTCCATTTCGCTCTAATGTTTCAAATAGTTGTCTGCTGCAGAATTGTTGAAATGCTTCTACAAATGGAAAAGAGATGACATCTCTGTTATAAACCCCTTTCTCACACACACAAAATCTGCAGCAGACATTTAACTTTCAAAACATCTGGGCAAAAATGTGGAAAATTTCTATAATAAAAGTATGATTATTGAAACTTTTGCCACAATGTTTTGAAAAGTCGTCTGAGCAGATGCATCAGCAATCGGGAAGTGTTTAATTTCAGCTTTAAGCAACCCAACGTAGCATTTTATAATGTTCATCTTTACTCACTTGAAGCTTTTTCTAAATCTGTTTTTATTTCAATTTTCTGTAATGAATCCTGCATCTTCACTGGTATTCCTGCCTTAGTTTTTATCCTTTCTCTGCCATTTATCTGAGAGGATCATTAGGATTTAACCCTTTCCCTCATATAGACGCTTTCTGACGCCTCTGCAGCAGATGGCTATTTGAAAACATAGTGACAAAAGAAGAAATTGCACAATACGTGCAATTTCTCCTTTTGACACAATGTTTTCCACTTTTAGGCATAGGTTATCCATTCAATTATAGAGATTTTCTATTTTTTGACCAAATAAGACCCATACTTCCCTTGCTCGTATTTAGATCTGATGACAGCCCCATACAGGTTGTCTCAAGACTGACTTTTGTGTCAGCCAATCAAATTTTAGCTTACCAAAACGTAAAGTATAAATCGGGTAAAAAGACCCATATAAATTAACGATAATAGAGAAGCTGTGATTATCGAGTGCTCGGATTGTATTGAGCAATCATACATTGGACATAAAAAACCGAGTTTGTGCTCATAAGTATTTAAGTGTATTAAGTCAATTCGAGACGACCCTAATATACAGCAAAGTATTTTGGTATGATTTTTATAAGATTGGTAGAATGTTGAATGGTGTACTGGTTTGAGAAAAACACAAAAGTCATATCGACGGGTGAACTTATGAGACTTGACCCTTTCCCACTTATAACCTATCTGAAGCAGATGACTTTAACAAGAGGGCCAAGATGGCCCTAAATCGATCACCTGAATGATAGTAAATTAGAAACAAATATTTAACTGCAAATATCTGTGAAAATTTGATCAAAAGTTCAAATGAAACTGCAAGGAATGGACACTCAGTTAAAGAAATAGTTTATCAGTAAAAGCCATTTGTATCTTGAAATCTAACAAGAAATTTAATAAGAATGGAATAATAAAGTTTTGTCATTTTGCACCTTTCCTGATGCCAGCCACTTTGCTGCCCTGTTTGTCAACAAACTCAATATGGCTTGAACATTTTTTTTAGAGAGTCACTTAAAGACGATTTCTGCCAAATTACCTTGTAATCTGACAAATGGATTATGGAGATGGAAGTTTTTAAAGTTTGGATATTTTTCTCAATTTCTGATGCCGCAGCAACAAAAGTTCTACACAGAATGTAAGAACAATTTTGAAAGATGACCATCAAAGGAACATTCCTGTGAAGTAACGTTGAAATTGGTCAAGTGGAATGGAAGGAGTTGTCATTTGTAGCTAAAAGTTCAATTTACCCCTTTTGTGATGACGCGAGGTTGCTATGATTGGGTAACCAATCAATACAGCTTGAACAAATTAAGTTGATGATCACTGAAGTAAGATTCCTATTAAATTTTCTTAATATTAGACAAGGACTTAAAAAATGGAATTTCCAAATTTTGTCATTTTGCCCCTTTTCTGATGCCTCCTGACTGCCATGTTTTTCAACCAAACAGTATGCCTTGAACAATCTTTGTAAAGGGTCATCCAAGGAACAATTCTGCCAAACTATATTGGACATGCAGATTCAGAGGAGAAGATTTTTAAAGTTCGGACATTTTGCCCCCTTTCTGATGCCGTAGCAACCAAAGTTCTCAATGGAATTTAAATCTTTGAACAATTTTGAAAGGGGGCCACCAAAGGAACATTCCTGTGAAGTTTGGATGAAATTGGTCCTTTGGTTCAGGAGGAGATGATGCTTAAAGCTAAAAGTTAACGACAGACGACAACGGACGACGGACAAAAAGTGATCAGAATAGCTCACCTTGAGCCTTTGGCTCTAGGTGATCTAAAAATATCTGAGCACAAATATGGAAAATCCCTATAAAAGAAATTGTTATGGAATTGAGATGAAAACAATGTGGCAAAAGGAGATTTTGCTTGTCTTCTGCAGCAGATGAGTCTAAATTATATTTAATATATCTGCAAGTTGGAAAGGGTTAAATACAGCGTTGACTTATCAGTAATACTTATCTACAACAGACTCTTTTTGAAAACTGAGAAAATGCTCCTTTTCCTATTCCAACAGTGTTATTCAACTCTGCATCAATTGTAAACTCATACTTTCTTAGATGACATTTATTTCTATCGACACTTACAAAGTAAATGAGTCTAAAAATACTATAAATTTATAAATAAAATAATAACTAGAACTGTCAATCCAACCAATTTTTATATTATAACAAGAGCATCACGATGGTATGCCAATGCTCATTTGTTTTTTTCTAAGTCGAATAAGGGGCATTTCTGAATAATTATCAAAGCCAGAGTTATGTGACTTGGTATAGAAATGCATATTGATCTTAGGAACGTGTGTACCAAGTTTCACTTGAAAATGTTGAACGTTTTTTGAGTTATGAGGTAAGGTTTAGGTTTTGTGACGATGCCAAGGGAATCACAATAGCCAGAATTGTTTTAGTCGAAAAACAGATGAGCTAAAATTAAATGTCTAAGTTCAAAAGGAAAATCTGAACTCTTTCAGCACCAAATTGTTTAAAGTAGACTCTTCAATGTTCAAAATCAGGCATCTCCATTTATTATGTAATAACATTTTGGGCTATTTTGATAACTAAAAGGCAAACAATGCTGATTTCTGGTGAGACAGCTCGTTACGAGCTGGCTCGCCTGAATCAGTATTGTTTGCAAAAACCTCAATATTGCCTTTGGCGCTGAAAGAGTTAAGCAATGTACACTGTAGTTCAAAACTTTCTTTCAAATCTTCAATTTATGAAAATCATAGGTACCAACAAGCAAGTGACATTTTAATATCTTAGCCCTTTCCCCCATACTGACCCTTTCGGATGCATCTGCAGCAGAAGCCTTTTAAAAACATTGTTGCAAAAGGGGAAATTGCTCACAATGACCAATGTTTCCTTTTGCCACACAATATTTTCAATATTATTTAATTATGATATGTTTATTTTAAGTGGTTTTCTACATTTTGGCTTATATGTTTTCAAAGTTGTCTGCTGCAGTTTTGTTGTATGTGGGAAAGGGTTAAACATTGAAAAAGAGATTCACTTCACAAAGTTCATATGTCACACTGACACACCAACAAGCAGATGATTAATTCCTGTATACAACTGCCAAGCCCAGGTAGCTCAGTCGTTAGCGATGAGGGCTGTCAAGCAAGGGGTTGTGAGTTCAAAACCCAGCTCTGCCAACATTCTTTTTGATGTTTGACAAAAATCACTGTGACAAGCGTCATTCGTCTTCCACCAATGGGCTTACAGTCTATGTGGAAAAGAAGTCAGTTTCTTGGAAAGATTGCTGGGATGGTTCTTTGGTCATTTTCAATCCAGAACATGTATGTATTGTGAAGATTGTGATATTTAACTACTATCTAAGTTTGGTGAAGATCGGATAATAAATGGAGGCTCTCTTGTGTTCACAAGCTGTATTATAGCAATTTTGACAATTTCAAGGGCCATAATCCAGTCATGCAAGAGTACATCTGGCTGGTTTTCGAAAGGACCTGAGCTCTCATCAATATTTAACTACAATCTAAGTTTGGTGAAGATCAGAAAGGAAATAGAGCCTCTATTGTGTTCACAAGCTCTATTATAGCAATTTTGACAATTTCAAGGGCCATAATCCAGTATTGCATGGCCGGATCTGGCTGGTTTACAAAAGGAACCAAGCTCTTATGGATACCTAACTACTGTATAAGTTTGGTGAAGATCAGATAGTAAATGGAGCCTCTATTGTGTTCACAAGCATTATTATAGCAATTTTGACAATTTTTAGGGCCATAATCCAGTCTTGCATGGGCGGATCTGGCTGGTTTGCGAAAGGAACCAAGCTCTCATGGATATCTAACTACTGTATAAGTTTGATTGAGATACAATCAAAACTGAAGACTGTATCGTGTTCACAAGCAATTGTTTACAGATGCACGGACATACGCACGCACGACTTTGGCCAGTAGAGCTAAAAACTGTTGAAAATGGCAATAAACTGCAATCAATCAATCCTGTATACCACTGACAAACTTTGTATAACCCATTGTGACATACAGACAATTTCTGACATACAGACAATTGCTGACGCCTCTGCAGCAGACAACTTTTGAAAAGGAGAAATTGCTCATACCAAGCAAATTACTTTTCCCTTTCAATTTTTCAATTTTATAAAAGTCTTTATTCAATGATTGTTCTAGCTATCATTTATAGGGTGTTTCCGGTATGGTACAATTATCACTTTATAGATTTAACCACATAACTCAATTTATCATTTTGCATATTCAACATGATGTTATCCAAAACATCAATCAATCAATCCTTTTGTCACAAAGTTTTCAAAAGTCGTCTGCTGCACAGGCAAGCGTCTATATGAGGGAAAGGGTTAAACCTGTGTATTCAAACTTAATTCTCCAGGATGGTTTTAACACTTTCCCTGACATCCAGATGACTTTTGACATCAAATTAGTATATCTGCAGAAAACATTTCAAAACATTTTTGGAATAGAAGAAAGATTTTCTCCTTTTGCCAAAATATTTTCAAAAGTTGTGTACTGCAGAGGCATCAGAAAGCGTCTATATGAGGGAAAGGGTTAAACCTCACTTGGACATCCAGATGACTTTTGACATCAAATTAGTATATCTGCAGAAAACATTTCAAAACATTTCCGGAATAGAAGAAAGCTTCACAAAACAAGCTTTTTCTCCTTTTCCCATATTGTAAATATTTTATAAAAAATTCGATTTTGAGACATTTTTAAATATTTTTGTCCTGCTGATTACAAAACGTCTGCTACAGATTTATTGTATGTGGGAAAGAGAAATGAATGAATGTATATTGTTTTATGGCGCATCGACAGCTAAAGTCATTTAGCGCGCAATTAAATTTAATTATTCATGATCCCTGGGTAAACAAACCAGTACTAGGCTAGAAAATATGCCTTGCCCAAGGGCACTCCACCATGACCGTAGTGCCGCGATGGGGATCGAACCCGGGACACCCGGTTTCGAAATCCCCGACTATAACCACTCGATCACAGCGGATTCCTGTGGGAAAGAGAAACAACTACATTCACTTAGTTTAACAATAAGGTTTTCCTATAAGTTAGCTCATTTATTATCAACTTCTACTGTAAATATAGGGTTCTTCAAATATTTAAACAGTTTGCAATACTGCTTACATTGCCAAAATCTAATTACATAATCGCTGTTTATGTATTCAATAATTGGCGAAGAATTTCTACATTTTAACCCTTTCCCACATACAGCAAATCTACAGCAGATAACTTCGAAAACCTCTTGGCCAAAATATGGAAAATCCCTTTTTATAAAGGAAAGAATAAATATTTAATGAAGTTTAACCCTTTCCCTCATACGACAATTCTGCAGCAGACGACTTTGAACATATTTTGTCAAAACATAGAAAATCTCTATAACTAAATGGATAACCTATGACTAAAACTGGAAAACATTGTGGCAAAAGGAGAAATTGCTCATTTTGAGCAATTTCTTCTTTTGTCACTATGTTTTCAAAAAGTCGTCTGCTGCAGAGGCATCAGAAAGCGTCTATATGAGGGAAAGGGTTAAAGCATTGTGGCTAAAGAACAAGAGGCCAAAGAAAACTTTCAGCCAGTGGAGCTAAAAGCATTTTTTTTTCTATTCATATAGATTTTTAACGTTCATAATGAGCAATTTCTCTTTTTGCCACAATGTTTTCAGAAGTCATCTGCAAGATGGAAAGGGTTAACAATTTTATCCTATATAATTATTTACAAGTGATAAACTGATCCTCTTTAAATAATATAATCACTGGTGGGTGGACAAGAGGATAGCTGCAGGATTGGAGACAGAGCCTGTTGAGTTTGATGCTGATTGCTGTGGTCATGATGAAGTGTTATTGGGCAAAGCAAGCTCCTTAACCCTTTCCTACTTGTAGTCTCATTTTGATGTATCTGCAGCAGACAACTTTTGCAAACATTGTGGAAAAAGAAGAAATTGCTCAAAACAAGCAATTTCTCCTTTTGTCACAAATGTTTTTAGCTTTTTTTTAATAATCAAACTATCATTTATGGCGAATGTTCACGTTTTTTGTATATATGTTTTCAAAGTCGTCTGCTGCAGATTTGTTGTATGTGGGAAAGGATTAATCTAATAATGGTTAACCAATATCGAACATGCAGACGCATTTCTGGTGCATCAGAAACAGACAATATTTAATGTCACAAAAATTACAACTGTCATCAGAAATTGTACTTTCTCTTAGCCCTTTCCCACCTATAGACGCATTTTGACACATCTGCACAGAAGGTGACTTTTGATGACAGAAAGAAAAATTGCTCAAAACAAGCAATTTCTCCTTTTGACACAATGTTTTCAACCTTTTACAGTAACTGTAAATATACCAACAATTATAGAGATTTGCCATATTTTTTAGTAGACTTTTTTAAATTCGTCTGCTGCAGATTTGCTGATTACGGTTTGGTTTTGCTGAACAGATTTCCCATAGGTGTGCCAAAATGACTTCAAAGTAGTCTGCTGCAGGTTTGTTGTATATTAGCAAGGGTTAATCAAACAGGAAAAGTAGATTATTTTAAGTCAGGGTTTGGGATGAAGTGCATATTTCAATTCTCAAATTCCTTTTTCAATTTGCTACCTAACTCATTCCTACATACGACAAATATGCAGCAGACGACTTTGTAAAGAATTTGGCTAACTTACGAAAAGTCTCTATGAAATAAAGTACATGTACTGGTATATTTATTGAATACCGTTGAAGACAGTGTGGTAAAAGGAGAATTTCTCATGATAAGCAATTTATTCTTTTGCCACAGTGTTTTCAAAAGGTGTTTGTATGAGGGAGGATTAAATCAAGGTCAAAACCCTATCTTGTTGGTTCATTATCACAATGAGTACACATAACATAAGGCTGTGTATTGTGGCAACCCTTTCCCATATATATATATAGATGCTTTCTGACGCCTCTGCAGCATACGACTTTTGAAAACATTTTGACAAAAACAGAAATTGCTCAAAACGAGCAATTTCTCCTTTTGCCACGGTGTTTTCAACTCTTTTCAGTAATTAAACCGGCCTACATTTTCCATATTTTTGCCTAGATGTTTTGAAAGTCGTCTGCTGCAGATTTGTTGTATGTGGGAAAGGGTTAAAGACTTTTAAAAAAGACTTTAAATCTTTCTTAAGTAAAATCACTGTACATGTATAAAAAAGCTGTCTAAACATAGATAAAATTGAGATATTTCTTTTATTATAATTTTATCTATTTAAAAAGACATCATGGTGAAACATCCTGTTTCAGTTTCACTTTAACATTTACTTTGTCCTTCATGGCTTTTATTTCAATTTTTATTAATTTCCTTTATAATCCCTAAAGATGCCTTCCTTTGTAAACCGCTGAGTACATTCTTAGATATATAAAATTTGCCCACAATATTTCCACAAAGTTTTGAGTTTTCTACAAATTCTCAAATTTGCATGTTAAGTCTCACTATAACAGTCATACATTTCATTTTTTCTTTTGTCGAAATGTTTTCAAAAAGCCGTCTGCTGCAGAGGCGTCAGAAAACATCTATATGAGGGAAAGGATTAACAGTATCGCATTTAAGTGTTAACCCTTTCCCACTTAAAAATATAGTCTTTAGACAACTTATAAATAAAAGATTATTTATTGAATAGAGTTTAAATTATTGAGGCAATAGTTGTCTGCTGCATGTGCATTAAAATGCATCTTGCGGGTGGGAAAGGCTGAAATATTTCCTTTCATTTAACCCTTCCCTAATATAGACGCTTTCTAACGCCTCTGCAGCAGACGGCTTTTGAAAACATAGTGACAAAAGAAGAAATTGCTCAAAGCGAGCAATTTCTCCTTTTGTCACAATGTTTTCCACTTTTAGTCAAAGGTAATCCATTCAATTATAGAGATTTTCTATTTTTGGACAAAATATGTTTAAAGTCGTCTGCTGCAGAATTGTCGTATGAGGGAAAGGGCTAAAGATTGGCTGTCAAGGTAGACCTAATACATGCATGTAGCATTGAGTTTCATTACTCCAACAGGTCTCCATTTTTAACCCTTTCAATTATGGATCAAGATTTCCCTTCAATTTAGCCTTGTGACCTAGTTTCTGACCCAATATTTTTTTACCTCATATGGCCCAGTTTCGAAATTGTCCAAGATTTGATGACGATGAATGTTCAGATAAACTTTCATGAAGATAGGATGCAAAATACGACAATTCTGCAGCAGATGACATTGAACATATGTTGTCAAAAAATGGAAAATTTCTACAATTGAATGGATAACCTATGACTAAAAGTGGAAAACATTGTGGCAAAAGGAGAAATTGCTTGTTTTGAGCAATTTCTTCTTTTGTCACTATGTTTTCAAAAAGCTGTCTGCTGCAGAGGCGTCAGAAAGCGTCTATATGAGGGAAAGGGTTAATGGCATTTTGTTTAACCCTTTCCCACATACAACAAAAGTTTAGTTTAAGAAAATATTTGAAACATTAGTGGCAAAAAAAGAAAAATTGCTCATTATGAACAAGTTCTCCCTTTGTCACAATGTTTCCACAGACGCATCAGAGAGTGTCTGTATGTGGGGAAGAATTAATATTGATAAGTAGGCCCCGTCATCAATAGACCCTGAAATAAAACATATCAACGTAGATAATTGACTTTGTTTTGCTTGACTAGAGAGAGTTTTTATCACAATGCACAACAACGCAATTTTAAGTCAAAATGGCCGTTTCATTCTTGCAGATCATGATCTTTGAAGCATCTGCAGCAGACAACTTTTGAAAACATTGTAGCAAATGGAGAAATTGCTCATAATGAGCAATTTCTACATTTGCTTCAATGATTTCAACTCTATTCAATAATTATATTTTCATTTATAGAGATGTAATACATCTTTGTGCCTTAGATATTTTCCAAGTCGTCTGCAGATATGCATCCCATTTATAATACCTTGGAAAGGGTATTACCGGATATATATTCCCTCATATAACAATTCTGCAGCAGATAACTTTGAAAACATCTAAACAAAAATATGGAAAATCTCTTTTGATGAATGCATGAATACTGTAAAAGAATTGAAAACATTTTGGTAAAAAGAGAAATTGCTAATTTCTCCATTTACAACCATGTTTTCAAAAGTCGTCTGCTGCAGAAGCCACAGACACAATTGCGACATATATATTAGACACTGGTTAAATTGTTCTCATGCGGGATCCTCACAAATTATAAATCATACTGTCATGTACTCCAGGGCGTATAATAATTAATTCTAACGGACCGTATTTCTAACCGACGGCATTTCTAACCGGATGTAAAAGTTATTTATACACACACACTTACTAAAGTAAACCATACCTTGAAAAGAAAATTTTAAAAAGATCATCTTCATATACATTCCTTAACCCTTTCCCATATAGACGCTTTCTGACGCCTCTGTAGCAGACAGCTTTTTGAAAACATGGAAAACGTGCAATTTCTCCTTTTGCCACAATGTTTTCCACTTTTTGTCATAGGTTATCCATTCAATTATGGAGATATTCTATTTTTTGACAAAATATGTTCCAAGTCGTCTGCTGCAGAATTGTCGTATGAGGGAAAAGGTTAACCCTTTCCCATGTAGAGATGCTTTTTGATGCATGCCGTCTGCAGCAGAATTGTTGTATGAGGGAAAGGGTTATGCCTTGTTTCAAATTTGATATGAATATTTAAAAGATTTTTAGCAAAGGTGGAGTCAAGATAATCTATCAATATGTTACCTGTAACAATTAACCCTAACCATTTATCTATGTTATTACAGCGAAAATGAGACACTACAGACTTCTTAACCCTTTCCCTCATACGACAATTCTGCAGCAGACGACTTTCAACATATTTTGTAAAAAAGTAGACAATCTCTATAATTGAATGGATAACCTATGACAAAAAGTGGAAAACATTGTGGCAAAAGGAGAAATTGCACGTTCTGTGCAATTTCTTCTTTTGTCACTATGTTTTCAAATAGCCGTCTGCTGCAGAGGCGTCAGAAAGCGTCTATATGAGGGAAAGGGTTAATTATATCCTTAGGAAAATTCATTTTGAACCCTTTCTCCACATACACAAATTGTGCAGCAGACGACTTTCACAAAATATCAGTCAAAATTATGGAAACTCTTTACCAGTGGAACAACAAATATTGGATAAAGTTTAAAGCATCATGAGCAATTTCTCCTTTTTCCACAATGATGTTTTCAAAAGTCGTCTGCTGCCAAGGCGTCAGAAAGATTCTATATGCGAAAAAGGGTTAATTGCAATGAGGCTTAGGTAGCTCATGAATATTCATTACAAATAGAGAATAGGAAGTAATTTGTTTTATCCTTATCTTTCAGCAGCCATTTTTCCACGTTTTTCAAATTTATTCACTGCAGAGGTATCTAAAGTCACATGATGTCAAATATTCTCTCAAAAGGAGGTTTGTTTTGAGCAATATTGACTTTCATCACAGTGTTTTTCATTGTTGTCAGCTGCAGACGTCTTTGAAGTCGTCTGTTCGATGGAAAGGGGTTAACCCTTTCCTTCATAAAGACGCTTTCTGATGCCTCTGCAGCAGACAGCTTTTTGAAAACATAGTGACAAAAGAAGAAATTGCTCAAAACGTGCAATTTCTCCTTCTGCCACAAAGTTTTCCACTTTTAGTCATAGGTTATCCATTCAATTAAAGAGATTTTCTATTTGATGACAAAATATGTTCAAAGTTGTCTGCTGCAGATTTGTGGTATGTAGGAAAGGGTTAAACTAGTCTAGAATAAAGATGGAGATAAAGTTGGACATTACTACATGGTCAAACTGGACATTTGACACTGTGTGATTACCAAAGAATTTGTTTTTGTTTGTTTGTTTGGAGTTTAACGCCGCTTTCAACAGCTTTGGTCATATCACGGCGGTCAGTGCACCTACCCATGTTTTCCTGGCTTTCCCACACCAGTACTTACACAACATTCTTTAGAAGCCACTGACTACTTTCTCACATAGATCAGAGGGATTACCAAAGAAAGATTTAGGACAAAAACATAGCAGTGTGTCTTCAACCCTTTCCCCCACATACCGAGGGCTTGGCGTGAAATAAAATTGGTATTTTTTTACCAAGGTTAATCACCTCGCCATAAAGTCTTTAAAAGAGTTAAATCATTTTACTTGGTAAACAATGGAAATTTAGGTGCCATTGCTCGTTCTGAGCAATGGAACCTAAATTTGCATTGTTTACAAAGGGGTCGAAATTGCCCCTAAACCAGGGTTTTCAAAATAGGTTTTTAGTTACAACCCTTTCACACCAAGCCCTCGATACAGACGCTTTCTGATGCCTCTTCAGCAGACGACTTTTGAACTTTTTCTCATTTTGCCACAATGTTTTCAACTTTATTCAATAATTGATCTTTCATTTTGTAGAGAGGTTCCTTATTTTTGTCTAGATATTTTCAAAGAGGTCTACCGCAGATGTGTTGTATGAGGGAAAGGGTTAAATGTGTAAATTAAACACAGGTCAAGATTGAGGTCACAGATTAACCCTGTCCCACACACAAACCAATCTGTTACAGACTACTTTTAAAACATCAGGCAAAAATATGATTAGTCGCCGGGCAGAAGCCCGCGACTTCTATATTTAATAGGTTTTCGGAAATCACATGGGAGGGGGGATTATTATTAGAAAGAAACACATTTAGATGTCTTGAACATATTACAATTGTGTTTGTTTAAAAACACTAAGTAATGACACATCTAAAATGAAATAAATATTCCTATGTTTTAGGTATTTTCAGTTTCTTTATTTTGACTCGCATTTATGTTTTTTTATTTTATTTACGAAGACAAAACAGTCCCTATTAGCTAGACTGGTATACTTTATTTTACACTATATACTACTCAAAAGGCGATAACTACAAACCTTTACGTCGCAGTCTAATTTGTTTACATACACGCACCTGCTTGCTTGATGAAAATGACGTTGTCGAATATTCTCCTTTTAATGGCAATTTTAACTAACTGAATGTTATTTTCATGTTCAAAGAGATGTCTTGATTTTTGAAGAAGGCATTTTATAATGTTTATCCATGTATATCTAAAATATGAACTGTTTCTAAGCTAAAACTGTTGATCGCGTGACTCGCGAATACCAACTGCGTAGATCAATCTCCTTTACAGAGAGCTGCTCTTTACACTCACTTACAAATAGTAAATCATGGGTGATTTAAAATGTTTAAAATGTTTATTTGGTTCGGAACAAATGAAGAAAAGAACAAACCGAGATAAAACTGGTTTTAATAGAAAAAATACTTTGAACGAACACTCTCTGCCTATAAAGAGAGTTTCAAGAACGACACCTCTGCGAATAAGAAAGTATCGGGTCTTTCGTACAAAAATTATTTCGTCCATGACAATTTTAAATGTGTCATTTAATTTCCTAAAGGCATATTGCTTCCGATCTGCATATTGTTATGCATCATTGACACAAGGGCGCTGATCATAATATAATTTTAAAACATGAGTAGTTTGTTATTTTCATTATAAAAAAGGAAGGAAAGAATTAAAATAAATGAACATGTTGTAGGGCTCAGTTTATGTTCGAAATTAAGTTTAAATTATACAACAATTTCAATGAGATTTAACTGTTTAGTTGATATTATATTTCGAAGGTGGTCTAATTTATAAATATTGGACTACATTTCAACATTTGTTAAAGTATGATATAATTTGGATACCATGCTAATATCATTTTGAGAAAAAAGAGAAAACTCATGTCTTTAGCGATTTAACCCTTATCTAATTGTTTTTAAAGTAGATTGCTGCAAAGGTGTCCACTGTTGACTTTAATAGAGGAAAGGTAAAATGACGTGCTATTGCATGCAAATCCTAAATTGTCTGTTTTGTGGTTTTATTGAAAAATAATAAAATTCAAATATTCTGACAAACATCTTGAAAAGTGTATGTGGAATTCACAAATTTTATAATTATCCCTTAATGAAAGCACTGTATACATACTAAGACTAATGATTGACAAGATTACTCATTTCCATTACTGTTTATGATCAATAATTAGTTGGTTGTGTGTATGGTCAACCTACTTTGGAATGGGAATTGAATGAAAGGCTTCAATTATCATTTACTTCGTTGACAAAACAATGCAAGTTATGATACATTTTCACTTGACCCCACCCCAGATGTTCATATATGCCCCTCAGTTGATAACTGTTTATTCAACTACTATAATGTTAGTGTAATGCATAACAGTTACTGCACTATGGATATCCGGCGACATTGATGCATTGCTTGATGCGTTGCATCAACTTTCTCTTGTTAGTCTGTATAATCAAGTTTATTTATTGAATAGAGGTACAGGTATATATATAGTAAACCCTTTCCTTCATGCAGACATCTTTTAATGAATCTGCAGTAGATAACTTCTGAACACATTAAGGCAAAAGGAGCATTTTCCACATACCTCATCTAGGCAATTTCACTATGGATTATTGTGGATTTTTCTACATTTGCCACAATGTTTCCAAAATTTACCTGCTGCAAATGTTTCAAAAGGTGTATGAATGTGCAAATGGGTCACTATACCAGGGGTATTTTTAAACAAGAGGGCCATGATGGCCCTGGAATCGCTCACCTAATATTTTTTTTTCACTTTAGCTATATAAGCCCCGCCCCCTGGCAGCCATAGTTTCCGACCAATCAACTTGGATTGAAGGAATCTGATAGAAGGTCACCCTAGGAACATTTCTACAAAATTATTTGAAAATCGGCCAGACACTTTTGGAGGAGAAGATGTTTTAAGTTTTCACTATAGCCATATAAGGCAAAATAGCCCTGCCCACTGGCGGCCATGTTTTTTTACCAATCAACATGGCTTGAAGGAATCTGAAAGTGGGTCATCCAAGGAACATTTCTACAAAATTATTTGAAAATAGGTCTGACATTTTCGGAGAAGAAGATTTTTTAAGTTTTCACTATAGCCATATAAGGCAAAATAGCCCCGCCCCCCTGGTGGCCATGTTTTTCGACCAATCAACATGGCTTGAAGGAATCTGATAGAGGGTCACCCAAGGAACATTTCTACAAAATTATTTAAAAATCGGCCCGACACTTATGGAGGAGAAGATTTTTTAAGTGTTCACTATAGCCATAAAAGGCAAAATAGCCCCGCCCCCTGGCGGCCATGTTTTTTGACCAATCAACATGGCTTGAAGGAATCCGATAGAGGGTCACCCAAGGAACATTTCTAAAAAATTATTTGAAAATCGGCCTGACACTTTTGGAGGAGAAGATTTTTTAAGTTTGCACTATAGCCATATAAGGCAAAATAGCCCCGCCCTGGCGGCCATGTTTTTCGACCAATCAACATGGCTTGAAGAAATCTGATAGAGGGTCACCCAAGGAACATTTCTACAAAATTATTTGAAAATCGGCCTGACACTTTCGGAGGAGAAGATTTTTTAAGTTTTCACTATAGCCATATAAGGCAAAATGGCCCCGCCCCCCCCTGGCGGCCATGTTTTTCGACCAATCAACATGGCTTGAAGGAATCTGATAGAGGGTCATCTAAGGAACATTTCTACAAAATTATTTGAAAATCTGCCAACCAGTTTGGGAGAAGAAGAATTTTGAATTTTTTTCAGTTTCGTTGCCATGGAAACCAGAATTTTGCATGGATCCCAAATATTTGAAGGAATTCTGGTGAGGTCATTGAGAGGATGCTTTCTGTGAAGTTTCATCCAAATTGACCCACTGGTTACTGAGGAGAAGAAGTTGACGCACGACGCACAACGCACGACGCACGACGCACGACGGACGCCGGACAAAAGGCGATCACAATAACTCACCTTGAGCAAAGCTCAGGTGAGCTAAAAACAGACCATTCTTCATCCTTATCCTCTTTTTAACTATCTTTTTGCATAAATTTCAACAATTTATTTTATTGGTGTTTTATGCCGTTTTCAACATTATTTCAGGTATATCACGGCGACAGTTCACTTATTCATGATCCCTGGGTAAACAAACCAGTACTAGGCTAGAAAATGTGCCTTTCCCAAGGGCTCTCTACCATGACCGTAGTGCTGCGACTGGGGATCGAATCCGGGATACCCTGTTTTAAATCCCTGACACTAAAAAATTTCAACAAATCTGCAGCAGCTGTTGACATTAATAAAAACTTTGCAAATATAAAAATTGTCTGTAGATGTTGGGAGACTGAAAGGGGTTAATTTCCATGTGAAAGTTCGAAAAACAATTAATCCTCATACGACAATTCTGCAGCAGATGACTAAAACAAATTATCTATAATAGTCGTTAACTGCATAATGTGATATTGTGTCATTCAGGCAGATAACACATGACAGTTACTCATTTCATATCCTTTTACAACATTCATTGAAAAGAGGGCTAAATTTGTATCAGATACAAACTTAGCCTTCTTTTCAATGCAACATGAATATTGTTTTTTGAGAAAAGTGCATTCCAAAACTGTCAAATTACCCACATAAACAAACACTTTTCAGCAGCAGATGACTTTTGAAAACATTGTCACAAAAACAGAAATTGCTCAAAACAAGCAATTCCTCCTTTTGCCACACAATGTTTTCAACTAAAGCTATTAATTACCCCTTTCCCACTTATATGATATAGTTGATCTTAGAAACTGATGGGCCTACAGCAGAATAATTTGCATAATAATTGAAGAAGAAGGAGAAATTGGTCATAACCAGATTTTGTTCTAAAAATGTTTTTATCTCTGGATCACAATTAAATATAAAATTACAAAAAAGTCATCTGCTGCAGAGCTATCAAAAGTCCACTTCATCAAGTCAACCCTTTTCCATGTACAGACACTTTCCAATGCCTCGGAAGCAACTTTTTTTTTTTTAAAACATTGGCAAATGGAGCAATTGCTCATCATGAGTAATTTATCCTTTTGCAATTATTCTTTTCACTGAAATTCAATACTTTTCCTTAATTTATAGACGGTTTCCATATTTTTGCCTAGATGTTTTCAAAGTTGTCTGCTGCAGATTGGCAGCAGATGACTTTGAAAACATGAAGGCAATACTTTGGAATATCTTTATAAACAAAATTGTTATTAGTCGCTGGGCAGAAGCCCGCGAATTCTATTTTTAATAGGTTTTCGGAAATGACATGGGAGGGGGGATTATTATTAGAAAGAAACACATTTAGATATCTTGAACATATTATAGAGTTGAAAACATTAATTGTGGCATAAGTAGAAATTGCTTATCAAGAGCAATTTCTCCTTTTGTCATAATGGTTTCAAAAGTCGTCTGCTGCAGATGCTACAAAACACGTTTGCAGGTGGGAAAGAGATTATCAAATACATGTATTCATGAATATTGATCTGAATTAGTCATATTAATCCATTTGGCTTTTCTAATTGGTAAGTACATGCAATCTGACCTTCCCAATATTTGCCACAATGTTATCAAAAGTCGACTGCAGAGATAGCATCTTTATGAGTAGTGTTGGGCCGATGATCGATTATAATCGAAAGTTGATCGGTTATGCATCACATTGGCGATAATCGGTTGCATTTTACCACAATCGATTATCACTTGATTCACCTTTTTTGCTTAATTTATACTTAATCAATATTCGCTTCCACAAGTCATGTTTGAAAACTCATGTTTGGTGGGCTAGCATGTAAATACAACAACTTGTGAGGAAAAAAGTGTTTTTTTGGCAATAAAATGGTATAACCTAGTAAAGACGAGTTATTAAGCCGGTATATTTTTTTTATCAAACATAAATAATAAGAAGCATTGCGAACATTGAGGCTTGTTAAATACAATACTGTATGAACCGATTATATAATCGATGTCTAATCGAATGAGGCAAAGCGATTGTAACCGATAATCGATTGTAAAAATGGAACCGATGGCCCAACACTATTTATGAGGTAAAGGTTTAATTAATTGGAACCTTAGTTAGCATTGTGTCATATTCGATATGAATATTTAAAAGATTGTTAACCCTTTCCCACATACAACAATACTGCAGTAGATGGCTTTGAAAACATAGTGGAAAAAAAACCTGACAAATCTCCATAAAAGATAGCTTTATTGTTGAATTAAGTGGAAAACATTGTGGCCAAAGGGGAAATTGCTAATCATGAGCAATTTCACCTTTGGCCACAATGTTTTCAAAAGTCGTCTGCTGCTTTTGCGTCAAAATGCGTCTGCAGGTGGGAAAGGGTTCAAAGACAGGGTGTGGAGTCCAGATAAGTAATCAGTTTGTTACCTGTAACAATTAACCCTTTCCCTCATATAGACACTTTATGACGCCTCTGCAGCAGACGGCTTTTTGAAAACATAGTGACAAAAGAAGAAATTGCTCAAAACGAGCAACTTCTCCTTTTGCCACAATGTTTACCACTTTTGCCACAATGTTTTCCAATTTTAGTCATAGGTGATCCCTTCAATTATAGAGATTTTCTATTTTTTGACAAAATATGTTCAAAGTCGTCTGCTGCAGAATTATCCTATTAGGGAAAGGGTTAACTGTAACCAGTGACTGCTGTAACCTTTCCTGTGTTATTACAGCGAAAATGAGACTCTACAAAATTCTTTATTATATCCTTCCCATTACTTATATAGATTACTGATTACTCAAATATGTCTTTCAGGGTTGATTTTCTAAAGGGGCCTAGGGACTTTGAGAAGGGGTAAATTTTGCAGCGTTCTAGTAAAAAAGAGGGGGAAAATTGTACCGATTTCTACTAATGGTTTCTTGTTTTACGTTTTACATTTTCTGCTTTGTCAACAATTAACTTGAAGACATTCACATCTTGTCTTGATTGAGTGTATCTATGTACAGAGTCCTTGTGGGGTCCAGAATATCATGTTTACTATGGCGATTTTTGCATTTCGGCTATGATTAGGAGGGGAATTTATATTTTTAGGGGAAAAACTATGCTTATTGTCTGAGGGGAAGAGGCCTTTAAACGGCCCCTTTGTAAACATTCCTCTATCAGGACAAGGGTTAAATCAAATACAAATTGGTTAATGATTTAATTGATCTCTACATTCTGATAAATTCTTGCTTCAACCCTATTCCCACATATAGACATATTTTAAAACATTTACAGCAGACAAGTTTTTTAGATAAATTTGGCAAAAGAATAAAATGCTCTTAAAGAGCATTTCTCCTTTTGTCACAATGTTTTCAACTTTATTCCTAATAACACTTTCACCTAAAAAACTACCATATGTTTGCCTAGATGTTTTCAAAGTCATCTGCTGCAGATTTATTGTATACAAGTATGAAAGGGTTAATTGGATTTGAAAGCAATTTTCAGCCGTAGCCTCTGCAAAATATTCTGGAACAGTTCCAGAATTATACTAACATTGTTCCAGAATAAATGTTCAAGAACTGCTCTAGAACAAGCCCAGATCCGTTCTAGAACATTTCTATTACGTTAAATGAGACAAATTTCAGGGACAGATGTTCTAGAACAGTTCTGTTACTGTTTTTTGACCACTTGTTCAAGAACAGTTCTATAACAAATATTCTAGAATAGATTGAGAACAGTTCCCCTTCTATTGTTCTGGAGTTGTTCTAGAACTAGTCTAGAATAATTCTAGAACAGTTCCAGAACAATTCTTCTGGAAAAAGTGTCTCACTTAATGTTCTAGAACTGTCCCATAAACATTCTAGAACTGTCCCACAAACATTCCAGAACAGTTCTAGACCAGAGTTCCAGAACAATTTTAGAATTTTCTAGAATAGTTCAAGAATGGTTTCAGAACAATGAAGGTTTGTTCCAGAAATGATGTGGGATGGTTCTAGAATAGTTCCAGGACACCTGCTCAGTAAACAGCTGAATCATACTTGTATCTGTTCTAGAGCTTGGGTGGGATGTACCTAGAACAATCCAAGAAATATTCATTTAACAGTAAACTCACAGAAACTACAATCATGTTTGCATTTATTACATGTCTAAGATAGACTATGTTGTAATGGGTTATCCTAGACATTGTAGTAAATTACAAAATTAACTGAAAATGCCAGGGCCTGGAACTGCCTAAAGCCTAAAAGTGTTCCAAAAAGTAATCATGTTACAAGAGTTATCACTCAAAAGATGATGAATTTCAATTTAAATCACTGAATAAACATTCATTAACATAAGTTTTACCTGTCAAGTGTTTCTAAGCCAATTTGAATACATTCTGTGCTTGTAAAGCTTCATTTTATGTTTTTTCTATCTGCTTTTATCATTAGAATGAGAAGAAAAGTTATTTACAAATCACTTTGTACATAATATTTGATGACAATCCATTATAACCGAGTGTTTTGTGAAAACATTGCCTGAATTTTAACATGTCACATTATCATCCATTTTGAAAATTTAAAATCTCAACTTCCTGGTGTTGTTGTTGTTGCAATTATTAAAAAAAAAGGTTCTAGAAGTGTTCTAGAAGTGTCCTTGTTTCTCTTCAGAATGGATCAAGTTAAAGTGATTCATTCACACTGAGTTAAAAAATACAAAGTCATTATTATTTAATTAAATTGTAAAATTATTCTAAAAGTGTACTGGAATTATGTTGTAGATCATTTCTAGAACATATGCAGAACTTGATATGATGATGATGATCTTCTAGAATTTTGTTTTAGAACATTTGTAGAATATTTCAAGAACTTGATATTTCCTTGAAATGTTCTAAAAATGTTCTAGAACATTTGTAGAACTTGTAAATCACAGATTATAAAAGTTCATATTTTGGAACATTTTAGAACACTTTTAGAACCAAATATTAAAAATTTGTAGAAAATTTCTTTAACTGATTTTGTCCTTGAAAAGTTCTAAAAAATGTTCTAGAATATTTCAAGAACACTTTCAGAATGAAAACAAGTTCAACAAATGTTCTGGATTTATTCTAGAATGATGTCTAGAACAAAAGTTATAGAACATGCATATGTTACTGTTCTAGAACTGTTCTTGATGTTTTAGAACTGTTCTAGAACTGTTCCATTTTCTAGAACATAATTTCGCAGGGGCAAAGTTTAGTTATTGGTACAATTAAATAATTTCGATGACCTGGATATAACAACTAAACAAGTATTTACTGTATTTAAGTCTAGCCCTGTGAATGCATGATTGTATAGGCCCATACACTTCAAGCTGATAATAATTGACACTTAGTCTCAAATGTATATTTAGTACACTGTGTACATGGAGTTCAAACATAAATTTATCAGCAAGTCTTTCTTTTGAACAACTTTAATTTTAAATGCATCTTCAGAGTATTTTGACCTATTAAGTAAAGTTGTCCCTACTTATATATCTCAAAAGGTGTAAGTATACCTGATAATTTTAAATCAACACTGTGGGTAAAGGTGATATTTTATAACAAGTTTTCCTCTTCCTGCAATGTTTTCAAATTTGATCTAATGCCATTGTCAGGTGTCGTTTGCATCAGGAAATGGGTCATCAATGTAGTTGAAGGAAGTGAAAATAGGTCAAAGGTTAAAGAAAGTATCAAGAAAGGCGGAAATAAACATTAGTTACTTACCCGTTTCACCTAACAAATCCGATGTATAAATCAATATTAAAGCCCCTTTCGGTCGTATTCGTGCACGAAATGCGTAGATCTACCGTATTCCATTTTCACAGGACATTGGGGTATTATTTACTTTACTAACCGACTACGAGTGACCCGTAAATGTGTGTGTAGTCAAACGTTTTATTTAAATAGTCCTCCTACACGCTTTATTGGGCTTTCCCATTTTGTTAAAGAGAGCGAAACGAGATCGCGTTACAAAAACGAAACTGACAATTCCTTTACGTATTTGCACATGATTTCAAATGAAACCTTCTGATTTACATTATTTTTTGAAGCATAATTATGACTTAAAATGGCAAATCAATCAATGATAGGAAACGGCATATAGAAATGAGCAAGAAATCATATATCATTCTATTCCTACCAAATGCACGAAAGTCGTCTGCTATATAATAAACAATCGGACCAACTCGGCTGTAATGGTTATTCCCAATGCAAATTCCTCGGGTTAATTGGCGCGAAGCTCTTCAAACGGAACCGCCAAAGAGCTCTTTGGCATTCAGGTAACGCGACTACTGACTACTCGATTTTAGTGGATATCCAGGCGCCGATCATAATGTAACAATGTTCCAGGAATTTCATAAATACGTCAAGTCTGCAACAGACGCCTTGAAAAAAAAAAATCTAGGAAAAACCATTGAAAACAAGCCTGGAACAGAATTATAATTATTGATTAGATATGAAAATAATATTGCGGCAACAGTTATCTGTATTTATCTTTCATAATGTGTCTGCAATACGGAAAGGGTTAAAAGTGTGTGAACAATCAATCCATTATTTATGATTCGGTAAGGGAGGATTAAAGTCGTGACTCGACTGCCGTATGCACCATATATAGTGCTATTGATGTCAAAGCAATACACACGTCTATAAACTGAGTGCCGCTGTACTCGTACAATCAGTCAAGGGCCTAGTGTCACGGTGAGAGGGGCGACCCGGCTAGCAGGTTAAAGATAGTCCTATGTGTGTTATACTTCACCTACGTTTTTCGGTTGCCTTATTACTCCACAAGTTTGTTTCTACGTCCCTGGTTTCTATCTCTATCATCATGATGTGTCGATGGTGGTATGGTAAGAGGTTCTCTGCCTCAAGATTAATTGATTGATTGTTCGGTGATACGCCGCTTTCATTTTTTTCAGTTATATCAAGGCGTAAGTTACCAGTGCTACTGGTCCATTTATTTTGACACAAGTCGGTCAGTCGTAATGCTAACCCCGCAACATTGAACGCCGCTTTTAACATTATTTCAGTTATATCGCGGCGACAGTTCACTTATTCATGATCCATGGGTAAACAAACCAGTACTAGGCTAGAAAATGTGCCTTGCCCGGCAAGGGCACTCCACCATGACCGTAGTGCCGCGACTGGGAGTCACTTTGAAAAAGTAGTTTAATTTTAGTATGCCAATAGGTTTTTTAATTGACTATGTCAACAACATTCAGGCCAGATTCCATTATAACCACTGCCTGCTCGTGTGAGGACTGGAGTTGATAATCACACAAGGGAAGTGGCCAGCATTTTATCCGCAGGATGTAACATAATTGATGGTCGTTAAAGGTAGAAAAGGGCAATTTAGGTATTTTTCTTTGAAATTATTGATAAACACGAGAACTAGAATGGTCCTATTTCGCTCATCTGTGTAACACTTTGAAAGTAGTTCATGTACATATAAGGAAATCAAGCCCCTGATAACTTTCAAAGCAATATAATAGCTCAAATTGTTTATACTTTTAATATAAGCTTTAAGAAACAATAATGATAAGTCACCCTCTAATCCCTGTTACACTTAACCTGAAGGTGTTAATCACACCTTCTTACCTAGCAGAAAATGTGTTAAAACGGTACTTAAAATCTGATACTAAACATTGAACCTTTTTCTGATAACTTGAGCATAGAGCTTTTTGTAGCGAATTGTTGGAGTAAAATCGGATTTTAGCCACATGTATTTTTTTCTTATTTTTTTTGACCCACTTTAAGCCAATGACTCAAATGGCTAATCATCATACTAATGAGGACTAATTTACATGATTATTTGCCAAACAATGGACTTCTATTGTATCAATAAGGGTTTCCTTGGAACTAATTTGTTGACCTTGTTTTTAATCTCAGGTAATCCACACAAGCACTCTGACCAAATTTCATGACATTTGGGTATTATATGTGACTCTAGATCGTTTTCAAAGTTTTCATTTGATTTGCTCCATTGAACTCTTGTGTACATACACATGCTGCTGCAGACGCCTGTCTGACCTTAATCTACGAATACCAACACCAACGTCCCACCAGTACTTTCAGTTCGCTGATTAAAGTCGTGTATGACCCGTCCCGGTGTCGAACCCGCGGCGAACGCTCTACCACTACATCACCGAGGCGGTCCTCTGTCTCAAGAGCGGGATATTTCTAACTTGGTAAGATCACCACGGTCCGGCCATAACATATTTGAATTTTTAAGCCATCTTCAACAGTATTTCAGTTATATTACGGCGACAGCACACATCTATGATCCCTGAGCAACTCACAAATACTAGGCTAAAAATGTACCTTATCAAAGTGCATTCTTCCATGACCGCTTCGAGCAGGGATCGAACCCGGGCTGCGCGATCATCAACACCCACAGACTGACCACTTGGTAACGGCGCATTTCACATATAATTAAATACCTATAAGTTATGCTCCGTGAAAAACAACCATAATGTTATTAGGCTTTAACCCTTTCCCTCATATAGACGCTTTCTGACGCCTCTTTGACACAGAATTGTCGTATGAGGGAAAGGGTTAAACTTGACACACAGGCTTCCTGTTTACCGTTCAGTTTTTAGGGGAAAGCATTGCCCCCTGATGCACACGTGTCCGGATAATCTTACCTTAAATAGTACAGGTGTTTTGTGTTAGGTATTTAGCCATTTCCCACATACAACAAATCTACAGCAGACGACTTTGAAACATGTTCGTTAAAATAAAGAAAATATCAATGAATGAATTTATAATACTTGAATAGAGTTAAAACATTGTTGGATAAAAAAAAAGGAGTCATAAATGATTATGAACAATTTCTTCTAATGCCACACTCCTTTCGAAAGTCGTCTGATGTAGATGTGTGCAAAGTTGGAAATGGGTTGATCAGAATAATAAGCCGGTACTTGTAGATCGCATGTCTAGAAAGAGTCGTTTTCAAGATAATGTGATCCATTACTGCATCAGATTGGACACCCTTACTAGTTTTATGATAAGGTCATACATGGCATCTAAAATACTGTTAATAGCAAGTTATGTTGGTGTTTTGTTGTTATTGTTTTCAAATCGCCAACATGCAAACAGAGGAGACCATGGCAGTTAAAATATTTACAGAGTCAGTTTCTAGATGGACAATTTCTATGTTCCATCCATTCATGCATAGATGTTATAGCTTGGAACCAATGTCACGAATGTGTTGAACTCTTTTAGCGCCAAAGGCAATATTGGTTTTTTTTTGCAAACAATGCAGATTCAGGTAAGTCAGCTCGTAACGAGCTGTCTCACCTGAAATCAGCATTGTTTGCCTTTTAGTTACCAAAATAGACCAAAACTTTCATAAATTGAAAAAATGGACACACCCGATTTTGAACATAAAAGAGTCTACTTTAAACAATTCGGCGCTGAAAGGGTTAAAGATGATAACTGAAATATTGTTGAAAGCGGCGTAGATACCAATTGAGCGGTGCTTCGCGAAAACTAACCATAACGTAATTATTGCATTTGTGGAAAAGCACTCGCCTGCGCATTCATGAAAATAATCCAAATCGAATTACTTTACAGAGGTCTTTGAAACCTTCGATGACAAATTAGAACCAGATCAGACTGCGCAGATGTGCTGGCTGATCTATGTCTACACTGGTCGCAAATGACTAATTATTAGTTTTCGCAGAGCGCCGCGTATTTAACCCTCATGCATGCAAACAGTGATATTCAAGGCCGTTAATTAAATAGCTGTAACGGGTCGAAACCCAATTATATTTAAAGCGGACGACTTTTAATATGTAGCAGACGATATTCAAAAACAATGTGGCAAAAGGAAAAGTAGTTCGTAATAACACAATTCTGTCAACTTAATTAAATAATTAAACTCTCAAAAAATATATATTTTTAAACACTTTCAAAGGGTAAACCAGACACTCCAAGAAAGACACTCCAAGAAAGACATTCCAAGAACGGACACTCCAAGAACGGACACTCCAAGAAAGACACTCCAAGAAAGACAAACCAAGAACGGACACATCAGGAAAATCCAAATGCGGACACTCCAAGAAAGACACTCCATGAACGGACTCTCCAAGAAAGGACACTTCAGGAAAGAAAAAACAAGGACGGACAAACCAAGAACGGACACATCAGGAAAATCCAAATGCAGACACTCCAAGAACGGACACTCCAAGAAAGGACACTTCAGGAAAGAAAAAACAAGGACGGACAAACCAAGAACGGACACATCAGGAAAATCCAAATGCAGACACTCCAAGAAAGACACTCCAAGAACGGACACTCCAAGAAAGGACACTTCAGGAAAGAAAAAACAAGGACGGATTATGATCAATTTCATTTCTGAACTATGAGAGATGTGATTGTTTTCTTCTTGAAAAGTATTGTATATCTTTTCGTGCTATGATTTTGTATATACCGTTTGTGCCCCCTTAGTTGGAGCATACCTTATGCAGCTGTACTTTTGCCGTATGTCGGTGATACTTGTGTCATCATATGTTATATAACTGCAATGTTCTCTTGTTGAATGCGCAATATATATACACAATACAATATATACAATACAATACAATTGAAACCCCGTAGACGTGTTCTTTTAAATCTACCACTTTAGGTAATCTCCACTTCAGATGCGACACCTCAAACGGGTTGCAAATATTCGTATTGCTCAGGGTGACAAACTTTGCCATCAAAAAGATGCCCGTCACGTCATGAAACCCAAACCTGCAAAACATATAATTTGACGACACCGAGAACGTGTAAACTGGACTCCGCTCAAACCTTCGATTTTTCCCGCCAAAAATTCAGTGCAAAATGATATCAGTTAATAGGTGCGTTTTCATTTCGGAATAAATCTCGATTGATTTCAATTGATTTCAGCTCCATGCGACTCCTGCGCAGAAATCATTGAAAAAGTGTTTTCAAACATTTTCCCCAAGGGTAGAGTTTCCGTTCTTGGAGTGTCCGTATTTGGATTTTCCTGTTGTGTCCGTTCTTGGTTTGTCTTTCTTGAAGTGTCCTTTCTTGGAGTGTCCGTTCTTGGAGCGTCTTTCTTGGAGTGTCCGTATTTGGATTTTCTTCATGTGTCCGTTCTTGGTTTGTCCGTCCTTGTTTTTTCTTTCCTGAAGTGTCCTTTCTTGGAGTGTCCGTTCTTGGAGTGTCTTTCTTGGAGTGTCTGCCTTTGGATTTTCCTGATGTGTCCGTTCTTGGTTTGTCCGTCCTTGTTTTTTCTTTCCTGAAGTGTCCTTTCTTGGAGTGTCCATTCTTGTAGTGTCTTTCTTGGAGTGTCTGTATTTGGATTTTCCTGATGTGTCCGTTCTTGGTTTGTCTTTCTTGGAGTGTCTTTCCTGGAGTGTCCGTTCTCGGAGTGTCCATTCTTGGAGTGTCTTTCTTGGAGTGTTTTTCTTGGAGTGTCTGTGTTCTCTTTCAAAGTAGTCTGCTGCAGAATTTACTTGTTCCGCTCAAGGGGAATAACTATTGTATAAAGTGGTCTAATAAGTTCAACTTATACATCCCCTTTACATCCCTTTTCCAACTACAATACATTTACAGCAGACAACTTTGAAAATATCTAGGAAATATCTATTACAGAACGTATAATTATTGGATAGTTTGAAAAGCATTGTGGTAAAAGGAGAAAGTGCTCGCTGTGAGCAATAACTCCGTTTGCTAATACATTTTTCTAAAGTCGATTGCTGTAAACACGGTAATACACGCGTCTGCAATGTGTTCAAGAAGAGCTTAATATGATGTCACCATGACGTTTGCGTCGGCGTCAGCACAGGAGCTGTGCTGTAGGCTACTTCTGCGACAGCTCATGTTTGATATACTGGGATATTGGCAGTATACAGACAGTGGTAGCAGCATAGGAGCCAATTCGTTATCATTATTCTTATCATTAATTATTATTATTATTATTTTCATTAGTATTATTAATATAGTATTGACTGGTGTTTAATGTCGTTTCCAACAATGTTTCAGTCATATCACGGGGGTCAGCTCACATACCCATGTGTTTCGTGACTTTCTCACACCAGTAGACCCTTCACCTTACATCATTTCTTCCAAGCAACTTGCTGCTTATAGACTGTTAGCCGATTGGCGGAAGACGAATGTCGTTTCTCGCATTTACTTGTATCAAACGTCGCCAATAATGTTGGCCCAGCTGGGGTTCGAACTCACAACCTCTGATTGACAGCCCGTGCTGCTGCCGGCTGAGCTATCGGGGCTCGGTAACGCCGATTCAGGACAATCCGTTGTATTGTGTACAATGGTTTGATAAATCATCCTTGCCATACGAAACCCGACATTTAAGGGCGCCTTTAAAATCAATGGCAAAGCGATCAAAAAGACCCCTTTAATGAGAAGAGGTATACGTTTGCGTTTTGCAAACAGTGAGTTCCAGATTAGACTGTGTATCCACAGAGCCTGGCCAAGACATGTGAGCGAGAAAACCACCAGTGTGGACTATGCGTAAAATATCGACCTGGATCAGCCTAAGCACGCCGCGCAGGCTAACCCGGTCAGACACTTTTCGCCTCCTCTGGATTTTCTGTTTCAGCAAGCATTACTCTATACCACTATCCTCCGAGATGGAATGTGTCGGTCCGGATATGCTTACAAAAGCGTGTTAAGATCTTCTCTTAACCAGTGAATTATTATGATAAGACTGAGCATATTGACATAGTAAACCGGACCTACACTGTACAGAGAAGTGAACTTGTACCTTTTCGCACGGTTCATATAACATACATATTCTTGGATTTGGCCATAACGGTCCGCCAAAGACGTCCAAGATGATTGTCAATTACATGAAAACCAGACCTGAAGTGCGCTTGCTCGTACACATATCTGATGACTGGCCCATACAGGTGATCTCAGAAGGCAGGGGTCGACACTATATATTACAGCTAATCAAATTGTCGCTTACCAAATCGGTCGGTATGAAACGGGTAATCTTACCCATATATATAAAATAAATGCTCTCCAAATAGTTAATTCTGCACGGCGAGGGTAAATAAATTCAGTTCACCAATTCATCATATAGATATATTTTATAGAGAAGCAGAGAAGCAGAGAGTGTCGATTTCTCCGATTGTATAATGCGGGCGTTTGTTGTATCGAGCCATTTCATCGGATATAAAAACCGAGCACGAGTTGATGAGCAATTAAGTGTGTATAAGGTCAATGCGAGACGACCCTTTATGCCGTGTAGTCAGATCGAATATACGTACAGCGAAGTATGTTTGTCCGATTTTAACCCTTTCCTTCATACGACAATTCTGCAGCAGACGACTTTGAACGTATTTTGTCAAAACATAGAAAATCTCCATAATTGAATGGATAACCTATGACTAAAAGTGGAAAACATTGTGGCAAAAGGAGAAATTGCACGTTTTGTGCAATTTCTTCTTTTGTCACTATACTTTCAAAAAGCCGTCTGCTGTAGAGGCGTCAGAAAGCGTCTGTATGAGGGAAAGGGTTAATGAGATTGGGATGATGTACACAGGGATCATTCTGGGTAGATCAAGCGGAGGCGCATGTTATTTATTTGAATTTGTTATAACATCATTGTCGGAAACATTTACCAATTGTTATAGAATACGGGGGAAGGTATTATTGACCGCTTAATCGACTTTGTTGCAGCCTTATGATTTGCAAACAAATACAAGTCTGATAAAAAATATGTTTCCCACTCCACAGTTTGTGATAATTTTGTAAGACAGATAGACAAGATATAGTACCCGTAATTGCTATCTTAGTTGTCAGTGAATACAGATCGAACTGTTTTAATTCGCGGATTTTTTATTTCCTTTTAAACTAAAATTATAACTGAGGGTAGGCCTATGCCTATACATAGGTAACTCTTTTGAGACCGCCTTTGTAGCTCACCTGAGCACGAAGCGCTATATATGAGTTATTGTGATCGCCCATGCTTTGTCCGGCGTCCGTCAACACATATTCTCCCCTGTTACTAGGCGATCAATTGGGATGAAACTTCATAGAAATCCTCCTCTTAACATTTCTTCATTTTCTTTGATACATGCAGAATTATGGTTTCCATGGCAACCAAAAGAAGAAGAAAAAACAGTTTTGCATTATATTGCTATAGTGAACATTTCTTCTTCTCCGATAGAATAGTGCCGATTTCAAAATAATTTTGTAGAAATGTTCCATGTTTGTATGCTACATGTATTAGATTCCTTCAATCCATCTTGATTGGTCGAAAACCTCCATGAGGCGTCCAGGAGGCGGGGCTGTTTTGCATTATATGGCTTTAGTGAAACTGTAAAAATCTTCTTCTCCGAAAGTATCGGGCCTATTTCAAAATAAATTTGTAGAAATGTTCCTTATGTGACCCTCTAACGGATTCCTTCAAGCCATGTTGAATGATAAAAAACGTGGTCGCCAGGGTTTTGCCTTATATGTATATAATGATAACTTTAAAAAAATCTTCTTCTCAGAAAGTATCTGACCAATTAAAAAAAAATTGTAGAAATGTTCCTTGGGTGATCCAAAACATAACTCCAAGCCATGTTGATGGCAAAAAATAAGTTTGTGTGGTTGGCATCATGACACATCATATTGCATAAATCAGGTGCGCGATCCAGGGCCATCATGGCCCTCTTGTTAATTTAAAAAAAAAAGCAATTTTACCCTGAATACAAACCTCACCAAACTAAAAAAGGAGGGTGTTTGTCTTGAATTACAGAGCCGTTTAGATTCTTAAAACAATGGGCAATATGTGGGTACGGTCAGAAATAGCACGTTTCTATGTCATTTACAAACAAGTCCGTCTTATTTCACTTCATGCACCACAAGCAGTGTTGTGTGCCTATGCCTAAACGTATGGACCTGAAGCAGTAATAGGTTCGACGGCAAATATCAAACCCATGCTGAGAGCTCACTTATCATATTTATAAAAATCACCCATAAAATGTACCCTCATCTTACTCTTTATTATATGTTTGACCATGCCCAAATTCCGAATATCCCAAAACCAACTGTTGTATGCCACCATAATGGGGCAGGTAACTCCAGATTATGCTTGTTCTTACGACAGTGTTATAATTACGACAACAACAACAGAACGGAAATCCCAAAATCTGTGGATACACTTTTTAGAACAAATTCAAGAAATCAAACGTCATAGACTTATTATTCCCGCATTAAAATATGAACCAGTTGAACGAAACCAGTAGTAATGCCTCTGGCTTGAGTAAGTGGGAAAAAATTGTATTACCTTGAAACTGAAACAAAATTCTTGCAAGTTTCATTTTGTCGAATTTACCCCGATATAGAACACAACAGGAGTTGTCATGTCGAAAGTACAAAGTATATCGTATTTATATAAAGTCTTACTAAAATTCTTGAATTCAATTGTTTTTATGAACGTCCTGATCATCTAGTAATTTGATAACATGATAATTACTGAATTGATTTAAGCTGAAGGCACGACGTTTATGGATATCACCTAATTAAGTCTTTAATTGATGTATGACACCTTATATAAGACGCAGAAGTAGCAGAAGACTTTTGAAAACATAGTTGCAAAAGATGAAATTGCTCCTTTAGCAACGCGGGCTTTCAATCCAGGGGTTATGAGTTTGAATCCCAGCTTGGCCAACATTCTTTCTGATGTTTGACAAAAGTCACTGTGACATGTGTCATTCGTCTTTCACCTATGGGTTGTTTAACAGTCTATGTGGAAAAGAAGCCAGTGGCTTGGAAAGTATGTTGTGTGGTGTACAGGTGTGGGCAAACCAGGAAACACATGTGTAGGTGTACTGGTCGCTGTGATATGACTGAAAAATTGTTGAAAACAACGTTTTAAACCATAATCAATCCTTTGGCCACAATATTTTCAACTTTATTTAAAAATTAAGCTATCTTTTATGCAGATTTTTCAGGTTTTTGTCACCATGTTTTCAAAGTCGTCTGCTGCAGATTTGATGTAAGTGGGAAAGGTTAATTAGTTGATAGATATTAAATGAATGTGTGGAGGCACACCCATACCAGCAACTTATTAAGTGTACATGTATATGCAAACTTCTGATTTGTTCTATTTACCTACTTTGACACAGCGAATGGACATGTTTTAGAGAACTTTTTTATTTTTATTTTGCATGGGTTCTTCAATTTGAAGTCATTTGTTTGTGTTGTCCTAATAAGTGTCTCAGGCAGGAAAATATTTGACAGAACAGAGAGAATATAATGTAAATGTTAGATAGATAATCTGACAAATATTTTATAATAATTCTGAATTAATATTTAAAAAAAAAGTGCTGTATTCAGGGCTGTCACTAGGCTAAATTTTTTGGGAGAAGTGGAGGGACTTAAAGGAGAAGTGATATTTCTTATGTCATTGATTTGCGTGTCATAACTGTGACGTTTGGGATACAAATCTATTTAAACAGAATTGGATGTTTATTTATTTGATTTTAATAATAATCATAATGACAACTAGTAAAGCTCTGTCAACAAAAATTCCAGACCGAAGAGGGGGATGAGTTGTTCGCAAATTTCTCGCGAACAATTCAGCTGTTAATTGCAGGATATGTCATTATCATGATATGGCTGAAAAGCATAAAGTCTTCTAATAAATTTCAGCCCTTTCATTATTATGCCCTCAAATTCTGCTTCAGAGTCAAAATTTCGAAAAATCTCAGCAAAAATGTCATTGACATCCGCATTTTGGAATCTCGAAAAATACCTCTTCAGAAAAAATTTATTATTTCAATTCTGACTATTCAAATTCAATATTCGGGTATGAATCTATTAAGAATGAGGCTACATAGAGAGTGTCTTTTGATTGGTTAATGTAAATAAGTACGGCCCCCATGTTACAACATTTATTATGTATCATATTAAAAAAATATCCTGAAAATCCCTCCATTTTTGAAGCTGTACGTTTCATAGTCAAGAATCTATTCACAATTTCTTTTATACGATTCAATTGGTTGAAACATTTAAAGGTTTAATTTGACATCGATCTCAATTATATAGGATTCTTAGTAAAAAATTTAACAAGGGTGGCCGTGATGGTTAATAAGAGAATCGGTTCTTCGTTTATGCGATTAAGTGTATAAAGTCACGATGGTTGATTGGACAATCGGTTCTACGTCTTAGAGTGTTTTAAGCGATTATACTCTTCTGCTTTAAATTGGTATACATTATCAGTTGTCAATTCCTGATTACGTAACTGATTACGACCGATAACTTGTCGGCGAAGTCAACTTCGCTTTGATCAAGTGAATGGGCAAAGTCTGACAATTTAATATAGCCTAATATAGACGCTCAATCTCATTAAAATCATCTCCTATTAACGCTAGGCATAGGTCAGATCGTGTACTTTAGTCAGATTGATAGACGCTTTCTGACGCCTCTGCAGCAGACGGCTTTTTGAAAACATAGTGACAAAAGAAGAAATTGCTCAAAACGAGCAATTTCTCCTTTTGACACAATGTTTTCCACTTTTAGTTATAGGTTATCCATTCAGTTATATAGATTTTTTCCATTTTTTGACAAAATATGTTCAAAGTCGTCTGCTGCAGAATTGTCGTATGAGGGAAAGGGTTAATGGGAAACTCTACTAAAATTAACAATAACCATATTGAGTTCCTCCAACATTCAACCTCATTATATACATTCTATCATAAAAGTTGAATTACTACTTCCACTTTTGAACTCTAATGACTTACTTTTTACTTACTTATGGCCAATTGATCTTGCTACATATATAATTTTGTACTTGTAGCATCATTTCTGTGTTTTTGCTGTACTTCTTGGAGCATCCCATGGGATTATTTTCATATTGATGAAGAATTAACTTTCTTTTCTTAAATCACAATGACTTATATTTGGCTTAAATGTGATAATTTCTATCAACATTTCACCACTAAAGCCGTATAGGCCTTTTGACAGTACATTTAGTTGATAAAAATAAACCTTCTTATATGCTGGAATCTCATGATCCTGGAATTCAATCTTACACTTTTCTAAATTTTATCTTGCCTAGGTACATTTAGCCCTAAGTTATCTGGTCTGATAATTTAGAGGTTCTCCATCAAAAATATTCAACTTAAGGAATAAACATACATGTATCATCTGTAAAATTGATATAATACTTTAAAACACTTTCCCTCATACGACAATTCTGCAGCAGACGACTTTGAACATATTTTGTCAAAAACTGGAAAATCTCAATAATTGAATGGATAACATAGGACTTAACCCTTCCCTCATACGTCTATTCTGCAGCAGACGACTTTGAACGTATTTTGTCTAAACATAGAAAATCTCCTTAATTGAATGGATAACCTATGACAAAAAGTGGAAAACATTGTGGCAAAAGGAGAAATTGCTCGTTTTGTGCAATTTCTTCTTTTGTCACTGTTTTCAAAAAGCCGTCTTCTGCAGAGGCGTCAGAAAGCGTCTATATGAGGGAAAGGGTTAAAGTGGAAAACATCGTGGCAAAAGGAGAATTTGCATGTTTTGTGCAATTACTTCTTTTGTCACTATCTTTTCAAAAAGCTGTCTGCTGCAGAGGCGTCAGAAAGCGTCTATATGAGGGAAAGGGTTAAAACACTTTCCCATATACAAAAAATCCACAGCAGACAATTTTGCAAACATACCTGAAAACAATTGGACACTCGTTTTGAGCAATTTCTTCTTTTGTCAATATGTTTTCCAAAAAGCCGTCTGCTGCAGAGGCGTCAGAAAGCGTCTATATATGGGAAAGGTTTAATAAAGTAGAAAACATGTTGGTCTGGAAAAGGATAAATTGCACCTTTCCTAAAAGTCGTCTGCTGTCTAAGTATCGAATGACATCTGCATTATGAAAAGGGTAAACATGTTGTATTTTTCTTATTCAGAAAAAGCTCCAGTGTGCAAGTTTCTACTTGGTGGGACCGTTGGGACAACTTTCCTTTTCAACTTTCCATTAAAACAGTATCAGCCATACCTTATCTACAGTCCTGTAGACATATTTGAGAAGAAACAGGTATACAAATGATCATTGATCGTGATTGATGTGTCAATGATGATATGTAGGTCAAATTTGAACTTGGGTTATGTTAGATCAAAAAGTAGGTCATTAGGTCAAATGGAAGGAAAATCTTGTTAACAGTCTAGAGGCCGCAATTTTTGCTTCAAAAGTTCGAAATTTGGTCTTGATGATATCTAGGTCAAGTTCAAATAGTAGGTCATGTAGGGTCAAAATCTAGGTCACTAGGCCAAATTGAAGGAAAATATTGTAAACACTTTGGATGCAGCATGTTTTGCTTCAGCAGCTGGAAATATGGTCAGAATGTTTGTCTGAATTATATCTAGGTCAAGTTCGAACATGGGTCATAATTGGTCAGAAACAACGTCAATAAAGGAAAATGTTGTTCAAACTCCGCAGGCCGCATTTTTACTTTGAGCAAGTTGAAACTTTGTCAGAATGTTGTCTTGATGATATCTAGTCCATGTTGGAATATGGGTCATATCAGGTAAAAAAAATATGGATCACTAGTCCAAATGAAGGAAAATCTTGTTAACACTGTGGAGGTTGCAATCAGAATAATTGTCTTGATATTTTTGAATTGCAATACATTGTATAATTAAGGTGAGCGAACTAGGGCCATTATGGCCCTCTTGTTTAATGGCAGCAGCAGTCTATGAAATAACAATTTGAAATCAAGTCATTTTGGCCTGCAACTATGAAACAAAGGCCATCATTATATTTAAAAAATAAATTCCACACATCTATCAAGCCGCAATAAGTAGCTCAGTTGCTGATGATGTGCGCTGTTGATCCATGCGTCATGAGTTTGTATTCATTCTTTCTGATGATTGACAAAAGTCATTGTTTCTAGCATCAATTATCTAGAGCCTGACAGGAATGTTGTGTAAGAGTGCCACATTCATTAGGTGAACTGACTCCGGTGATATATCTGTAATACAGTTGAAAACGGCTTTGAAGTCCAATCAATCAATTTTACATTTATTATGGGCTAACAGGTGTTCTTACAACTTTATATTATAAATCTTTTCTCATTGCAGGCACATTTTGACGCATCTCTAGCAGACGACTTTTGAAAACCTTGTTGAAAAAGGTGTTATTGCTCATAATGAGAAATTTATCCTTTTGAAACAATGCTTTTTAATTCTATCAAATAAATAAACTTTTATATATATAGAGATACATGTATTCCCCATAAGTTTGCCTAGATTTTTTCAAAGTAGTCTGCTGCAAATTTGTCTTATGTTGAAAAACGTAGATCACTCTTTATTTTTGTTTAACGCTTTACCTCATATAAGACGCTTTTTGACACGTCTGCTTTTTGAAAACATAGTGACAAAAGAAGAAATTGCTTAAAACGAGCAATTTCTCATTTTGCCACAATGTTTTCCACTTTTAGTCATAGGGTATCCATTCAATTATAGAGATTTTCTATTTTTTGACAAAATATGTTCAAAGTCGTCTGCTGCAGAATTGTCGTATGAGGGAAAGGGTTAACAGATACTCAACAAGTATTGCATGCGTGTGGAGATGCCAAATGTTGATCTCTTAACTCTCAAGGACCTTTGGATCATGAGTCCAGTGCTCTACCTGCGAGCAACTGTTTTACTTGATTCTTTGCTCGTCTTATTTCAGATATGGCGCTTAATCACCTCCAAATTGGCTTATCTGGATCTGAAGGATTTGTTTCTATGCTCACTGTTGATTCTCAATCTTCGAATCTTTGAGAAGAGATTTGGCTCAAGAAAATTTTGTGTAAGTTCTCCTAACAATATTAACCCTTTCCTACATAAAGACGCTTTCTGACGCCTCTGCAGCAGACGACTTTCTGAAATCATTGTGGCAAAACGAGAAATTGCTCATAACGAGCAATTTCTCCTTTTTGCCACAATGATTTCAACTGTTTTCAATAATCATACTATAATTTGTAGAGATTTTACATATTTTGGACTTGATATTTTCAAAGTCATCTGTTGCAGATTTATTGTATGTTGGAAACTTTGAAAGGGTTAAATTTCTACTGAGTTTTACATGAAAGGTATAAGGTGATCTATTCTGATTCCTCTCTGTCCATCATTAACTTTTAGCTTTAAATGACTGCTCTTAAATCACTAGACCAATTTGAAGCAAACTTCACTGGAGTGTTTTGTTGGTCCTCTTTCAAAATTGTTCTAAAAGTATTTTGTTAGCTGTGGCGTAAGAAAGATGGTAACATGCCCAGAGTTTTAAATTCTTAACGACTATTCTTTTTTACTGCTTTATAATAATTAATATGTATCCTTAAATTATCAAAAATAGCTTGAGTTTAAATACTTTTTAAGTTTATTCCGTAAAATTTGCAGCATACAACTTTGAAAATGTCTACTAAAAATATGGAAAATCCCTATAACTGTAGGTACTGTTATAATTACTGAAAAAAGTTGAAAACATTGTGGCAAAAGGAGAAATTGCTTGTTTTCAGCAAGTTCTCCTTTTGTCATGATGTTTTCAAAAAGTGAGAAAAGGTTTAAACTTATTCATGTCACATGGACTATGAAGCAAATTCCTATAACTTAAATTAACTCTTTCCCTTATATAGAAAATCTGGAGCACACAACTTTGTAAACATTTCAGCAAAATTGTTGAAAATCTCTTTAAATGAAAGAAATGGGTTGATTTGAAGCAGGAATAGCTCATTATGAGCAATTTCTATCAGGGGAAGATTTTTTGCAAGGGGAAAGGGGTTAACCCTTTCCCACATATAGATGCTTTTAGATGCCTCTGAAGCAGACGACTTTTGAAATAATTGGTGCGAAAGGAGATATTGCTCATAATCAGCAATTTCTCCAGTTGCCACAATGTTTTCAACTCTATTCAATAATCATACTATCATTTATAGAAATTTTCTTTATTTTGAACTTGACAATTTGAAAGACACCTGTTACAGAGGTATTGTATGTCGGAATGGGTTAAAAAGGCTATGTATTCTTTTAACCACAGAACTATTTGATTGGAACTGGGTTGCTGGCTGTGTTACTGGAGGTTGGCGCCATGTACATATGTAAGAGATTGGCATTACCCATGGATTCCTACCCCTCAGGACCGTAAGTATCACATCACATAGGCTCAGATAAGTAGGGGTAAAGAGGTCTATGTCCCTCAATATCCTTCTTATTACTGAATAAACACTTTCACACTTATCACAAATCTGCAGCAAACGACTGTCAAAACAGTTAATTAAAAATATGGAAACTCTATAAATGAAAGAACAATTTGAAAACATTGTTACAAAAGGAGAAATTGCTCACCATGAGCAATTTTTCCTTTTGCTACAATGTTTGCAAAAGTCGTCTGAAAATGTCTGTATGTTGGAAACAGTTAAACCCTATGTTGTGCGCTATATTTTAAATATTTTTCCTGAATCCACTTGTGCAATTCCAAGATACTTCGGTAGAAATGTTCCTTGAATGACCCGTACAATAAATGTTCAAGCCATATTGATTGGTTGAAAAACATGTCAGCATGGCGGCCATCAGAAAAGTGGAAAAATGACAAAACTGTATAATTCCATTCTTATTAAAATTCTTGTCTGATTTCAATATCATTTAGTAGACATTTAGCCTAAACCATTCGATCGATATCAGCCAAACTTGAAATGCATAATCCTTTGGTGGTCTTCTTTCAAATTGTTCAAAGTTTGAATGCCTTATTACAAATTTTCTTTACTGATAATCTATTTCATTGACAGTATCCACTCCTTGCAGTTTCATTCCTGCTCTTGATGAAATTTTCCCCGATATTAGCAGTTACACATTTGTAACTATACTATAACTCTGTTTACTGATTTTGTGTCTATTTTTCCAGGTTGTGCTTGCTGTTTCCCTTCTTTGTGCCATACTATTGTGATATACCCAGGGTACCGTTGTCCTATATATGGGGAATTCCCATGACAGGGAAATCCTTAAATTATATTTTTGGACTTCAGATTGCGAGCAGCTCACCCGAATCAATCATTATCTCCGTTTGTGGATTGGTAAATATCATCTTCACCTTTTACCTGATAATATTTTATAGTTGTCGGCTTTGAAATCACCCTCAGTGAAATATATAACATGAGATGGTAAAACTCTATGATTTGTTGTGATAAAGCTCGTTAATATATTAAAGGAAAAACATGCAACATCTAAAAGACTATAAGATTCAACTTTGATATTGAGTTTAAAAGGTTGTTGATGAAGGAGAAATTTAAGTTGATGGGCCGGAGTTCAAAATAAAGAGGGGTATTCAGCTCTTTTCCCGATAATATTTCTCTTATTATCCAACTAAACCCTATGACTTGGGTGCTCAATTCAAATAACGATTCTAGAACATGCAAAACTCACCTTATCTAGAGCTTGGTTTTGCAGTATTTCTATATCAACTTATTTTTTCGAAAGTCACATTTTGATGCTTCAAATGAGCCTGTGCATGAGAAAAGGTACCATACAGGGGTCACACTGGCCCAAAGTTTTCTTGAGCCACATTTTTTTTTGGACATTTTCAAGTAAATACAGTGCTCCGGAAATTTTGAAATCTCAATCGGTCTGCTGAAATTTTTATCCCTATGGCATAGAACAAGTTAGCTTTTGTCAACAGTATGGAATCAGATCATCTTTAGCATCCATACCTTGCCTTGTGTATTGGCTCAAACTGTATGGTGCCTGCATCAAGGAAAAGTTTGAAGAATGGTAAACATGATATAGAAATATTGATGACTTTATGAAAAACATCTGTAACTGTATCTTGTAACGAGACATAGTTACAACTGTTTTGCATGTAACCCACAACTCTCAAATTGACAAAAATGAATCCTGTGTTTGTTTAAGATGGTATTATGTGCCTTGTCTGCTCTCCTTGGCACTCAGGGTTGCATGGTTAGCATTACGACTGACTAGCATCAGGATAAATGGACCAGTCACCTGTAGAACTGGTAACTTACTCAGGAAAGGCCATGGTATAACTGAATAATTGTTGAAAGTGGTGTAGAACACCAATCAAACAATCATTCAAATCACTTACTAATATGTTGGCAGGCTACCCACATGTTCCTTCAAACCCTCATGTTTTTACTTTCAGTTAGCTGGTATTTTATGGAGGTTGAATGCTCTTAAGTTACAGTTAATATTCAGGATACCTCATTTTATCGCCTCAATATTTGACAGATCGTTAGGTCGGCTACTAGATTCGAACACCACTGTAGACCAAAACACAAACCATATTGGGGCCACTCTAGGTAAACTGATTCAGCGTATTCTGGTCATATTGAATTCACTGCTCAAGAAAAGTTTTGTTCCATTAACCCTTTCCCACCTACAGCAAATCCGGAGCAGACGACTTCAAAAACATCTAGGCAAAAGTATGGTAAATCTCCATAAATGAAAGCATAATTACTGAAAAAAATTTTGTCACAATGTTCTTAAAAGTTGTCTGCTGCAAAGACCTTAGAAAGCGTCTATTTGAGGGAAGGGGTTAAACAACATTTTCAAATTGTCTATACTCAAGAGGCTTTTGAAAACATTGGCCGTTAGACAGTGTGATCACAGATTATGTATAGCCATATGTCATGTGACTTTATATAATAATATGAAAATATGTATGTATGACTTATAGGCCCAAGGGCCGGGTGTGGTTAATTTTTGTTTTAATATTATCTTATTCTTGCATTTCTAATCATTCCACTTAGAGAGGCATATTTACAGCAGACACCTTTTGAAAACATTGAAAATGGAGAAATTGATAAAAACTAGTATATTCTCTTATTCCCGCTGTTTTATAATGATTCTAACAGATTGCCTTATTCACCTCCAGATTTATTCAGATCAGATTACTAAGAAATATAATATAAGAAAAATTGTTATTAGCAACTTAAATAAAAAAGAGAATGGAACAATTTGGTGACAATAAAAATATCATGGAAAAATGGGAAGTTTTGCAAATTGCAGTAGATGATGTACTATAACAGAAGGAAATATTTGGAAATATGTAGAAAATCTTTTTAATGATAATATAGTTCTGGGTTATTGTTGAAAACATGTGGCGGCCTTATTTCACAATTTTTTCCAAGTCTTCTGCTGCAGATGTGTCAAAATGCATCTGCATGTCGAAAAGGGTTCATCCTTTTCGACAACATTTTCCATGAAAACATTGTGGCGAAAGGAGAAATTTCTCTTTTTGGCAAAATGATTTCAAAAATATCTGCTGCAGATGTATCAAAATGCATTTGCATGTGGAAAAGAGTTAACATTTCTTACAGAAATTCAGAGGCAGGAGAGGATGGATAGATTAGAACAGAGAGTTTTATTTCAATCATTACAAAACGATGTGATAAATGGAGCAAGACAACAACCACAGGTAGATACACTTAAATGAAACCCTAAAAAACAAACTGTGTACAATTGGTTGTCATAAATTGCAGATGTGCAACATATAATTTGGTGCTAACAATAAAGCAGACCCCTCTTAAAAATATTCATTATTATTATACCCCCTAAAAACAAAGTTTTGGGGGGGTATATAGGAGTCACTGTCGGTCGGTCGGTCGGTCGGTCGGTCGGAAGCCATATTTTGTCCGGACCATATCTTAACAATGCAACATAGGATTTGAACGAAACTTCATAGGATGATACAACACATTGAGAGGAAGTGCGGTGTACAGGAACCATAACTCTATTTTATCTAAATACAGTGTTATTGCCCTTTGTTACTTTTTCTTGTCCGGAGAATAACTTAATAACTAACAGATGAAATCTAATAAAACTGCATACAATGGTAGAGCATAATGAGAGGAAGTGCAGTGTACAAGAACCATAACTCTAATTTACATAATTACAGAGTTATTGCGCTTTGTTACTTTTTCTTATTCGTAGAGTCTTGTCCAGAGCATAACTTTAAAACAAATTGTTGGAATTTGATAAAACTTCATAGGATGATACAACACATTGAGAGGAAGTGCGGTGTACAGGAACCATAACTCTATTTAATCTAAATACAGAGTTATTGCCCTTTGTTACTTTTTCTTGTCCGGAGAATTACTTAATAATTAACAGATGGAATCTAATAAAACTGCATACAATGGTAGAGCATAATCAGAGGAAGTGCAGTGTACAAGAACCATAACTCTAATTAACATAATTACAGAGTTATTGCCCTTTGTTACTTTTTCTTATTCGTAGAGTCTTGTCCAGAGCATAACTTTAAAACAAATTGTTGGAATTTAATAAAACTTCATAGGATGATACAACACATTGAGAGGAAGTGCGGTGTACAGGAACCATAACTCTATTTAATCTAAATACAGAGTTATTGCCCTTTGTTACTTTTTCTTGTCCGGAGAATTACTTAATAACTAATAGATGGAATCTAATAAAACTGCATACAATGGTAGAGCATAATCAGAGGAAGTGCAGTGTATAAGAACCATAACTCTAATTTACATAATTACAGAGTTATTGCCCTTTGTTACTTTTTCTTATTCGTAGAGTCTTGTCCAGAGCATAACTTTAAAACAAATTGTTGGAATTTAATAAAACTTCATAGGATGATACAACACATTGAGAGGAAGTGCGGTGTATTTTGTTGGTCGGTCGGAAGCCATATTTTGAGTCAAGGTGCTGTTTTGGGGGTATTTATCATCTTCAGTGATAGTTCTAGTTATTGTCTGGTAATTGCAATGAAGCTGATAGCGTATTAAAGGAAATTATTCATAGGCAAAATTAAAAGAGAATGCAAGCCAGTTGGCCCGAATGCAAATTTGTTAAGCGTTTAAAGTATTTTAACTTGAATAGCCTTAAAGTGTTAAAAAATAAACAGAATAATAAAAATGCTCGAGTGATACAGGTCTTGATGGAAATTGAATATGATTTAACAATTTGATCTAAGAAAATTAGCACTCTTTAAAGGGAAATGACTCGGTAGATTGTTTAAATTTGTCTTCTTTTTGACTAATTTTAGATACAAGGATGGTCATATTCCTCAATTAAGAGATTTTTACCTTTGTCAGACAGTGTTTAGCTTGTCTGTTTATTGAAGGAAAAAAGTCGGCTTTGTCACTAAACTCTTACCTTACCTTTTAACTCTTAAACCGTTCAACACCTTCAATGAATGAATGTATATTGTTTTATGGCGCATCGACAGCTAAGGTCATTTAGCGCGCAATTAAATTAAATTATTCATGATCCCTGGGAAAACAAACAAAGGCTAGAAAATGTGCCTTGCCCAAGGGCACTCCACCATGACCGTAGTGCCGCTACTGGGGATCGAACCTGGGACACCCGGTTTCGAAATCCCCGATGCTAACCACTCGACCACAGCGGATTCCTCAACACCTTCAAATAAGACTTGATATACATGTCCATAGGAACAATACGCATGTCTATACCAAGTCACATAACTCTGGCTTTAATGATTATTCAGTTATGCCACGTTTTCAACTCAGAAAAAAACAAACATGTGTTGGTGCTCTTGTTTAACCCTTTCCCTCATACTCTCTGACGCCTCTGCAGCAGACGGCTTTTTGAAAACAGTGACAAAAGATGAAATTGCTCAAAATGATCATTGTTTATTCTCCTTTTGACACAATGTTTTCCACTTTTAGTCATAGGTTATCCAATCAATTATGGAGATTTTCTATTTTTTGACAAAATATGTTCAAAGTTGTCTGCTGCAGAATTTTCGTATGAGGGAAAGGGTTAAATTTTACGCGGTACATCAGGTGCTATTGTTGAGTGTTTATTTTTCAGAATCTGGCCAATGGGCCTGGAATATTTGGTACCAGCAATAACAACAGACAACAAATAGATGGTATGAAAAACAGTTATATTGAACACATGTTAAACTGGGCAGGTTGCACTGTCTTCTTTTTATGTAATTGACCATATTCATTGTGGAAAGTAGACAACTTTTAAAAAACATGATCTTAACCATTTCCCTACATATAACAAATCTGCAGCCGACAGCTTTGAAAACTTCTTCAGAAAATCTCTATAAATCAAATGTCAATTAAACTGGGTTGAATACATTGTGGCAAAAGGATGCCACGATGTTTTCAAAAATTGCCTGCTGCAGAGGCGTCAGAAAGGGTTAAATAGGTTGGTAGTAGGCTCTTTAATGTATAAACTTATGGATTCAAAGGAAGTTTAACCGTTACATATATACAGATTTAGTAACTCTTGTCACATTGACTTACTTTATAAAATGTAAATTGGATATCTGGGAACACCAGTTTGTTAATATATTGAAATCAAAATTCTCTATCAATGCCAAATGATAGATCTTTATTCAAAAGTACTTGGGCTACGGGCTTATAATACATAACATAACATTAATACATGTATGAGAGTATCTATTACATTCTGAAAAATGTCCATAATACTTAAACTCTTTCAACAGCATGTATACGTAGTGTGTTAATTTTCTTATTAGCAATGGGTTATTGGATTGTAGGAACCTGTAGAAATTAGTAATGCTAGAATATTGATTGATTGATTGGGGTTTAACGCCGTTTTTAACAATTTCTCCGTTATATCACGGCGGCCAGTTCACCTACTCATGCATTTCCTGGTTTTCTCACACCAGTACTCCACACAACAATCTTCCCAAGCAACTGGCTGCTTTTCCACATAGACTTAGCCCATTGGTGGAAGAGGAATGACGCATGTCGCATTGACTTTTGTCAATCCTCAGAAAGAAAGTTGGCTGAGCCGGGATTCAAACTCACAACCCCTGGATTGACAGCCCGCGTCGCTACCGGGGCTCGACGTAATGCTAGAACAAGAGTTATACCAGGCTAAATGGAAATGCTGTTTGATTTTTTTGGAACTTTTCACACTGGAAAAATACATGATAAGTCATAATGTTATGATTAAATTTTTAAAATCAGTACAAACATATCCTATTTTCCTGAATAGTTTTGGTAAGGCAACCAGTCTCAATTCTAAACTTAAGATGAGAGCAACGAAAATTTGATAAAGCAATTATATGGTTAAACGACATGTCAATAAGTAGATGTTTTTCTGTATTCAATAGAGACTTATAATGTTTATAGTGAAGACATGGATATCACAATATGACTACATGTATAAAATTATATGTTTTCTGAAAGAAATGACATATTCACCAAGTCTCATACAGATGGACAAATTCTGCCAAACCGTTGTTTGCTTAGTTACCTAGTACCTACATTAGGCTAAAAAAAAATTATCAATATTTTCATGCAATGCTTAAGAGAAAAACACAGAAAAACACAACTGGGGAAGTGTTTCACCTAAATGCAAGATCTATTTTGTGCCATCAGGTTATGCTAAAGACTTTAAAAATGATAGTAAAGGCTTTCCCTCCTTTGCACTCAGAATTGTGGAGTTTGCATAACGACTGACAGATAGATGGACCAGTAGTACTGGTAATTTAATTGATATAAAGGATATGAATAAAAATAACTGCAGAAAGCAACGTTAAACAGCATGCAAACAAACAAATTGTCTTCATGAGGGAATTCTTACAAATACCCGAAGCACTGTATTTTGGAGTAGAATTACAGATTTTATCATTTTAACCCTTTCCCTCATATAGACGTTTTCTGACGTCCCTGCAGCAGACGGCTTTTTGAAAACATAGTGACAAAAGAAGAAATTGCACAAAACGTGCAATTTCTCCTTTTGCCACAATGTTTTCCACCTTTTGTCATAGGTTATCCATTCAATTATGGAGATTTTCTATTTTTTTACAAAATACGTTCAAAGACGACTGCTGCAGAATTGCCATATGAGGGAAAGGGTTAAAAGTTCCATTATTACTTGACATCTTGACGTTTGTTCATTATTATGACAAACATATCTTCATCAAATTTAGGGTGGTCTTTTTTTTTATGAAAATATATGCAAGTGATATGTGTACTCGTTGCAGTGTGAAGTCTGATAAATGACACACAGTTGAAATGAAAATACATGTGTGTTGTTATAAAAATTATGTCTTTGCTTATTTGTCCAGTTTCATCATCTTCTGACAGTAAAATATCATACTTAATTGATTTCCTATCGAGCAATAGACGAGTCCCTGTAGCCCAGTCTGTAGTGATGTGGGCTGTCAATCCAGGGGTTGTGAATTGGAACCCAAGCTTGGCCAGCATTCTTTCTGTTGTTTAACAAAAGAAATTGTGAAAAGCTTCATTTGTCTTCCACCAATGGGCTAACATAACAGTCTATGTTGAAAAGCAGTCAGTTACGTCAAAAGACTGTTGTGTGGGAGTACTGGTGTGAAAAGGCCAGGAAATACATGGGAAGGTGAACTGGCCATGTATGTGTTATGACTGAAAAATTGTTGAAAACAACGTTTAACCCAAATCAATCAATCAATCAATCAATCAATCGGCTACAAAATAATTACCAAGATTGTGTCTTGCATCCAAATATGTGTATGATAATTATAATCATATGTTTTTCAGATGGAAATGATGAAAGACCAGCAGCATCAGAAGAACATGTACAGATGTTAGTAGATATGGGGTTTAATCAGGATCAAGTCAGACAGGCTCTTCAACTCTCAAATAATGACGTTTCTGTGGCAACAAATTTTCTTTTACAGCAATCATAGTGATATATTGTATTGGTTTTTTAAAAAAAGAAATCTGCAGCAGACGACATTGAAAACATTTAGGTCAATATATGGACAAATCTCTAAATGAAAGTATAATTATTGAGAATATTGTGGTGAAAAAAACCTAGCTGATTTTTAAGATTCTCTCAAATTAACCCTTTCCCTCATATAGACGCTTTCTGACGCCTCTGCAGCAGACGGCTTTTTGAAAACATAGTGACAAAAGAAGAAATTGCTCAAAACGAGCATTTTCTCCTTTTGCCACAATGTTTTCCACTTTTATTCATAGGTTATACCATAGAGATTTTCTATTTTTTGACAAAATATGTTCAGTCGTCTGCTGCAGAATTGTCGTATGAGGGAAAGGGTTAAGAGTTCATTATGATATTGGATTTCTATCCAGAGTGATATTTGACGGCATTTAACCCTTTCCCACATATAGACATTTTCTGACTCCTTTGCAGCAGACAGCTTTTGAAAACATTGTGACAAAAGAAGAAATGACTCAAAAAGAACAATTTCTCCTTTTGCAACAATGTTTTCAACCCTTTTCAATAGTTATACCTTCATTTATAGAAGGTTTCTACATTTTTGCCCAAATGTTTTCCAAGTCGTCTGCTGCAGATATGTGGGAAAGGGACAACACACCAGTGCATTATAATGAGTTTCTTATTGGTGAAATAAAATCATAAGGGATAAGATTTCTCTTATAAATTGGACAAAGGTAGACAAGTTATATATTACACATATATATATATATATACGATTAACCCTTTCCCTCATACCACGAATCTTCAGCATACGTCTTTGCAAAAATACCCGAAAACATTTGAAAATCACTTTAAATGAAAGGTCAATAATTAAATAGTATTGAAAACATTGTGACAAAAGGAGAAATTGCGAATAGGTAGTTGAAAGGCATATCTTTGATTTCCGGAAATATTGATAATGTGAACGTCTACAACTTTGTTAAGCAATATGGATTGGCTGCCAGGGAATGGGGCTATTTATCCATTATATTTTTGTCTTTCCCCAGCTTATTCAGAATGCTTTATTACATAATTACCGTACTTCACGGACTTACTGTTTTGTTAACTGCGTGTACTCACAATTTATTTCCAACACTTTATCAAGTGTATACAAAGGGTTTATCAATTTAGGGCCATTTTGTTTAAAGGACAATCTTCATTTTCGTAACCGGATGTTCCTGTTAAATTTAAATGGAAATTACGCTGTGGTATTTGAATAACTGTTGACCCCATAAAGAGCACAGGGAGCTCATGTGAGCTAAAATACTTTGTTTACTAACACGATGGATATAGGGCCTTAATAACCATCTTGTCTATTTAGTATACAACTTTCTGCAAAGGACTAGATAAGAGGGATTTCTCCACAATATTTCTCATCAAAATCCTATGTTGTGGGTACTCAAAAGAACAGTCTCGCAGACGATTCTTATGAGTACCCACAACATAGGGTTTGAATGCCAAAATAAGGATTTTAGAACATGAAAAATGCCCCTTATCTAGAGCTCTGTTGACTTGTAGTGCAGAAAGGATAAACCTTTATAGAATGGGAGAGGACTGATGCAAGCCCATCTAATGTTATTCGGATTTGCATGACTATGTTACTTTTAACAAATAATTTACAGAAGTTCTCCCGCCACATATTATTGTATGTGCTTATGTCATTAAATTCTGATCTATGCATTTATTGTTACGGACTTATACTAAAAACGCTGTGCACAGACTTAATGCTGAAAAAATAGCTTTATGTGTAGGATATTTTCAATCATTGTAAAATTAAGCTATTTTATGAAGATATTCAGTTTGACAGAGAGAAGTTTTAGCAAACTGATATCATCAGTGCTAATGATCCCTCATTTTATCACATCTGCAGCCGAAAGACTTTTCAACTCTATTCAAGAAGTATGTCCTCATTCAGGGAGATGTGAAATATTTCTATATAAGTGTTGAAAACAGTGTGACAAAAGGAGAAATTGCTCAAAACAAAGTTTTCAACTCGATTCAATAAGTATGTCTTCATTTAGGGGGATTTTCCATATTATTGTTGAGATTGATTTCAAAGTCAACTGCTGCAGATGTGTTGTATGTGGGAAAGGGTTAACTGTGATAGACCCAAAATGAATATGCCGATCAATCCCGAAATGTTATTGAGTGAATTATAGAATAAAAGGCAATATCACCGATTAACCCTTTCCCTCATATAGACGCTTTCGGACGCCTCTGCAGCAGATGGCTTTTTGAAAACATAGTGACAAAAGAAGAAATTGCACAAAGCGTGCAATTTCTCCTTTTGCCACAATGTTTTCCACTTTTAGTCATAGGTTATCCATTCAATTATGGAGATTTTCTATGTTTTGACAAAATAAGTTCAAAGTCGTCTGCTGCAGAATTGTTGTATGAGGGAAAGGGTTAACCCTACTAATAAACATCAAATCTACAGCAAACAACTTTGAAAATATCTAGGCAAGAATATGGAAAGTCTCTATAAATGCAGAATAATTGTTGGCTCGAGTTGAAATGATTGTGACAAATGTTGTCTGCTGAAGATGTGTCAACATCTGGGAATGGTTTAAAAATTTACATGTATATTTTGTCAAAACTGTATAATAAAATCAAAAACAAGAAAACGTCTGTAAGTCATGAATTTTTCCAAGCTGTCTCGGCACTGATCCTTTATGATTACTATGAAGTAACTCCATTCACAGATGAAAGTACTAGAGTGAGGTCATCATTTTGTTCTACAGACATATTGTAGCCACTGTCGCCTCGACTTAGATTGGTCGAAAGCAAACTTTTCTAACCTCGCTTCACACTAAACCTTTGTATGAAGTTTGAAAGAATTTGGAAATGTTTTCAAAATCAGGCTGTTAATTTCAGAAACTTCTTTCAAACAAGAGCACCGCGTACTGCACAGACGCTCGACTGATAGGGAGAAAACAGAAAGAAAACAAGAGGGCCATGATGGCCCTTTATCGCTCACCTGATTAAGAACTTCAATAGTTTTCAAAGTTTTATACTCTATACATATAAGGAAAACAAGCAACCCTCCCTGGTGGCCATGTTTTTCAACGGATCGGGTTTATTTGAACATCCTTGGTAGAAAGTCGCCCAAGGAACATTTGTGCCAAATAATTTTTAAATCAGGCAGGTGCTTTTGGACAAGAAGATTTTTAAAGATATTACAATGCACATATTAGGAAAACAAGCCCCGGATGGATCGGATTAATTTGAACAATTTTGGTAGAAGGTCCCCCAAGGAACATTTGTGCAAAATTATCTTTAAATCGGGCCAATACTTTTGGACAAGAAGATTTTTAAAGATTTTATAATGCACATATAAGGACAAGCTCCGACCCCTGGCGGCCATGTTTTTCAACGGATCGGAAATATTTGAACAGTCTTTGTAAAGGGTGCCCCAAGGAACATTTGTGCAAAATAATTTTCATATCGGGGCCAGTACTTTTGGACAAGAAGATTTTTAAAGTTTTAACAATGCAAATATAAGGAAAACAAGCTCCGCCCCCTAGCGGCCATGTTTTTCAACAGATCGGAAATATTTGAACAATCTTGGTAAAGGGTACCCCAAGGAATATTTGTGCCAAATAATTTTCAAATCGGGCCAGTACTTTTGGACAAGATTTTTTTTAAAGTTTTAACAATGCACATATAAGGAAAATAAGCTCCGCCCCCTGGTGGCCATGTTTTTCAACGGATCGGAAATATTTGAACAATCTTGGTAGAGGGTACCCCAAGGAACATTTATGCAAAATAGTTTTGAAAACGGGCCAGTACTTTTGGACAAGAAGATTTTTTAAGATTTGGCAATTTTCCCCTTTTCTGATGCCGCAGCAACCAAAGTTCTACGTGGAATTAAATTCTTTGAACAACTTTGAAAGAGGACCACCTAAGGACCATTCCTGTGAAGTTATTTTGAAATCTGTCAATTGGTTTAGTAGGAGAAGTCATTTGTAGGAAATTGTTAACAGACACTGACGACGCTGGACGGTGAGTGATCACAAAAGCTCAGCTCACCTTGCACTCGTGCTTAGGTGAGCTAAAAAAAGTTGAGCTGAACACAAACCTTAACCGGACGACCACGCCTCCGACGACCATGCCAGGGTCATGACAATAGCTCTCGTTTTTTTAAAAGTCGAGCTAAAAATGTACTGTACACCATTTTATATTGAAACATCTTAGGGCTCGGCAGCCATGTTTCCTGGCCAATCAGTCTTTCCGAGAAGATTTTCAAAGATAGCACAATACATAGTATAGTATAAAGTTGAATTGTTGCAGTCCCAGGAAGCCCCGTTTTTTGGCTATTTAGTCAAAATTGGAGCATTCTTATTGCAATTCAGGTAAATCGAGTCCAAGGTAGATAATTTCTGATGCATCATGCTCCGAGTTACAACTAATAGTCATCTGCTTGAGTAAAGAGTGTAATATTTTGAAAATTTGAAATTATTTTGATATACCGGTAGTTGGAAGACATTGTGGAAAAATGAGAAATTCTCTTGTTTCCATAGAATTTTGAACTCTATGTCGAGATCAAATTGTTTTAATTTGTTTAATTTTCTGGTTAAATCTTTTTTAATCAAGCCATGAACATTAAAAAATATTGTTTTTATCTATCAACCCTTTCCCTTATACAACAAATCTGCAAAAGAAGACTGAAAACATGGCAAAATTATACAATATCCTTATAAATTAAAGGAAATTTATATTGAATCAAGTTTAAAACAGTGTAGCAGAAGAAGAAATTACTCAATTTTAGCAATTTCTTGGTTTTTTTAAAATGTGTTCAAAAGTCTTCTGCAGCAGATGTGGCAACAAGTTTGAAATGGTTCTAGTTGAAATCATAATTCATTCTCAACAATACATTGTAAGGCCAAAAAATCAAAAATGTACTTGTATCTGTTATTTATTTCATATTGCAATGTCAATTTTCAAATGAATTGGCATACAAAAATATTTAACCCGTCAATCATTCATCCATACATAGCAGCAACGACAAAAAATCTACAAAAGTAAAGCAATTTCATCAAAATCATGTAAACAGCACTTCACATTTACCGTATACCCTTAATCAAATGATTTAAAACTCTTCCAAAGTGTAAACAGATGGCGGACAGATTTTGATGCATTTGCAGCAAATGACACTTGAAAACTGTTGCAAAATAACTTTTTGTTCTTAAAGGGCAATTTTATATAATTTGTCACATTGTTTCAACATTATTCAATAATTGTAGTTTACAGAGATTTCCCCTACCTTTTGCTATAATGTTGTCAAGGTCATCTGCTGCAGATTTATTGTATGCGGTAAAAGGTCATATTATTCAAAAGGATTATCTTCATTTAATAGCCACATGTCACTTTTTATCAAGGTTAACCCTTTCCCATATACATGTACAACAAATCTGAAGCAGAAGACTTTGAAAACATCTAGGTAAAATGATGAGAACTCACTTTAAATGAAAGTTTTATTTATAGAAAAAGAATAGAAAATATTGTAGCAAGAGAAGAAATTGCTCATCATGAGCAATTTCTCCTTTTGCTACAATGTTTTCAAAAGTTCTCTGCTGCAGACGTGTCAAATGGTGGCTGTAAGTGGGAATCAGTTAAGGATAAATGCAGCACTTACTACTGAATATTTAACTTTAAAAGACGGACAAACATAAGAAACCATTTCAGACCCTTCTCATACCTATTTATGAAAGTCTATACAACCACAACCCTGCGGCATAACAAATACTTTAGATGCATCTATGCAACCTCTGTTAACCCTTTCCCACATTTAACATATGAGAAGCAGATGCGTTTGAAAACATCTTTGTAAAGGTAAGGAAATCTCTATAAATAAATTTATACTTATTTAATGGAGCAAAGTTCAAGTTTGTAACCCTTTCCAGTGCTGAGATTTTGCCTCAACCTGAAACTTTAACCAAAATGTTGACGGACATCGCCAATCTATAGACCGGAATTGCTAGAGCAATCCGGCCAAAAATGAAAACAGTCCTTTACTTCATATAATCTTTAACAGATTAGCTACAGAACTTTGTTTTCGAAGATGAACATGCCGTTAATGAAATTTAAACTAAATCCATATACATGTACAATTACAATTATTCAATGTTTAATGTTCGAATACAACCATGGTGATCATTATTAACGATTTGTTTTTTCCGAGTTGTGACATTGAATTGCAATAATTACCCACATACAACTAACGCATTATGAGCAATCCATCCTTTAGCCACAATGTTTTCAAAAGTCGCCTGCAGGTGGGAAATGGTTAAATAATAGTCACCTTGACTCTACTGTTGCCATCTACGATCCAGATTTACTGATCCATCCAGAATATATGTATCTACCCATTTCGTCAGTTCATCTTCAACAGAAGACGATTGATTTGTTTGAAAGACGTTTCCCATTGCTATCAACAGTATTACTGTGATATCACATTAGATCGACGTCGGCAGATCACTCGTAATGCTACTCCTGCCATTCTGATCAACCAGGAAGGATTGAAGAACAATCAGTTTAATACATATCTAAACAAGGACTTAGTCCTATCTATCTATAGGCTGGGTTTTAACTTTGTTGAAATCCTAATTTATAAAGGACATAAACTGATGAAAAACGAAATCTTTTCAGTCCTTATAAAGAAGTTGTTAAATTCTTTCCCACAACAAATGTTTAGCAATTAACTTTGATAAATCTAGGATAACATAAGGAAAAATATATTATGAGTCATTCTTCATTTTGTCTAATGATTTGAGGTTCTATCCTGCAGGTGCATCAAAATGTATCTATGTGAGAAGGGTTATCATCTTATTCCTTTAGAAAGGTTGTTGGTAAAAGATGCAATTTCTCCTTTTTCCATTCCAATTTTCCAGAAGTTCAAGCTTTCCTCTGATGAGCAGACAACTATAGGTATTTGGCAGAGCAGAAGAGTACACATAAAATATGATGTTGATATAAGGGCCAACCTTTTCCCACATACAACAATTCTGCAGCATACAACTTTGAAATTATCTTGGTAAAAGATATGGATACTCTTTACAAAGGAAAGTATTATTATTCAATAGAGTTGAAAATATTGTAGTAAATGTAGAAATTGCTCATCATGAGCAATCTTTACTTTTGCCAAATTTGTTATTAAAAGTCGTCTGCTGCAGAATTGTCGTATGAGGGAAAGGGTTAAAGCAGACGGCGTTTTGAAAACATAGTGACAAAAGAAGAAATTGCACAGAACGTGCAATTTCTCCTTTTGTCACAATGTTTTCCACTTTTAGTCATAGGTTATCCATCTGACAAAACACGTTCAAAGTCGTCTGCTGCAGATGCATCAAAATGTGGCTGCAAGTGGGACAGGGTTAGGGTGAGATATGATCAAAGGGTAGCATGAAGAAAGTAAAAACTTTGAACCTTGACCTGGAATAATTTGAAAAAGTTCAAAGGGGACAGTTTGGTGTGAGAATTTTTATCCCACAAACACACTTTTCAAAATGTTTAGGCTACATAGTTGTACTGATTTGGATTATCTTTGTCTCGTTCCATATAGTCTCTATCAATTAAACTTTCAATTCTTTTCTTCAAATCTGCAGGCTGTAAAAAACAAATACAAACAAGTGTGAGTGATTTCATATGCAGAGAGGTATCATGACATCATAAATCAAATCAAATACACTTGTCAAGGGTTTATGTAATTTATAGAAGATTGCAAAAACTGGTCTAAAGCAGTGCTATTTTGGTAAAATTTTGCTAGTTCAGAACTAACCCATTCTTCACAATATCAAGCTAATAAACATTCACACAAGGTTTGATGAGTTTATTTTCTGATCTATAGGAGGAAAAGGTAAAATTTAATTTCTGTTTTATAAATGTTGTCATATAACTTTTTTTCCTCCCATCTCATACTCTCAATGTATAATTTCTTGATATGCAGATAGTGTATACAGATTCCAAATATCGACTCACAAATCTTTGAAGATATAGATTGTTTACAATATATCTTGATACTGGAATTCTTTCTTGAGTGATATTTACGTGATGGTAGCAAATGATTGTGTTTTCAACATTTTGTTATTGGCCGGTAAAATCACAGGGGATAAAAATACTCATATAAAATGATCAATAGTATATAAATTATATTTATAGGTGAACATTTATGTAATTGACGTTACATTTTGATGAAAGAAGCTGTGTTTTTGGTGCTTTCACGATGCAAAAATGTATTGCCCTGTAAGTGGTGATTGTCATTTCATATCATCCTGGCAATGGATAAAATCCCATATAGTTCTATAAATCTTGGCAGTACATGTACAGAGGGCTGGATAAGTGGAAGTAAACTAGTCTATTCCCCACAATAATTCTCTTATTACTCAACCAACCCCTACGTTGTGGGTACTCAAATGAATTGTCTCGGTGAGACGATTCTTTTGAGTACCCACAACGTAGGCTTTATGTGTCAAATAAGGATTTAAGAATTTGATAAATGCCTCTTATCTAAGGCTCTCTGCATGTATATGTTATATAATAATTTCAAAGAAAATATAAATTCTTACCTTAACTGGAAATTTGAGCTGGTTGAAAAGCTCTGATATGAGTAAATTGTGTGTGAGAGTTTTACGTGTCTTCATGATGCGTACAATTGCAGCATCCACTTGATACTGTCTATCTTGAAAGACTCGCTCCGTTGTGTTAACATTCTCTTCTTGCTGTTAAAAAAAAGAAAGACAAAAATAATAGTAATTTATCTTATTGCTTTCAAAGTAAAATTAATTTGGATACATCTTTATTTCAGAGACATTTAAAAAGAAGATTAAAACAAAGGCCCTTGGTTGGCTTTAATAACCCTTTCCCTCATACGACAATTTTGCAGCAGATGACTTTGAACATATTTTGCCAAAAAATAGATTGATTTTATTGATTGGGGTTTAACGCCGTTTTTAAAAAAAATTCAGTTATATCATGGCGCCCAGTTCACCTACTCATGCATTTCCTGGTTTTCTAACACCAGTACTCCACACAACAAACTTCCCAAGCAACGGGCTGCTTTTCAACATAGACTTAGCCCATTGGTGGAAGACGAATGACGCATGTCGCATTGACTTTTGTCAATCGTCGGAAAGAAAGTTGGCCGAGCCGGGGTAAAAAAATAGAAAATCTCTAAAATTGAATGGATAACCGAAGACTAAAAGTGGGAAGCATTGTGGCAAAAGGAGCAATTGTTTGATTTGAGCAATTTCTTCTTTTGTCACTATGTTTTCAAAGAGCCGTCTGCTGCAGAGGCATCAGAAAGTGTCTATATGAGGGAAAGGGTTAACCCTATCCGACATGTATACAACAATTCTGAAGCAGATGACTTTGAAAACATTTTGGCAAAAACATTTTAAATCTCCATAAATGAGAGTTCAATAATTAAATAAGAGTTGAAAACATTGTGGCAAATGGGAGTAATTGCTTGTTCTGAGCAGTTTCTTCTTTTGTCACAATGTTTTCAAAAGTTGTCCGCTGCAGATGCGTCTACAAGTGGGAAAGGGTTAAACACTCAGCTGAGAACCATGGCTCAGTATGACAAGATATTCATACATAATTGGTAATGAAGTAATTGGATAAACCATGTGATCTCTAGTGTCCACAAGATTTTTCTTAAATTGAGACAAACGACTACGTTTTGATTAACATTTTCTTACATATCATCAAACCAGACTTTCTGACAAAGGTTAAACATGTTCAAATACAAATTCGGTCTCTTGTGTTGACAAGATTGTTCATAAATTTGGTCTCTAGTGTTAACAAGATTGTTCTTAAATTTGGTCTAGTGACTTAGATCTTGACCTAACATGACCCATATTCATACTTGGCCTAGATATCATCAAGACAACGTTTTAAAATACTCAAGTTAAAAATGCAGCTTCCATAGAGACCAAATGAGTTTTTTCAATTTGGCCTATTTTTTCATTTTTTACCAGAAATTACCTATATTAAACCTTATTCAAGATAACATCAAACTTAACTCATTCAGAAAGTTATATGTAGATTGGATGAAAAGAGTCGCCTTTAGCAAGTTAACAAGCAAGTTGTTAGCAATGGACAATGGGCGATCATAATAGCACACATTGAGCTAAAGATTTTTGCAAAAAGAAATTGCTGAAAACATCCAGTTTCTCCTTATCCCATTTTTACAACTCTGTATTAAAAGGTTACTTCCAGTTTTCCAGATGTTTGTCTTTATAGATGTTAACAAGCAGGCAACATTCAATATCTATCAAGTAAAGAGTTCACTAGATAAGTCAAGGCTCAACTCTCAGAACACAATTATATTACACATACCATGTCACCAATTTATTACGGTTTAATGCAGTTTTTCAATGGCATTTCCTTCCTAATTATGACGACAGAACAGTTATTCATGATTTCTGAGCATTCAAGATGTTAAACACTCAGCAAATTCCTAGTGTCATTAATAATTTCTCAATTACACAATATTACAACAAGAAACCGCTGAAGGCCGGATTGTCGGCAATTTGACCTTGAAAATCAACAAACCAAGGTCAAGGTCAAAGTAACCATAGAAATCAATAGAACTTGTTACTGGTTACCTTCAGGCAAAGTTTCAAGTTTGTAACCCTTTCCAGTGCTGAGATTTTGCCTCAACCTGAAACTTTAACCAAAATGTTGACGGACAGACAGACAGACGGACTGACGGACATTGCCAATCTATAGACCGGAATTGCTAGAGCAATCCGGCCAAAAATGAACCGTTATCATTCCTTATCTGATTCCAGAACAATCAATCCTCTTCATTCTGTATTTTGTTCTGAATACACCAAAAGCCAAAAATGTGGTGTATGAAAACATTTTTGGAATGATAAAAAGTTTTCTTACTGTTTCTTTCATTTGAATCTGGTTGATTTTGATTCGGAAAAGTTTGTGCGTGAACTCTTCATGGAATTTAAACTTGTCACCATTTTCAACTTCCTTGCCCTGAAATAAAAGATTTGCTAATAACATTGACAACTGATAACTTTTGAAGATACTGTTCTCCACTTCAATGTAAGTGTCCGAGGCCAAAACCTATGCCTACATCAGAGGTCCAGATAAGGAGGAGTATTCAGCTCTTTTCCACACAATATCTCTCTTATCATCCAACCAAACCCCAAGATGTGGGTACTCAAAAGAATCGTCTCATTGAGATTATTCTTTTGAGTACCAACATCATAGGGTTTAGAGGGTGAAATAAGAATTTTAGAACCAAAAAAACTCCCCTTATATAGAGCTCTGTTGTCAATATTTAATACAAATGAGCGTCACTCTGTGAGTATGATCAGGCTCTGCACTGTGTGCCAATTAGTCACATAAAAGTCACAAGGACCAGGGCTCCTGAAATTTTGAAATCTCAATCGGTCCCGTAATTTTTTTCACATTGTTACAAAGGTCCTATGCAAATTTATTCAAATTCACAAATATTCCCTAAAACCCCAACAGCCAATCAGATGCACGAAACCATTGGATCGGTGACCTACATATTAGATTACACGATCATCTTGTTTACGTCATAGTAAGTGACTCTCTTGAAGGTTTATAGTCATGTGAAAATAAAGACAATGTAATGTGTACTATGTTAACAAAGTGACATATAGCGTTGGTGTTAGAGAGATTTATGAAAATATCTGGACAGATTTCTTTACCAGTTTTAAGATTGAAAACTCCGGCAAGTTGAAAATTGGTCCAGAACAGCAAATTTTCGGTTTTCCGGAGGCCTGCTAGGAACTCTTGAAAAACAATATCCATTTAAATCCTAAGCATGGATGTGCAGACGTAATTTTACCATGAATGTAATAATTACATGGAGGTTGGTTTTTAGCAGTGCGCCGTTTCATGTTTACTTACTCTGGGCATTTTCTGTAAAACCCTGGCTTTTCCACATGCAAGTGACTGTAAAGTTCTTCTTAACTCACTCTGCTCTAAAATTGAACAACAACAACAAAGTTATAGGATTTATTGTTTATATGTGATAACATAATACTCTGAGAGAAAATTGCATTACATTCTTGAAAATTTATCATTAAACTTAAAAGTCATACAATTATATCACATGCAATGTAATCTCTATGTACATATTAAGTTTGATTGATTGTTCTGAGTTAAACACCGCTTTCAACAAATGTTACAAATATTACTGTTCCATTTATCCGACACCAGCCTGTCAGTTGAAATGCTAACCCGGCACCCTGAATGCCAAGGAGAGCAGCCATTTGTACAGTGTTTAAGTCTATGGTATGATCCGGCCAGGGATGGAATCCACAATATATTAACCCTTTTCCTCATACGACAATTCTACAGCAGACGACTTTGAACATATTTTGTCAACAAATGGAAAATCTCTATAATTGAATGGATAATATTTTATGACTAAAACCTGAAAACATTGTGGCAAAAGCAGAAATTGCTTGTTTTGAGCAATTTCTTCTTTTGTCACGTTTTCCAAAAGCTGTCTGCTGCAGAGGCGTCAGAAAGCGTCTATATGAGGGAAAGGGTTAAGTTTAAAGACTTCCAAAACAATTGTGTCTGAGAAAAAAACAAGGAGAATTGAATTTAAGGGTAATGGCTAGATGGATAATGCTCATTAAGCGATTATTCACCTTTACTGAGAATGTTTTCAACAGTTGCCTTCATTCAAAAAATTCAATAGTTATCTGAATCAGAGAAATGGGGCAAGTTGAAAATGTGCCTTGGTTTGATTCTTTAAATCCAATAAGAATGTATGGTTTCAGGAGATTACAGGTTTTATATGATAAGAGGTAAAACACTTAGAAACTAGAACTATCACTAAAGATGATAAATACCCCATAAACAGCACCTTGACCTACACCATAACTTAATAAGTAAAAGGGCCATAACTCTGTAAAATAACATGCAATTGTAACACCTTTAGGATATGCACATCTCCTCTTGGTATAGAAGCTTCATGTAAAATTTTATTGAATTCCACCTAGTGGTTTGTAAGAAATAGGCCGGACAAAATATGGCTTCCGACCGACAGCCTGACACAGTGACTCCTATATACCCCCTCTTCTTCCAAGGGGGTATAAAAACAGTAAGATCCTATATACCCCCTTAACTCTTTTCCAAATTGCAGACGCATGTGCATTATTAGACAACGTTTGAAAACAGTGTGGCAAAAATTAGAGAAATGGGGTACATGTACCCTTTTTTTTCTGCAATGTTTTCACTTCTATTCAATATTATTATTTGCATTTATAGAGATTTTCCATAATTTTGCCACTACGTTTTCAAAATCGTCTGTTGCAGTTTTACTGAATGTGGGAAAGACTTCAACTCACCGATGGCTGTTGCTAGCTGTAATTCTTCAAATGAGTATTCATTTCCATCGTTATACAACAACAAACATAATGTTTGAAATAAAGATACTTGGAGCTCTTTCCAACCCTGAAATAAATACACAAGATATACAGGAGCCGAGTTCCAAGACAACCAACCTGGGCGCATTTATGAAAAGGTGGATAAAGATCTGCCAGGATATCAATGCTATCTGACACATGGCTGATTTATGTGTTAAAAGATTCTTGAAATATTATGTAACTAATAGTCATAGAAAGAAGGGACATATAAATCTGTGCTGATTGATCATAATGTATAATTGATCAGTTTATTTATTTATTTTATTGTGGTTTTATGCCGCTTTTAACAATATTTCAGTTATATCACGGCAACAGTTCACTTATTCATGATCCCTGGGTAAACAAACCAGTACTAGGCTAGAAAATGTGAACAATAGAACAAGGGCACTCCACTATGACCGTAGTGCCGTGACTGGGGATCGAACCTGGGACACCCGGTTTCAAATCCACGACGCTAACCACTCGACTACAGCGGATTCCTATACAATTGATCAGACAAACACTCCTAATCTTATTTACACTTTCTGATGCCTTTGCAGCAGATGACATTTGCCACAATACTTTTTAACATTTTGGGTAAGTATACCTTCATTTATATATATTGTTGCCTAGATGCTTGCAAAGCTGCAGATTTGCTGTATGTGGGAAAGGGTTAATCCTTCATATAAGAAATGTTCAGCAGACAACTTTTAAAGTATAGAGTAAAACAATCTGTTATACTGAAAGAAAGATTTTTGAATAAAGTTGAAAACAGTGTTGCAAAAGGAGAAGCTTAATTGTTCAATAAGCTGTATAAGTTTCCCTTTATATAAACACCAAGCTACTCATCATCCTTCATTGGAACAGATTACTCTATTACACTAACAAAGAGGAAAGTTATCAAATTGTTCATTAAATAAGACATCAAAATTGTTTATTTAATTCTCCTCAATAGACTTACAGATGAGAAATGCGCCCGTAAAACACAATGCCCTAATGTAGGTTGCCACTGTAATTTTCTACCACTATGTTTAGCCAAGTAAAACTTCTTGAAAACCTCCTGCAATTCTACCATCTGAAATAATAAGACAATATAGACATTAAACTTAACACTATATACCACATGCATCAAATCTGCAGCAGATGATTTTAAGATTATTGGGGTTTTACCCCGCTTCAACATATTTCAGTTATATCACGGCTACAGTTCACTTATTCATGATCCCTGGGTAAACAAACCAGTAAGAAAATGTGCTTTGCCCAAGGGCACTCCACCATGACCGTCATGCCGCGACTGGGAATAGAACCTGGGACGACCGGTTTCAAATCCCCGACGCTATTCACTCGACCACGGCGGATTCCGATGACTTTCAGAACTCCTAGAGAAAAAGTTGTAAATGTAAGATAATCAAATAGAGTTGAAAACATTGTGGGCAATAGAGAAATTGTTCATTATGAGCAATTTTTCCTATGGCCACAGAATGCTCAATTGTTGTCTGCTGCAAAATGTGTTTTCAGGTGGGTTAATGAATGAGCAGGCTGATTTGGTCTGCACATGTTAAAAGTTGTGCAAAACATTATAAGCGAATGTTTCCCCCTCCCCATACATGATAATTTGTATAAACATTATCTTGACTGTTTAAACCAGTACTTCAATTGTATGAAGATGTTTCCCTGATACTTATAACTACAACCAGTGAGTCAATTCTACCATACCCTCTTTAGTCATATTTCTTTCTGTGCAACTCATGTTTTCAAAGAAGAGATGCCATTAAAACCAATTTAAACACTTTCTTTGATACAGAAAAATTATGACCCCTTATTCATTCAACGTTTTCCCATATTATCAACTTTCTCTGAAAATAATACATATAAGCCGTCCCGCGAGAAAAACCAACATTCTGGCCTCTACGTAATGTATCAACCTAGATCAGCCTGCACAGTCTGATCCAGGCCGACACATTCCATCTCAAGGGGATAGAGGTATAAAGTAAACAGAATCCACAGGAGGCGAAAAGTGTCTTTCCAGGTAAGCCTGTGCGGCATGCTTAGGCTGATCCGGGTCAATACTTTACGCACAGTCCACAATGTTGGTTTTCTCGCGGACGGCTCATATCTTTTTCCACATATGTTGTCAAAGCAGATAACTCAACAAATATTATATCAGTTAATGTCTTTCTGCATAACTGATATAAGTTTGTAAATTACTATTACTACTGGTATTATTTATCATGACATGTATACATCAGCTGATGTATACATAATGCATGCCCCGCAACCCTGAGCACAAAGAAAGGTAGACAGTACTACAAATTTTAATGTATTAGGTCATGATAACATAAAAGCCAGGTTGTTCAAAGTGCTCTACATTATGTTTCAGGTATGTTTGAATCCTACAAAAGGGTCCATAAGCTCTACTATCTGATTGTTACAGAATAACAAGCTAAACTAGAACTATCATAGAAGATGATAAATACCCCCAAAACAGCACCTTGATTCAAAATATGGCTTCCGACCGACCAACAAAAGGGCCATAACTCTGTAAAATTACATGCAATTGTAAGACCTGTAGGGTAAGCACATCTCCTCTTGGTATAGAAGCTTCATGTAAAATGTTATTGAATTCCACCCAGTGGTTTGTAAGAAATAGGTCGGACAAAATATGGCTTACTTAATAAGTAAAAGAGCCATAACTCTGTAAAATAACATTCAATTGTAACCCCTTTAGGATATGCACATCTCCTCTTGGTATAAAAGCTTCATGTAAAATTTTATTGAATTCCATCCAGTGGTTTGTATGAAATAGGCCGGACAAAATATGGCTTACTTAATATGTAAAAGGGCCATAACTCTGTAAAATAAGATGCAATTGTAACCCCTTTAGGACATGCACATCTCTTGGTATAGAAGCTTCATGTAAAATTTCATTGAATTCCACCCAGTGGTTTGTATGAAATAGGCCGGACAAAATATGGCTTCCGACCGACCGACAGCCCGACACAGTGACTCCTATATACCCCCCTAAAACTTTGTTTTTTGGAGGTATAATGAGTGAAATGGATTATCCCTTTGACACATACTACAAATCTGCAACATACACATATGAAAATATCAAAGTCAAAATACTGAAAATGGCTATAAATGGGAGTGTCAAAATGCCATTACATAAATATCATATGACACTACTAGTTTGGTTTCTAGTCTTACGCTTAACCCTTTCGGTGCCAAGGCGCATATATGCGACAGCTTGGCTCAGCGCTGAAGCCGCATTTATGCAACTTTTGTAACGCCCCTCGTATAGTTACTGCTGAGCCAAGCTGTCGCATATATGCGACTTCGGCGCCGAAAGGGTTAACAAAAATAAATGAAAAAGGTATAATAAAAATAAAATGTTCATAGACTGTTAATAAAATTGATTTCAAAAAACATTTATTTGAAATCAGTTACTATTATTTCTAAGAAACGCCTGATTTTATTTGGCGCTGAGAACAACTTTCTGCTATTTATGTAGATATATTGTAATGTTATGTACATTTTTTCGAAATTTTATCTCATAAATCACTTCATGTGATAAATAGAATATCTCATTCGTGTTTATTTATTATCACTTTTAATAAACTCATAAACTAAGCTGAAGATGACGCTCACCAAGGTTTGAGGCACATCATCTTAGAAAACTTATTAAATAAAAGTGATAATAAATAAACACAAATGAAATATCTTCTATTTATTATTTTTAAAAGAGTCAAGACACAATTAGAAAGTCTTCTACTCCAGATGTGTCATCAAGTGGGAAAGGGTTAACTCTTTCAGCGCCAAATTTTTCAAAGTAGACTCTTCCATATTCAAAATTGGACGCCTCCATTTCTCATGTAATGAAAGCTTTGGACTATTTTGATAACTATAAGACAAACAATGCTGATTTTAGGTGGGACAGTTTGTTACAAACTGTCTCACCTGAATCTGCATTGTTTGCAAAAACATAAATATTGCCTGTGGCGCTGAAAGAGTTAAGACGAATAAATTCTAACATACTTCTGCCGGTAAATGTACATCCATAGGAGTGTATGTTGGCCAATATCCCATAGTTAAGATATTCACTGTTAACTCAATTCCTCTTTGAGCATCAGGTGAGTTGTGTATGTACTGTAAGATAAAAAGGCAAGTGTTGAGAACTTATTATTTATAAAGCTTGCTTTTATAATCACTTAAGTTATCATGCATCGATAAGTGTTCTTTCACTGCTTAAAGTTTGATCAACTAAGAACTGAATTTTTTTTTGATTGGCAACACCAACATTGATGACTTTTATACGTTGCTTAAAAACGACAATCCTGTTGTAATAAAGAAACTTTCATATTTCATCTATATATGTTAATGAAACAAGAGGCCCAAGAGGGCCAGTATCGCTCCACGGCCATAAGGCAAAAATAAAATCTCCAAACAGCCCTGACCCCTGGTGGCTATTTTTTTTACCAACCACCATGGCTTAAAGGAATGTTTCTGCAAAATTATTTGAAAATCGGCCTGACACTTTCGGAGGAGAGGATATTTTAAGTTTTCACTATAGCCATATAAGGCAAAATAGCCCCACCCCCTGGCAGCCATATTTTTCAACCAATCAACATGGCTTGAACGAATCTGATAGAGGGTAAGCCTAGAAACATTTCTACAAAATTATTTGAATATCAGCCAAACACTTTCGGAGAAGAAGATTTTTTAAGTTTTCACTATGGTCATATAAGGCAAAATAGCCCCGCCCTCTGGCTGCCATGTTTTTCGGCCAATCAACATGGCTTGAAGGAATCTGATAGAGGGTCACCCAATGAACATTTCTACAAAATTATTTGAAAATCGGCTGAACACTTTCGGAGAAGAAGATTTTTTAAGTTTTCACTATAGCTATATAAGGCAAAATAGCCCCGCCCCCTATCGGCCATGTTTTTCAACCAATCAACATTTCTTGAAGGAATCTAATAAAGGGTCCCCCAAGGAACATTTCTACAAAATTATTTGAAAATCGGCCTGACACTTTTGGAGGAGAAGATTTTTTAAGTTTTCTCTTTAGCCATATAGGCAAAATAGTCCCGCCCTGTGACAGCCATGTTTTTTTACCAATCAACATGGCTTGAAGGAATCTGATAGAGGGTCACCCATGGAACATTTCTACAAAAAAAAATTGAAAATCTGCTGAACACTTTTGGAGAAGAAGATTTTTTAAGTTTTCACTTTTGCAATATAAGGCAAAATAGCCCCGCCCCCCTGGCGGCCATGTTTTTCAACCAATCAACATTTCTTGAAGGAATCTAATAAAGAGTCACCCAAGGAACATTTCTACAAAATTATTTGAAAATCGGCCTGACACTTTTGGAGAAGAAGATTTTCTAAGTTCTCACTATTTTTTTCTTTCGGTTGCCATGGAAACCAGAATTTCGAATGGATCAAATAAATTTGAAGGAATTTACTAGAGGACATTGACAGGATGCTTCCCATGAAGTTTCAACCAAATTGGCCAAGTGGTTAGGGAGAAGAAGTTGTTTAAAGGAAAAAGTTAACGCACGCATGCACGCACGACGGACAATTCGCCATGACATAAGCTCGACTGGCTTTCAGCCAGTGGAGCTAAAAATGATAAGGACATCATTCTCAGCTCTATAATACTTGTAAAATAGAATGCATTGTACTATGGGCCGGTGGCCTTATTAAGTTCAATAAATATTTGTCATTGTCATTGATACTTGTCATCATTCTCTCAAACTCCCTGCCTTTTATTGTATAAATGACCCTATGTATACGCTGCATTTGTTGCACTAGAAATCGCTGATTAGCAATATTTTCTGAAATTGCATGCAATTATTTACAAATATCGTTTAGAAGAGGGAGTACTTTTATGGTATTTATTCATCAATGTTACATAACAAGAGGGCCATGATGGCCCTGGATCGCTCACCTGATTTATTTTCTTCACTTTAGCCATATAAGGCCCGCCCCCTGGCGGCCATAGTTTTCGACCAATCAATATGGCTTGAAGGAATCTGATAGAGGGTCACCCTAGCAATATTTCTACAAAAATATTTGAAAATCGGCCTGACACTTTCGGAGAAGATTTTTTAAGTTTTCACTAAAGCCATATTTAAAAGGCAAAATAGCCCCGTCCTGTGGGGTCCATGTTTTTCGACCAATCAACATGGTTTTAAGGAATCTGATAGAGGGTCACCTAAGGAACATTTCTACAAAATTATTTGAAAATCGGCCTGACACTTTCAGGAGAAGATTTTTTAATTTTTCACTATAGCCATATAAGGCAAAATAGCCCGGCCCCTGGCGGCCATGTTTTTCGACCAATCAACATGGTTTTAAGGAATCTGATAGAGGGTCACCTAAGGAACATTTCTACAAAATTATTTGAAAATCGGCCTGACACTTTCAGAGGCGAAGATTTTTTAAGTTTTCACTATAGCCATTTAAAGCAAAACAGCCCCGCCCCCTGGCGGCCATGTTTGTCGACCAATCAATATGGCTTGAAGGAATCTGATAGAGGGTCATCCAAGGAACATTTCTACAAAATTATTTGAAAATCTGCCAACCAGTTTTGGAGAAGAAGATTTTTAAAGTTTTTTACATTTCGTTGCCATGGAAACCAGAATTCCAAAAATTTGAAGGAATTCTGGTGAGGTCAATGCTTCCTGTGAAGTTGCATCCCAATTGACCCACTGGTTACTGAGGAGAAAAAGTTGCCGGACGCCGGACAAAAGGCCATCACAATAACTCACCTTGAGCACTTCGTGCACAGGTGAGCTAAAAAGCAAGCAATTATGCCTGTCACCTTCCATCCACTTCATGAAGATCTTAGCTCTTACCTGTTTGAAAGCCAACATTATATCTTTCGACAGTTCCATATCTTTAAACATGCCTTCAAGTTTTGTTGTGAACCCACTTCCACACTCTGAAGCAAAACAAAATAGAACAAGTAAATTCAGAGAATTATGGTCCCCCGCCAGGGTCAAGGTCACAAGGTCAACATGTGAAATATGAAAGCAGTACCTATTACGGTTCAGAAGTTATGACCAAGGTTAAAGTTTTTGTGACAGCGTGACGGAGGGACGGACTGACGGACGGACTGACGCATGAGAAATAATAGTCCCCAGCTTTCGCTAAAAGCGGGGGACAATTAGTTATCAATAAACTAGAAATATCACTGAAGGTGATGAATACCCCCAGCTGGTGCCTGACAACATACATATGTATGAGAAATTCAAGGGGCCATAACTCATTTTAAAATAATTCCAGTGCAACACGCCGACAATATGCACAACTATCAATGTATCAACAATGTATCAATCATTCTTGTGAAGTTATATTGAATTCTGACCAAGGGTTGCTGAGAAATAGTGTTCACAAGAAATGTCCACAGACCAACTGACTCAAGCGTGACTCCTATATAGCCCCCACATACTATGTATCTGGGGGTATAATAAATGCCTAGCCCAGGTAGCTCAGTTGATAACAACATTGGCCTTCAAACCAGTGGTTGAGAGTTTAAACAAAAGCTTTCCAATGTTTGCCAAAATTCAACATGACTATTGCCAATTGCTTGAAAGACTGTTGTGTGGGGTACTGGTGTGAAAAAGCCAGAAAACACAGAAATATGACTGAAAAATATAATATATAAGCAGGGCTTGTACCAACATGTGCATACTCCAATTTGTTTACAGCTCTTAAATGTAGGAAAACAAGTAACTGTAGGATTGCAAGCAATACCATAATCCCCTACCGGTTTGCACGTTTTGACTTATTAATATTCTAAGTCCAAAAAGGGGCATAACTCATAAAAAAATTGACGAAATCCCATGAAACGCGAACTTGATCTGTGACACATGATTACAAAGCCATATACAAAATTTCAGCTCAATATCTCAATGCATGTAGAAAAAAAGTGCGGAAAACTGATTTGTCAATATTCTAAGTCCAAAAAGGGGCATAACTCATAAAAAAATTGACGAAATCCCATGAAACGCGAACTTGATCTGTGACACATGATTACAAAGCCATATACAAAATTTCAGCTCAATATCTCAATGCATGTAGAAAAAAAGTGCGGAAAACTGATTTGCCGGACTGACTGACAGATGGACTGACTGACAGACAGACTGACAGACTGACTGACAGATGGACGGAGTGCAAACCTAATAGTCCCCTTCGGCACGCCGGTAGGGGACTAATAAGCTGGTTTAAATTTGTGGTTTAAAGGACAATTTGGACCCCGATTCTGAAGCATTAATTCTCAGAGTAATCCTCAATAAGAACAGTTTTGAAAACTTATCAAGAGGGCCGCTAGCGAACATTAACTCTCGTCTGCTTTTTTCTAGGTCGAAAAACAGAGTTATGTATTGTTCCTATGAACATGTGTACCAAGTTTCATTTGAAAATGTTAGAACGTTTTGGTGAAATGAGGGGTGGTTAAAGTTTTGAGACGACACCAGCCGAAGCCAAGGGTATCCCAATATCCTGACTTTTTTCTGCACTGTTGTGAAAATATCGCAAATTCCTAGACTTACCTTGTTTCAGTTTTGATAACATGGATTTTTCTGCATCCACGGAAGCACTTTTACCAACTAATAATCTCTTTGCCAAATCTTTTTTGTAGAAAGCCTCAAATACATCTTTGCCTGAAATGAGAGTGGAATAAAATAATTTTAAAAATGTTAAAGTGATATTAGTAACTTGTTGAGAAAGATATGTTCTATTATAAAAGTCATGGACCAAATAGCCTACAATTAAACAATGTGAAAATTAACAAAACAATATCCACACATGTCATCAAAGGAAGATATATTGCTAATGTAACATATTGACGACTTTTACTCTCAAAACATTGAATACCTGCAATTAGTATCGACACTCTTGACTTTTGCAAATCTATTAGTTCCTTCAGAATTCATAAATGAGAAGAGATCAATGTAGATTAAGATTAGATCAACAAGAGCACCGCCCGCGGGTGCCTGACGCTCGTCTGATATTATGCTTTTACTGTTTATTTATTTTATATAAAAAATATTCAAATTCGGAAAGAATATTTACATATTATAATGACCGCACACAACTCCTATTTTTCAAGTATTGAAACAAGATTAACTATGTGGAAATAAATATAAGTTCATATACATGATAAGGAAGATCTTCATGTTGGATGGCTGTCACAATCAGTCAAGATCATGAGCTGAGTCTTGTGTATGCAATGGACAGGCAAATGATATTGGTACATTAAGTCAACTTTAGCCCTTTCCCTCATACGACAATTCTGCAGCAGACGACTTTGAACATATTTTGTCAAAACATAGAAAATCTTCATAATTGAATGGATAACCTATGACAAAAAGTGGAAAACATTGTGGCAAAAGGAGAAATTGCACATTTTGTGCAATTTCTTCTTTTGTCACTATGTTTTCAAAAAGCTGTCTGCTGCAGAGGCGTCAGAAAGCGTCTATATGAGGGAAAGGGTTAACTAAAGATATTGAATATATTACTATTTATCTATTTTTAGTAACTCTGATTTAAGATATTCATAATATGTTGAAGGACATTATGTTTTCATTGTTTAGGAAAAAATTGAAATCAATGTAACAAACAAGAATTACGCATAATTAAATGTCTCGCTGTCCCCTACTTTGACTATCCATGCAAGAGTAAAAGACAAAAAGTAAAATAACAAAACTTTAACTTTGAGCTAAACACAAAGTTCAACAAGATGTGTTTGTGAAACACTGATGCCCCCGAATGGCAACATCTAGGTCAAAGGTCAAGGTCGCCAGGTCAAAAATGTTGGTACTGACAGAAAGGTCATGTCACAAGGAATACACATGTGAAATATGGTAGCCGTACCTGTTATGGTTCAAAAGAAGTGGTCAAAGTTAAAAAAAAATCTAGAATGGCAACATCTAGGTCAAAGGTCAAGGTAGAAAGGTGAACAATTTTGGTATTGACAGAAAGGTCATGTCACAAGGTATACACATGTGAAATATGGTAGCCGTACCTGTTATGGTTCAAAAGTAGTGGTCAAGGTTAAAGTTTTTTTTCGAGAATGGCAACATCTAGGTCAAAGGTCAAGGTCGCAAGGTGAAAATTGTTGGTGCTGACAGAAAGGTCATGTCACAAGCTGTTATGGTTCAAAAGTAGTGGTCAATGTTAAAGGTTTTTTTGAGAATGGCAACATCTAGGTCAAAGGTCAAGGTCGCAAGGTTAAAAATGTTGGTACTGACAGAAAGGTCATGTCACAAGGAATACACATGTGAAATATGGTAGCCGTACCTGTTATGGTTCAAAAGTAATGGCCAAGGTTAAAGTTTTTTTCGAGAATGGCAACATCTAGGTCAAAGGTCAAGGTCGCAAGGTCAAAAATGTATGATTCCGGGGGCATAAAAATACAAGATATTCGAATATTTTTTTTTTAGATAAACGCAAAGTTCAAAAATACAAGAAATTTAAAAAAAAAAAAAAAAAAAAGAGCTTAACGCAATACTCAAAAATACAAGAAATTAAAAAAAAAAAAAATACAAGCGCAAAGTTCAAAAATACAAGAAATTTAAAAAAATAAATAAAAAATACAAAAGTTTTTCCCTGAAACCTGTTTGATATGTTGAAGTACTTAATTATGAAATTTGAAATTATTCCAACAAAATATAAAGAAGCTATGTCCAATTCTCAAAATCCACCAAAAATCAAGTGTTTTACCCCCCAAAAAAGGTCACACTCAGCATATTCAGCATACAATGTGCAGAAGGGTATTAGATGTAACTATATTCCAAATATGAAAGCCCTAGTACCACTACTTATTGAGAAAAAGAAAAGAAAAAAAAAGAAACTTTAACATTGAGCTAAACGCAAAGTTAAACAAGAGCGCCAAATGTCACAAAATACGCCCGTCCTGTTTTTTTGAGACCAAGTTGGTAATTGGTTGTACGTCAGCCAAACTTAGAGAGCGGACACTGTTAGTACAGTTTTGGCCATTTCGAGGGACATAATTGTGTAGTGACTAAGATAACGTTGTAAGTTATCAAACGTAACCAAGATATTCTGCCCATAAACATATTGTCTAAATTTGGTGATGATCGGATAAAGGCTTTACAAGTTATTTAGCTGACAAGACCAATTTTAGGTAATTTCTATAATTAAAGGGCAATAACTGTCTATCGACTGGAGCAATATGGCTAGTTATCGAACTTGTCCAAGATATTACGCCAATACACATTCTGACTAAATTTGGTGATGATTGGACAAAAGCTCCCAAAGTTATTGAGCTGACAAGACCAATTTTAGGTAATTTCTATAATTAAAGAGGGATAACTCTCAATTGACTAAAGCGATATGGCTAGTTATCAAAATTATCCGAGATATTATGACAATACACATTCTGACCAATTTTAGTAATGATTGGATAAAGGCTTCTTAAGTTATTGAGCTGACAAGACCAATTTTAGGTAATTTCTATAATTAAAGGGCGAAAACTCTCAATTGACTTAAGCGATATGGCTAGTTATCAAACTTGTCCGAGATATTATGCCAATACACATTCTGACTAAATTTGGTGATGATTGGGCAAAGGCTTCTAAAGTTATTGAGCTGAAAAGACCAATTTTGGGTAATTTCTATAATTAAAGGGCGATAACTCTTGATTGACTTAAGCGATATGGCTAGTTATCGAACTTGTCCGAGATATTATCCCAATACACATTCTGACTAAATTTGGTGATGATTGGACAAAGGCTTCTTAAGTTATTGAGCTGACAAGACCAAATTAGGGCAATTTCTATAATAAAAGGGCAATAACTCTTGATTGACTAAAGCGATATGGCTAGTTATCGAACTTGTCCGAGATATTAGCCCAATACACATTCTGACCAAATTTGGTGATCATTTGACAAAGGCTTCTAAAGTTATTGAGCTGACAAGACCAATTTTGGGTAATTTCTATAATTAAAGGGCGATAACTCTTGATTGACTAAAGCGATATGGCTAGTTATCGAACTTGTCCGAGATATTATCCCAATACACATTCTGACTAAATTTGGTGATGATTGGACAAAGGCTTCTAAAGTTATTGAGCTGACAACATACTGGACGCCGCCCGCTCGTACGCCGCATGTTTGACCCAAAATCCCATTTGAAATGTTGAAGTACATTATTTATGAAATATGTGTGCACAATTTGAAATCAATCTAACAAAAAATGAGGGAGATATGACCAAATCTCAAAGTCAACCCAAAACCACCAAAATCATGTTTTTTACCCCAAAAAGAAGGTCAAACTCAGGTTTTCCAAGTTTCAAAGTATTATGTTTGATAGTTTCCATGTAAGTGACCTAAACACAAAACTTAACCAACGCCGATGACGACGACGCGGATCAAGTGACGACAATAGCTCGTCTTTTTTTTTCAAAAAATCAGACGAGCTAAAAATGAGAACAAGGAGTTCTATAAGATGAGAGAAAGATGCAGATCTGATGTTGGAAGGATGACTTACCATGTATAAATCTAAAGAGGACCATTATCTTGTCCAACAAACGTTCTAACTCTTCCTCAGTAGCTTCCTTGTTACCAGCTCGTAATTTGAGGTCAACATACTTGGCTGGAAATGGTTACAAATATTATCAGGAAACAGTGATTACAAATAGTATACTATCTTCCAACTACTTACTAACTTACAGAATTATAAAACATTTGATGTAATTACAAAATATTTGTTAGTGGATATATCTGTAAGTGTTTAAAACAGTTTTGTTCACTGTATCCTTATACCTCAATATGATGAACAAAGTGAAGTAAATAACTAGAATCAATTAATAACCAATAGTCAATCAATTTTATAAACTGATAATCAAGTAATTTTTTTCTGGATTCCCAACACTATCAGGAAATACAAAATGTTACAAGCTGTTCAAAATACAGCATCTTACTGTTTTAAAGCAAAAAGACTGAAAAATATTTTACATTTATTGACTAGGGAGTCAGTGAATATCGGATCATATAAAATATTACCTATGTATTCTGCTGGTTTATTCTGTCTGGCATTGATGAAGTTTTCAAAACTTTCTCTCATTGCATTGACAAACTGTTCATGCTTCATAAAACATGTCTGTATTACATTGTCTACTCTATCCTTGAAATCTGAAATAACAAGCAAATTCATTGAATAAATATCCCAAACTGAAAGAATCATGTGCTTGAGGAAAAGGTTTAATAACTTAGTAACATAAGCTATAACTTTACATGAAAAATTTAGACATATATGAGAGATCATTTAAGCATAATTTACGGGAATTTAATAAATTGAACAATTTGAGCAATTTCTCTGATGTTCTACATTGTTTTCTACTAAGTATCAACATCATACGGACAATTTTCAGATGTTAATATTTCCCCCCAGATGTTTTTCCAATGTATCAGGTTCAATTTTAATGAAGTGAGACAAAAAAGACCTTTATTCAAACTGTATTCAAACTGTATTTGAAATTCAAACAATTTCCTGTTGTCTATGGACAAGTTAAGTAATTCTGATAGGAGATTCCCATACATGTGTAACCTTCTTGACATATGAGCAGTTCCACCAGAAAGCCAGCATTATGGACTCTGCATAAAGTATCGATCCATATCAGCCTAAGCAGCTTTTCAGTTAATACAACAAAGTGTTTTTGGGATCACATAAGGATTTCATAACATGAAACATATTTTAATCTAGATATATGTAAAAGTTAACAGATTATTGTAATTAGATGGGTTCTAAATTGACTGCCAATAATTGTTCTGAGTACAATTTTCCAGGTCATCTAACATAAAGTCAGACATCGGATTCTGACATTTCTGTAAATTGAATCATATGTGAGCCTGTGCATGGCATTAGGGTACAAGTTTGCTTGTGTGAACAATGTAGATCCAGATCATTAATACTCAGATTTTGCTTACACAGACTTGTTAAATGCTTATGTCAACTTATGTTGGCTCTAACAATACAGATCAGATGGACAGGTTGATCTGAACATGAACAAATCTTTTCTCATGCCGTGGCTCATATTATTAGTTCTAAAATTAACTCTTTTCGTCAGGATTTTTTTCCCCCTAATAAGTTACCTTATCCAACTTAAAGACGCATTTTGACACATCTGCAAGAGATGACTTTTGAAAACGTTGTGGTCAAAGAAGAGATTTCTTATAATGAGTAATTTCTCATTTTTGCCATTTCACCTTTATAAATTAATCAAAACTTTCATTTAACCCATTACTTCACACTGACGACATTCGACGCCTGCAACATTTTGAAAACATTGCAATAAAAAGTGAAATTGTTCAAAACTCCTTTAATTGAATTATTTTCATTCTTTCATAGTTGTCTGCTGCAGATTTATTGTATACGAGTGTTAAAGAGGGGATTGAACAATTCTGCTTCAGTTTTTCTCAATATCAAGATGCAAGACGTACCAAGAAGTTGTTGAACCATATCTCTGTCCTTCTCAGAATCATTGTTTGGATTTAACACAACAAGTCGACCAGTACTCTGTGATAGAAAAACAATAGACGTCAGTAGCCTGTGTAGCAGAATGAGGTTTGAAAACAAAGATGGAAAAGGAGAAATTTATCAAATCACCTTTTCCAACAATGTTTTCAAATCCAAAACAAAATTACACAATTACCAAGATATTTTTCAGAAAAAATCATAATCTAATAAAAGGTTTAAACATATTGGTCGAAATCGGCCAAGCGAGTTTCCTAGTAGAGCATTTATAAAATGGTTTTAAAAACCCAAAAAACTTCTTGTTGCTATGGTTTACCAGAGTTGGGACTATAATGAAACTCTTTAAGCATTTCTTTAAGATAGTTGCCTACCGAACATTCCAGACCTAAATGTCAACTTGCAATCATACCCTGTATTGTGTGTAAGCCGTAAGGCAACTCTTTTGAGTATGCACAATGTAAGGTTTGGAGTTCAAACAAGAGTGCCGCGGATGAACGCCAAACTCACCTGTTTTTATCTTAGTTGATAAAGGGGCAATCCTGAATAACTATTACAGCCAGATTTATATAACTTGGTATAGACATGCATATTGTTCTCAGGAACATGTGTACCAAGTTTCATTTGAAAATGATGAACAGTTTTTTAGTTATGTATGAATTTCTATAAAGTCCAAAAAGGGGCATATCTGAATAATTATTCAAGCCAGAGTTCTGTGACTTAGTATAGACATGCATATTGTTTCATTTGTACCCAGTTTCATTTAAATATGTGTAACTGTTTTAGAGTTATGAGGTAACGTTAAAGTTTTTTGATTGATTGATTGATTGATTGATTGGGGTTTACCGCCGTTTTTAACAATTTCTCAGACACGGCGGCCAGTTCACCTACTCATGCATTTCCTGATTTTCTCACACCAGTACTCCACACAACAATCTTCCCAAGCAACTGGCTGCTTTTCCACATAGACTTAGCCCATTGGTGGAAGACGAATGACGCATGTCGCATTGACTTTTGTCAATCGTCGCAAAGAAAGTTGGCCGAGTCAGGATTCGAACTCAAAACCCCTGGAATGACAGCCCGCGTCGCTACCGACTGAGCTACCGGCTTAAAGTTTTTTGACGTCGACCGCCAAGGGGGTCACAATAACAAGCTAAATTGAGAATGTTAGAACATGAAGTATGCCCCTTTTCTAGAACTCTGCTGTAACATTGTGTAGTAAAATGAGAACATGTACATACTTTTATATATAATGCAAAGGAGTCGCACAACTCCTTTTGGCCGCTTTTTACACGGGAGAGTAGATTGAATATTCTATACAAATCATTGATTCTGTTTTCATTCAGAAGTTGATTCAAACCTGTAAATGAACAAATTCAGAGTAAGTCAAACTATCTGAACAATTAAACACATTCAAGCCAAGAATAAACTATTTTTCATAACATATAGACAGACCAATCTTGTTGGCCTGTTTAAATATAATTTACAATCTGTTGACTTTCAGAATTTTATCCAAGTCTATAAATTGACAAATTTACAGAAAGTTTTCTTTGTTTGTTTCTTCAGATTATCACTGTTTTCAACATTGTTTTAGGTATATCATGACAATAGTCCACTTATTCATGATCCCTGTGTAACAAACCAGTACTAGACTAGGAAATGTACCTTGCCCAAGGACAATCAACCATAACAATTTCACCATGACTGGGGATCGAACCCGGGACGCCCGATTCCAAATCCCCTGAGGCTAACCACTCAGCCACGGCGGATTCTTCACAGAAAGTCATACAACATGGGGAAGGAAATATATTCAAGACAAGAGTAAACTATTTATTATATAAAGACAGACAAATAAGGTCATACAATAATTGCTTTCTGCATATAGAACTAAGCTATCTTAGCAGCCAATTTATTGATCAGATTTTCCTAGGGTCATATAACACATCAATTACATTCATTTGCTAAAGCTCTGTATTCTTTCACTTTCTAGAGGATTTGCTTATATAACAAGAGCAGAACGAGTGGATGACATGGCTCATCTGACTTATAAAACTTCAAGATGGCAATAATTCATCCAGTATGTGTTGTAAAGTTGTGAACCCGATTCTAAAAAACTCCCATTATAATGATGAAAATGGTCGATGCATGGCCCTTGCAGTATACAGTATATTTATGACAATGAAACAGTGTCCAAAGTTTCAAAGCATAACTTTGATTTTTTAGAAGAAAAATGGGCATAATTTTTTTTTTAATCAAAATAATTATAGACTATTTTGGATACACAACATTCTGATGTGTATCTACACTTTTTCCCCAAATTAGAACTTTTTTTTTAAGGGAATTCTGACAAAAAATGTACATCAAGATCAGATAGAGAGTGGAAACACAGATGGATCTTTTGTTACATCATCTTAACTTGTCACAAATAGCCAGAGTAAGCTTTCCTGGAACATAACTCATAAAGATGACTTTTGGATACATTGCAGTCAGAAGAGAAATTGTTCTTATGAACGAGCAATTTCTATACTCTTTATTCCATATTTTACAAACTTTATGAAAATGATACATCTGTTTTACAAATATGTTCAAAGCAGCAGATGACTCTGAAACTATCAGACAAGATAAATGGTTTAAAACGTACAATTAAAATAGGATTCAAATTAACCCTTACCCACATACAACAAATCTGCAGCAGAAGACTTTGAAAATGTCTACTCAAAAATACGGAAAATCTCTAAAATTGTAGTTATAATTTCTGAAAAAGTTGAAAACATTGTGACAAAAGGAGAAACTGATCATTTTGAACAGTTTCTCCTTTTGTTACAATCTTTTCAAAAGTTGTCTACCGCAGAGGCGTCAGAAAGAGTCTATATGTGGTTATGGGTTAACACAATATAAGCACACCTACCTTTTTGTAACATATGAGATAGATGTTGTTCTAAAAGATTTTTCTCAACACAATATATCACAGGTTTCCTGAAATTATGGAGAGCAAAAAGAAGACAATGAGACCCTAAATCGCTCGCATGAAAGTGCACTCTTTAAACAAGAGGGCCATGATGGCCCTGGATCGCTCACCTTAATTATACAATGTACTGCAATGCAAAACACATCAAGACAATTCTGAATGCAACCTCCAGTGTAAACAAGATTTTCCTTCATTTGGCCTCGTGATCTATATTGTTATACCTGATATGACCCATATTCCAACATGGACTAGAAATCATCAAGACAACATTCTGACAAAGTTTCAACTTGCTCATAGTAAAAATGCGGCCTCTGGAGTTTGAACAATGTTTTCCTTTATTGACCTACAAGATTTTCCTTCAATTTGACCAAGTGACCTACTTTTTGACCCATCATAACCCATGCTCGAACTTGACCTACATATCATTAAGACAAACATTCTGATAAAGTTTCAACATGCTCAAGTTGAAAATGTGGCCTCTACAGTGTTACCAAGATAACCCTTCAATTTGGCCTATTGACCTAGTTTATGACCCAATATGACCCATATTCGAACTTGACCTAGATATTTTTAAAACAAACATTCTAACAAAATTTCAAAACTCCTGAAGTAAAAATTGCGGCCTTTGGAGTGTTAACAAGATTTTCCATCAATTTGACCTAGTGACCTACTTTTTGATCTGACATGACCCATGTTCGAACTTGACCTACATATCATCAAGACAAATATTCTGATAAAGTTTCAACATGCTCAAGTTGAAAATGTGGCCTCCAGAGTGTTAACAAGATTTCCCTTCAATTTGACCTAGTGATCTAGTTTTTTACCTCATATGGCCCAGTTTCGAACTTGTCCAAGATTTGATGGAGATAAATGTTCTGATAAACGTTCATGAAGATTGGATGCAAAATGTAGCCTGTAAAGTGTTAACAAGCTCAAATGTAGACGACACACGACAGACGGAGGACAAAATGTGATCACAATAGCTCACCTTGCACTTCGTGCATAGGTGAGCTAAAAATGATCAACATATACAGGACATTCAAGTTTTGTCATGTTGGAATCAGGTGAGACAACTTTCATTCAACCCCCTTTTCCATGCTGCTTCGGGACCATGTTAATAATAAATATGGTTAAATATGGCTCAACAAATTATGAAGTGGGTTACCTAAGGCTTATTTTTGCAAAATAATGTTTAAATCAAACAAGCAGTTTCAGAGCAGAAGAATCTTTAAGTTTGAATGAAATAGGTATAGTGGTTTAAGAGATGTTGTTTAAAGAAAGCGTCAATGACATTGCACACACAGTGTAACCACATAATATAGCTCTTCTTGAGGATTGTGTACTAAGAAGAGCTAAAAATCAACAGAGCCATACAATTCAAGGACCTTGGATAAAAAATAATCAAATTTCGCTGACTTAACCCTTTCCCTTATATGGAGGCTTTCTGACGCCTCTGCAGCAGACGTTTTTTTGGAAACATAGTGACAAAAGAATAAATTGCTCAAAACGAGCAATTTCTCCTTTTGACACAATGTTTTCACTTTTAGTCATAGGTTATCCATTGAACTATAGAGATTCTCTATTTTTTGACAAAATATGTTCAAAGTCGTCTGCTGTAGAATTGTCGTATGAGGGGAAGGGTTAAGGTAGGTTGCAACCCTGGTCCTCTATCAATGAGCTAAATAGTCTATGCTTAAAGGTAGCCAGTTGCCTGGGAAGAATGTTGTGTGGAGCACAGGTTTGATAAAGCCAGGAAATACACATTAAGTAAACTTGAAAGAAATCAAATAAGCACTATGATCAGGATCTGCGCTAGGCACCAACAAATAATATACACACTAAGGATTATGATGTCCAAAAACCAACATGCACATATGCAGTGTGATTGCAACTGGAATTAACCATTTCCCATATACAAAAAATCTGCAACAGAAGACTGGACGAAATTGTGACAAATTCATTGTGTCAAAAAGAGAAATTTCTCATTATGATCAATTTCTTCTTTTGTAACATTGTTTTTCAAATGCCTTCTACTGCAGACGCATGTGGGAATGGGTTTAAATCCAAAACCCCAAATTTGGGCTTTGTTGTGATGTGGCTCAAATGTAATCTGCTGCATAGAAAAGACATCAAACCACACATGTATCAAGGAGTCTATTCACTAATGTTTAGCCAATTCATTGCCTTCGAATAATTGAACCTACTTTGTTGATTGATCTAAATAGTGCAAAAGTCTCTCTGATTCTTCTTCCAGTCTCTTTTCAACATGTAATAAATACTCTGGAACCTGGAGAAAGAAATATTTGTCATTAACCCTTTTCCTCATACGCCAAATTATGCAGCAGACGTCTTTGAACATATTTGTCAAAAAACTGAAAATTGAATGGATAACCTATGACTAAAAGTGGAAAACATTGTGGCAAAAGGAGAAATTGCTCGTTTTGAGCAATTTCTTCTTTTGTCTCAATGTTTTTAAAAAGCAGTCTGCTGCAGAGGCGTCAGAAAGAGTCTATATGAGGGAAAGGGTTAAAGAAGAAAACCTGAAATTGTATTTAGTCCTTAAAGATGTCAATATCATATGCATACCAGTAAAAGATTCACATTCAGAGAGCTCCAGCTTTCCAAAACCTTAAGACTAAAAGCGCCCAAAACAGCATACTACATGTTCATGTATTTACACAATAGGATTTGGTTAAAGTATAAATAAACAAATTTGATTAGAGAATCAAGCGCACGCATTTGGGCGCATCTGCAGAAGACAACATGAGCAATTTCTCCTTTTTCCAGAGTATTAATTTCTCTTAAATTAGAATAGCTTCATTTATAGAGATTTTTTCATATTTGTGCCAAGATGTATTCAATATGCTTTAACTGTACAAAAGAGTTAAGTTCCAGAGCAGATAACACCAGTATGTCTTTAATCCTTTCCCTCATACAACAATTCTGCAGCAGACCGCTTTTTGTCAAAAAATAAAATATCTCTATAATTGAATGGATAACCTATGACTAAAAGTGGAAAACATTGTAGCAAAAGGAGAAATTGCTGGTTTTGAGCAATTTCTTCTTTTGTCACTATGTTTTCAAAAGCTGTCTGCTGCAGAGGAGTATCTATATGAGGGAAAGGGTTAAAGACATGATTCAATATTTGCAAATTGTAACACTGACAAACCAGCCAACCAGCTGATGCAGAAAAGCCAATAACTCCACCCCTGGATTGTGCTAAATGTAAAACATGACTCATCCTACCCATCTTTATCTTGTCCTCTTAGTTATGTTAATTTGGTTTTGATTGATTGTTTGGTGATTTACACTGCTTTCAACAACTTTTCAGTTATATCCCAGCATTCCTGGATAAGTTGCCAGTACTACTGGTCCATTTATTCAAATAAAGTATGTTGTTATGTTTACCCTACAACCCTAAACGCCAAGGAGGGCAGCCATTAATACCATTTTTAAAGATATTGGTATGAGCCGGCTGGGGATCTACCTGCTACCTCCTGCAACACCACCGATTTAATTTGTTTTGGAATACAAGACTGAAAAAGTGTTTCTTTTTTCATTATAACAAAACATTCAACTTACTGTTTTTTCTTCCATTAACCTCTGCCCTTCCGATCTATACAAACTGTCTGATGCTTCCAAAAATTTCTTTTCAAATGCCTCTAGATAAATCTGAAATTCACAAATAAATAAACCATGATAAAGAACAAGAGGGCCAAGATGGTACTAATTTAATCACCTGAGTGATAGTATAGTAGCAAAAAGGTGAACATTTTATTAAGATTGGGAATGAGCTTATCAGTCAAGGACATGTAATAATGCGAAAAATCTTTGAATAATTTGAAAGAGGACCACCACAGGAATATTCCTTTGCAGTTTAGTTGAAATCGGTCCATTAAGGAGATGTCGTTGGAAGCTTAAAACTTCCCATTACCCCTTTTCTAATGACAGCTAGGCGGCTATCTTTTTCAACCAATCAATATGGCTTGAACAAATTATGAACAGTGTCAGTAAAGGAAAATTTGTGCTAAACTATCTTGAAATCAGACAAGAACTTTAATTTCTCGCATCAACCAAAGATCTGTATAGTATTTATATCTTTGAACAATTTTGGAAGATTGATTGATAGTTTGGTGTTTTAGGTCGCTTTTAACATTTTTTTCAGTTACATCAAGGAGTTTCCTTGGCAAGTTAGCAGTACTACTGGTTCATTTATCCAGCAATTCTGTCATAATGGTACTCCTGCAACCCTGAATGCCAAGGAGCCTTGGAGGGCAACCCTTTTTACGTCTTTAGTATGACCCCGGTCGGGGATTAAACTTGTGAGCGGCAGACGTCTATCAAAAAAACACCGAGAAACTCCCAAAGTAACATTTCTATATCTTTAAACTCAGTGTTATTGCTTGGAAAATCATGCAGGTGGTTACTGAAGGAAAAAACTACATATTTATCTTGAAATCAACAAGCACTTTCACAAGGAAGTCGAAAAAGGGGCATTACTGAATAGTTATAAGCCAGAATTATGTGACTTGGTATAGACATTCCTATTTCAACTAGGAACATGTGAACCAAGTTTTATTTGAAAATGAAGAACAGTTTTTGAGTAAACAGGTAAGGTTAAAGTTTTGTGATGACGTCAAGGGTATCACAATAGCTTTTTCTTTCCCCATAAAAACAGACGAGCTAAAAATTGACATTTTGGCCCTTTTCTAATGCCGCATGACTGCCATGTTTTTCAACCAATCAATAATGACTTGGACAATTTTTGTACAGGGTCAACCAAGGAACATTTCAATCAAATTATATTGGAATCCGACAAGCAGATTCAGGAAGAATTTTAAAGATTAAATGTTGTATAACCCTTTCCCCATATAGACACTTTCTGACGCCTCTGCAGCAGACAGCTTTTAGAAAACATAGTAACAAAAGAAGAAATTGCTCAAAACGAGCAATTTCTTCTTTAGCCACAATGTTTTCCACTTTTAGTCAAAGGTTATCCATTCAATTATAGAGATTTTCTATTTTTTGTCAAATTATGTTCAAAGTCGCCTGCTGCAGAATTGTCGTATGAGAGAAAGGGTTAAAGCTAAAAGTTAACCACAGACAAATGACAGAGACTGGTCAGAATAGAATCAGCTTGAGCTGAGGGGTGTATTTGAGTATTCAATCAATTTTTTGTTTCACTTATAAAAAATAATACATTTTGCCATAAGGTATAATCAAAGTACTGGAGGATTCGTTACTTGCAAGACTTTGCTACAATACAACTGTTTGTGATAACACAAACATTCCAAAGTACAGACATGGCAGTTTCACCAAGTTGACAGTTGTATGAGCTAGAACTGCTGTAACAGGACTGTACTGAAAGAGTTGTACCTGTAAATCAGAGAGCATCCTCAGTAAACTTTTTAACCTCCCTCTGTCCACTGCTTCCCCGTTCCTTTCCCTCTCTATCAGCTGGAGGAGACCATCCACTGTCCTGGACTGTACAATTTTATGACCTACTATGTTGCTTCTGAACAAGTCAAGGCCCATATCCCTGTCAGAATAGAAACAAGTAATTGTAGTTGAAATGCATGTGAAAAAGGGTTAACAGTTGTCTGCTTTTAAAAACATCTAAGGAAATAGATGTTATATACATGTGGAAATGTTTTCTATGCTTTATATATCATGTGCAAGTAAAGGCATCAAATTTTGTCTGTATCAAGGTTATTGACTGGTCAGTTTTTATCTGATATGATGTATTAAGCCGTCAGCTTCTGAAAGGTCTTAGCAAACAAATAAAATGTCTGGAAAACTTGAAGGATAATTTGTAAATCAGTGAAAAACATTGTAGGCAAACGAATAAATTTCATTTTGCGCAGTTTCTCCTTTAACAACAATTATATAAAACAATAGGGCCATGATGGCCCTGGATCACTCAACCACACTAACTCATTTGGGGTCAGGTAAGCTAATATCATCAAAATCGTTTCATGCTCAAATAAAAAGTATGGCTTCCAGCGTTAAAACAATTTTTCTTCAATTTGGCCTAGTGACCTAATTGTTAAACCGATATGACATTCGTACAAAGTTTCAAGCTGCTGATACAAACACCATATTCTTCTGGGGAAACTTGCTTACCTTCCCAAATGACGAATGATGCTAATAGTTTACCCCTGAATAAATTTTACTTAGCAGCGGGAATAACAGTTTTCACTCAAAACAAGAGATCAACTTACCATATTGAGAGAATTGCAGCATTTTGAAGGACATACGTTCTATCTAGAAACAAAAATATACTCCTGATCATGATCTGAAAAAGAAAACATTTATAAATTATTTTTTCTTAACATTTGATAGAAATATGTTCATTCCATCCATACTATATTTAAATAAGTCATGATATGAGCACTTTTTACTCGACCAAAAAAGTTTAAAAATGTTGATTGCTTGCTTTTACGGACAGACAAACTACACATTCCTTCCACCAACTTTACAACGTGAGACGTGTTCAGTTTTTTCGTCATCACAATATAACTAACAAGGCTACTCAGAAAGTAGCTAAGCTTGATATGAAACTAATGACTCGAAATGCAATTTTTGGATTTGTTTGCTTAAACATCTCGGGAAAATTACATCTACAAACGTGTAAGTGTTTATCTTGATACTTGAACACATTGCAGGAAAAAGAAAAATGCTTGTTTTCAACAATTTTTTCCTTTTCTTTCAATTTGTTCAAATATCATTAGACTTTTGAAGCCATATAATATCATGCAATGGGTCAAAACCACTTACGTCATATAAACTTTCAGGAAGTGTTGCATTACACATTTTTATGAGTAAATTCTTGCTTAATTGTTTTTAAGCATTGCCTTCTTGCGGATGCATTTTGCTACAGATGACTTTTAAATACATTGTGTGGCAAAGGAAACAATTACTCATATATGAGCAATTTCTCCTTTTGCCACAATGTTACAAACGCTATTCAATAATTATGTCTCCAACAAGAGATTTGTTCATATTACTCCTAGGATGTTTTCAAAGTCGTCTGCTCCAGTTTTGTCACATAGGGAAAGGGTTAAAATGTATCACGTCAACAGTACACATATTCATCATGGCTGAGGAGTCCTAGGCTTGGAAATATAACCTGTCCATGGATATTCCCTGATGTCTTGTGCGGAGCATATTTAAACAAAAATTCCTACATACCATCTGCCTGCAATGAGACTGCCAGCAATTGTCCATCTTTTTCAGAAACTCTTCATATCCAATATTATCTGTATAAACAGTTAAGAATCTCCAATATGAAATCTCTGTGTGACCTTGGTTATTAACAACCAAGGTCATGCATAGTATTAGTAGGTAACACCATCTCATAATAGTTAAAATTGGTGGATACAGTTTCTAGACTTTCTATACCTACATCATGTTCAACCATATACCTGATAAGAAATTCTATCAATGGAATAATAAAAGTACCACTTCAGAAAAGACAGCATGATTTTGATATATAGTCTCAAACATTGTGGAAAAATGAAAACTTCCACAAAATTGTCAAAAAAATCTTACTGCAGAGATATAGAAAATTACACGAATCAGGAAATGAAGTCACACCTTCACAATCACAGACACCATTAGTTTAGAACCATTAAGTATGGAATTGTTCACACAATTTCAAAGATTAGCGAACAATTGTTCTAATTCAACACTTTCCTAGATATATAAATGCATTTTAACATTTCTACAATAGAAATTTTCAAAACAATGAGGCAAAAGGAGAAATTGTTGATAGGGAGCAATTTCTTATTTTTATGTCACAATCTTTTCAACAGTTTTCAATAATAAAAGTACAGTCATATTTATATAAATTCTCCTCCGTATTTTGCCTAGAAGTTTTCAAAGTTGATTGCTGCAGATTTATTGTATGTGGGAAAGGGTTTACGTAAAGCCACACCAAATACAGCAAAGGATATTCCAAAAAAGCACTGATATTTGACTTGACATGGTTTTCACAGACTTGTTTTAGCTGATCGTAGAGTGTTGCAGACATTTTGTATGAACACATGTTCTCTACAGCCTGATACAGTTCTTCAAGGCTTGATTGTATAGCATGGCTGGTGTGAATGGCATCTACAGCTTCCTTCAGCTTCTCCCATGTTTGCTGTTGGTAATTTTCAGGTAATTTTGGTTTGTCTGTAATATGACATTAAAACGCAATTAAAGATTATAATCAATTTATTGCTCCCCTATAGATAGAGAGTATTCAAATTCAACTAACTTGATTTGTTTGTTGTTGTAATGAGCTTATCAACGCATTCTTTTGTTGGAAAGTTCCATTCTTAATCTTATTGAGTAAAAAATTAAACCAACAGATCATTTTAAGTCTTTTGGAATGATCTTTGGCTGTTAGATTTATTTACGTCTAGCCAAAGTGACAATTTAAGATGAAAACTACAAGTCTATCATCGAAATGGATTGAAAACCCCAAGAAGTTCCAATTTCTGCCGCTGTTGAAATCAATCAAATCAGTGGGTACCGATTAGACTGATATTGAAAATAGGCAATTATTTGCTGAAAGCGTTTTTGATTGATTAATAAGTTGCTTTCCATAGTAACTTTATGGAAGATTTTTTTAAAAACATGAGTGGCTTTGTAAGTTAGATAGTACGTTCATGTCAGAATAGTCCAATTATTTTTTAAGTACCAGATCCTGATTCTGATTTTTTATAATGCCCTGTTTAGGGCCACAATAACTTCAGAGTCAGTATTGAAGTTGTGTGTGTATGGCCAAGTCACACCATCATAAGTCATATACATATCTTGCACAACTTTAGATTTTCATAAATTTTATATTTTCAACCAATAATCAAATGTCACAAGTGACAACACAAAATACTAATATTGACCTATACAAATATTAAAAGGCTTGGAAAAGTCATTCTAAATGAATGAGAAATGTCATCCCAACACAGAAAATTGTTTCACAATCCAAGTAAAAACAAACTAGAATGGAGTGCTCCCCGGAGCATGTGTGTCACCTGCCTTATCAGAAAATTTTAATTTTTGACAGAAAAGGGACAAAAACTCTGATAAAAAATATTTGGATTATCCCCCTTTAGTGAACCCATCACAAAGATTGATATAAACATTAGTCAGAAGTTTCAATCCAATCCTTTGACTATATCAAATATATAAAAAAATAAAATAATATACAGTAGGCTTGAAGCAATCTAAATATATATTAGAAAGAAAATACTAACCAGCCCTCTTTAAAATTAGATTTAAATTATTTAGTATCTAGAACAAATCTTTTAATACCATTGACCTTGTTATTAAATTAAGCAGTTCAGTTTATATTGTAGAATATTGCCCAATATTTGATGTGCTCACAATAAAATGAATATATAAGCCTATTCAATATTAAAAGCTTCTCATGGAACGGCATGGAAACAGTACATTAGGACTTAAAGTAAATAGAAATCATTGATCAGAAAAGTTTTAAAATGTCAACTGCAGCAGTAGTCCTTCAAAAAAAGACATCGCATATGCTTATTTTTCATTTTGTTATTATCCTGCATACGCGACTTCGGTTGACCAATAATGACAGATGATTAAACGAGAAACCGAAAGTCTAAATTATTTGGACTACTGCAGCAGATGAGTCAGTTTGTTTGTTATTAATTTATATCATGAAAAGGATTAAGACTTATAATGCATATTTTTATCACAGTGCTGTAGACTAATTTATATCACATGGTTTTTTTTGAAGCAAGGCAACCTGGTAAAATATGGAATCCTTTTAAGGTCTTTTGGGGGAAAACAATAACAAGGAAAACAAAAACCCTAGTCCCTTATATTATTGCAGATTGCATTAGTGTCCAGATTATACATATATCGTTCAAGTTGTTACAGTTTTCCTTATTGTAGTAAACTATCACCTACTTAATATGTTCGCGATTCAAATGAGACTATAATCTAGTTACAATCGTATCTTTTTCCCCCAAATTGCCAAGTTATAAAATATGTGACAACCTTTGAAATTCTTGATGACAAGTTTCTTTGTTGTTCCAGGTTTGTTTCCAGCCGCTGGTGATGTATGTTTGTTAAATCCATTACTTCCAGGACTTGGTATAGCTGAAAAATTTGCACGTTTTTGGGAGTCTGTCATGGTTTTGTAATCGTCAGAATGTTTTGTCCTTTTATTCACTGGAGAAACTGTGTCACTCAAACGACGTTTCTTTATACCGTTTTCCTCGTCTGCCTTCTGCTGGTCATGCAGAGTCCGTTTGTTTGCATTTGAGAGAGGCATGCATCTCTTCGTGGCCAAAAGATTGGCCCGCCCAGCTGTAAAATGTTACGGATCTGTTTAACTTATTGAATTGACTTCTTCCGTCACTAGTTTATATTGAAAGTATCGCAAAATGGCGGAGATTCTCGTGTATTTTTTCCGAAGGGCAGGCAACTCTAAGAACATTGTTCTTTGACAGAAGTAGGCAAAGAGAATGCTTAAAAAGTATGTTATGGCCAGTGGTTGTCAAAGAAAATCACGATAGTGCTTATTATCTAATTGCAATTTATCACTAAACAGTTTCTCGTTCTTTATTCTGGCAAATTGTGTATCCGAAATCAAAGTACTGTTAGTAGGTATCGAAACCTGCCCTGTTTCGGTGACTAACCTAAATCGGTGACCATTTTTTTCAGCATGTGGTCTTCAATTATTATTAGAAGACCTTTGTGTTGTCATCGAAATCTGTAGGCTCGATTATAACCATTAACTGTCAATAGCCTTTGAATTGTTTGTAAGTGGCTTCAAATACGTAAGAACAGAGTACTTAAAAAAATGTGAAAAAAGTAGCAAATTTAAAAAAACAAAAAAAAAACAAATGCAACATGTGTAAATTAATCAACCTGTTGAAGAAAAAGCGTGTATTTCTCTTGTTTTTTGTATAGAGCCTAATGTGACATCATTTTAAAACACTGAACACACTGAAAGCATGACAATTAAAGTGTGTCGTCACTGCGAGCCAGGAGAATATATGATTTAAGACATAATATGCCCTGTTAATAGCCTATAATTCATGTAGTTATAGAAACCGGATAAGTTAAAAAAGACTAATAAGCATTAATGCTTTTGTATGTCCATTAATGGTTTGTTTTTCCGTATTGGAATTATGTGATTCTGGCGTGTTTTCAGTTATTTTTCTTCAGAAACTGAACACTTATTATATTGTTAACACTTACATTCTAAACATTTTTAAAACTATAAATTTATAACAACATACTCATTTCATCTTCATTTCTTGCGCATTAATTTGTCTCATTTTTCTAAAAATCTTATATTATTTTCCTAAAGTAGGGGGTACAGCATTTAGGCTGAAACTTATGTGGAACATGTCAAAGTTTATTTAGTCTTGATTTGAATGTATTGAGAGTGGATGCTTCGACTATCTGATGGGAAATTATTCCATACGTGTACCCTATGAGTGTGACTATAACTTCTATTTCGTAGTTGTTGGTGTTTTTTGCTCTTGGTTTGTATAAATTATATTTGTGCCCTCTTATTGTAGCAACGCTGTTCATGTTCAGCAACTTCAATGATGTTTAATCTATTTCGTTTATTATTTAGAAATTGAATGTTTGGATAATATCTGTCCGAAGCCTTCTATATGCAAGTGTTGTATTCTACCAATCTTTCCTTTTAAATTGTCTAGGATCCTGTAGGCTCTTCTTTGAACATTTTCGATTGCTTTAGATACATATAAATGTAGGCAATTATAGTAGTCCCTGTTTGCAGCAATTATTTTTCCTCTGTAGTATTTGTCATATAATATAGCTTGATGTCATCAGCAGAGAGTTTTACAGTATATGTTAGCATGTAAGGTATGTCATTAATACATATATTAAGAACAAAAAAAGAAGTTTTTTAAAGTTTTAACAATACACATATAAGGAAAGCAAGCTTCACCCCTGGCGGCCATGTTTTTCAACGGATCGGAAATATTTTGAACAATCGTGGTAGAGGGTACCCCAAGGAACATTTATGCAAAATAATTTTCAAATCAGGCCAGTCCTTTTGGACAAAAAAGAGTTTTGGCCCACCTACGGAACATTCATGTGAAGTTATTTTTAAATCAGTCCATTGGTATATTAGGAGAAGTCATTTGTAGGAAATTTTTAACAGACGGACGGACAGACGACGCCGGAGGTGAGTGATCACAAAAGCTCAGCTTCGGTGAGCCAAAAACACATCCACGGATGCACTGATTTTGGTCATATTTGCGTAATAGATATAGCTGCTTTCCCTGTCAAACCAACAGATACATTGCTTAAACAAATAACATTGACAGATACATTGAATTAAAGGTATATTGGTTGTATGTTTGTGTATTTGATTTACTAACTGCAATAATTAGATAAAAATATTAAGGTCACCGAAATTGGGCAGTCGAAGATAAATTGGTTGAGGTTTATCAAAAAAAAAAAACCAATCTCTTCAAAATTCAAAACACATACATGTATATAAATGGAAATCCTTACGAACCAATCTACAATTGTAATCTTTTGAACTCTTGAAATATCTATATGAACCGAATTACGAAAAACCAACATTGTGGATTCTGCGTAAAGTATCGACCCTGATCAGCCTAAGCATGCCGCGCAGGCTAACCCGAACAGACCCTTTTCGCCTCCTGTAGATTTTCTGTTTCATGAATCAATACTCTATACCTCTATCCCCCTGAGACGGAATGTGTCGGTCCGGAATAGCCTGCGCAGGCTGATCTGGGTCGATACATTATGCAGTCAATAAAGTTGGTTTTCTCAAGGAACGGCTATGTCTAATTAGTTTTCTTACACATTGTACAATGTCTGCAGTTCATATATCCAAGACACACACCGTATAAGTCTTTAACGGTACAGTGGAAGATTTTGCGTCACATAAATCAATTATGACAGAGACATATAACACATAAATCAATTATGACAGAGACATATAACACATAAATCAATTATGACAGAGACATATAACACATTAATCAATTATGACAGAGACATATAACTAGGGGTGACTATTGAGCCCAAAAATCACTATTGCGATAGTATTGATTTTCAGAAAGTACCATTGCAATAGTTAAACTATTGCACAACTAATATTGTGATGCATTGCAATACTATTGCTTTTATTGAACTTTAAAAAAATAACTATTCTGAAGTCTAATTACAAGGAATAAAAGTATCAAAAAGAGCATTTTATTGTTTATCTTTTATTTAAAAACTTAAAAAGAAACCCTTTGCTCTCAAAAAGAACTTAATTTTCCAGCTTACACATAAATAAGAACATTTATCACTTTTCAGGCAACAAAATTTGTTCACAGACAAGTAACAAGGTCTTTTCTCTAAGAAATAAAAGCATATCTGCATATTTAGATTCAATGTACTACATGAACCAATACTATCGATAGTTCCAACCACTATTGCGATAGTTATTGATCTTCAGTTTTACAATCGATGCATTACTATTGCCCTTGTCACTATTGCAATATATTGATAGTTTGAACTATCGCTACAGCCCTACATATAACACATAAATCAATTATGACAGAGACATATAACACATTAATCAATTATGACAGATACATATAACACATAAATCAATTATGACAGAGACATATAACATATTAATCAATTACATATTAATCAATTATGACAGAGACATATAACACATAAATCAATTATGACAGTGACATATAACACATAAAGCAATTATGACAGAGACATATAAATGCAAATATATATTTAAGCTTAAGTAGAAACCTTTTCCCGATCAATTGAAGAGCTCTTCAAATGATTTAGACGGCTCTACAAATCATTTGTTGATATGATTAAATATGTTTTCCTATCGAAATGATTTATAGTTATCTTCAATTGATTTGGTGATGTCTCTAGATCTAAATGATTTGCAGAACTGTGTGTGACAAATCATTTGCAGCCGTCCATTATGTCCTTGTCATAGTGACACGTTTCAAAAATGGCCGGCGCTATGAAATATGACAGAAGGTGGCTACGACATAACACGTTATATTACGTGAACCATGTTCTACCGATTGTTGTGTTGCGTTTGGCGAAACGTTGTCACGCGTTATTCTGCGGTTTGCTACTTTGTCGCCCCGTTCCCCGTTACACCATGTTGTGTCACGCTTTGATGCATTGTAACACGTTGAACGACGTTACGAGACGAGTTATAAGTTGTACTACGTTATGTGCGTTGTGGTACCCTGTGACACGCCCTGGACCGCCTCGGCAGTGAAGTGGTAGAGTGTCCGCCTCGGGTGCGGGTTCGATCCCCGGCTGGGTCATACCAAAGATTAATAAACATTGTAGTAATTGCTGCTCTCCTTGGCGCTCAAGGTTACGGGGTTAGCTTTACGACTGACTGGCTGGTGTCAGGATGAATGGACCAGTAGTACTGGTAACTTACCCTGGAAATGCCGTGATATAACTGAAACATTGTTGAAAGCGGTGTTAACAACCAAACAATATGATTCGCCATGTCTTTATGATAAAGTCATTCGTTTTCTTGCTTAAAAGCACAAATGCTAAATCACTCACGTGGATCGCCAACTAGCGAATACCTATATTAAGTAGTTAAACTTATTGAGCATAGCTGCATACATTCAATGAATGTAAATCCAGCGATTGAAATGTATAGACTATTATAATATTGCCTTTAAGAACAGTTTTGTCGTACTATTTCAAGTTAAGTGAAATTACTTAAGATTTATGGTGTGACAGATAAGTAATTGTGTGATTGTATACGAGATAAATGGTGTTATATTGCCTTCATGTGGAAAGAGTCCTAATTGTCCCTTTGGTGACAATGTGCTTACTTGTTTGTATAATGTCTACGTATCTCACTCGATGGATAGATCAGAATGATTTGAATTCGTCAGCCAGTGTTGAAGCTTGGCTGCAGTTAGGCTTACTAGATACAACGTATCGATAGCGAGGCTAGAACGGGGCGCCATTACCGGACTTTAATATGGGTTCGAACTGAAAATTGCAAATCGTGGGTGTCAAAAACGTGAAACTGTAAATGTGGAGGAAGAGTGACAAAAGAAGTCCAATCTAGCGTTTAATGTGATCATGTACCAGAACTTGATACTTACATGCGTTAAATTGGAAACATATAACAATATATATATATATATAAATATTGTAAATATAATTTAAAACGAAGAAATATACCGGAACAAGAACACAAAATATATAGTAAACAAGAGCACCGCGTACGGCACAGACGCTCGACTGAAAGAAAACTGAAAAAAAGCTGAGCTGAACAAAACACCTAAACCGGACGACCACGCCACCGCCGCCGACGACGACGCCAGGGTCATGACAATAGCTCTCGTTTTTTCAAAAGTCGAGCTAAAACGAGAAAAGACAAGGCAACATTGATTTTAAACGTGCTTTTTCCGAAGAAAAGCGTTCCATAAAACTGGGAGCGTACGTGTTCAGTACCTGCAGTAACTTCTACTACAAGATGGTTTGAGTCATATATATTTTCCTCGATTGGATTGGAACAATTGTATCATTAGACCAGGGACAATATCCCTACCTCTTCATCAACCCTCGACATGCTCGACATCTTGTTCAACTTGCGGATAGGATTCACGGTATCGCTCTTGACCTCAAACTGACTAATGTACACAGTCTTGTACTTTTAAATATTCTCCAAGATATTTCAGATGATCTTTTCACAATCACATATAAACATCGTCTGTTGAACTCTAGTTTATTAAAATAATCTGTTTATCTGAATTATGCAAAGGTCATATTTCTATATTGCAAACATTATTGCACCTTGAACAATTCTTAATCAAATATGAATTCCTTAATTTTCTGAGACAAGGTATTTTTTATTTTGGTATTTTTTATTTTGCCAAGTCTACATACGTCGAAATTTCAAGCAAAGTCATTCAAGAATCGGATTTTGGGTCCAACAATCATTACTTTGATGTTGTTTACATATTTTGGCTTTACCTACACCAAAGTTTTACAACATTCTTCAATGCAACGCATTGTTTACATGTCAAATCATGTCTAGAGCTGCACACACGAATGACCCATTTTCAGCGGGTAATACCACACCCTTTATATTTCAGCTAACCAAAAGAGTGAAAGCGATACGGCAACATATATCAAATAACGTTATCCGCGGGACGGGTCCTTGCTTGGTGTTTCCTCTGTTGAAGATGTGAATTCTGAACAATATAGGAAACTGTACAAGCGTAAAAACAGTTTGAATCGTCATATGCGTATAGCCGCCATCCCGGCACAATTCGCTGCACGCCATTCACCAGTATTGTATAACTCTAGAGCAGCAACCCAATAAGAAAGGTTCGGTAAAGCACTCGGTGCGATGTCTCAAGTTTTCGAGAAGGCTTTCAAGCGCAGCATGCAGCACTTTTAATGTATATCGCAAGATGCACGAAGAACAGTGTTGTTAACCCTTTGACACCTGTAGACGCATTTTGACGCAATAGCAGCAGACGACTTTTTAAAATATTGTGGCCTTAGGAGAAATTGCTCATGATGGTGTAATAATCATGAACATTTTTTTCGTCGAGCAGCGCTCTTATGGTTTTTGGGATAGGGTTTTTTCGCCCTAAACCCCATTCCTAGCCCGCTTTCGAAAAAGTCGACTTTCGGCTGCAACCATGGTTCACTTAAGTGTATACATCCGCGAAAGTCAAGTTTTGATTGGTTCGCCATCTGGTTTACAATGATTTCATTGGTTCGACCGAATAACAAAAATCTTTCCGCTTGCATTAATGAGAGAAAAGAGTTTCCACATTTAATTAGTTAATCTGTAAACAAACGCTAGACAATACACTTTATCACAAAATTTAAAACAATGAAAGTTAGAGTTTATTTAAACAGGTTCCATTTTTTCATCATAATGTGATATTATATCAACGTGATACCATGTCATCAGCTAAGTGATGTAGTGACCTAGTGAACATATATATTCTCATAATGTTATATATTAAAAATAACATAAAAAATAACAATCAAGTTTGTGATTCCATGTATATATGTTTTATATATATTTACTTACACTTTTGAAAATAAATATGATTACTATTGAAATAGAATTAAAAGAACAACAGAATGTTTATTGTAATTTATTCTTCAATACCAATACATGTACATCGTACATGTATAGTGTAGTATACATAAGACATAATACACATAAGACACAAACAAACGAAACATACATTTATACCTCAACTACAGATCACTTGTCTTAAGAGACCACTTACATCATTTCTCTTGGGTGGTCTCTTAATACAGGGTTGCATAACATGCAATAGATGAATAATAACGAGCAATTTTGCCTTACATCTAGAGGAAAATATGAACAGTAATTACTGAAACAAGTTAAAACCTTTGTGAAAGAAGAGGAAATTGGTCACGATAAGCATTTTTTCCTCTTGTCACGATGTATTTCTATGTCGTCTGCTGCACATGTGTCAAAACGCGACTGTAAGCGGGAAAGGGTTGAAGCGTTTCCGTTACTTAGTTACATACGAATATTGAAAGGATTTTTGCAAACGGAGCAATTGCTGACAATGTGCAATTCCTCCTTTTCAGACAATGCTTTGAAACATGAATCAAGTTTTTTCCGCCTATAATCTAGATAACTAAAACATTTGCACACAATTATAATTCTAACCTTTGACACATTTTGACTTACCTTAATAGACGAATTATCAGCAAGTTTGTCTTTTTCTACAATGTTTTCATCACTATTCAAAATTATATTTTCATTAATTCAGTTCAATAGTTTAGCCTTAGTTCAATGTTGTTTGCTGTAGATTTAGTCTATGTAGTCAAGGGTTAGGATGTTATTACATAATTTGTCCAATGAGAGAGCGTTCTACTGTATCTACAAGCCATGACAGAATGGTACTACTAAACACGAGTTATAACCGCAAGGTCAATATTATTTCTTTTAAGTGAGTCGCTTCTAGCGATTTTTGGACTATAATTATAATGTATTTGCATTTGCGTAAATTGAAGACTCAACGTCCGTCAACATGTTATCTAGTCCTAGATGTATCTGTTGACAAATAAACTAGAAATGTAGTCTTAATAGGTTTTAGTCAAATTAACCTTGTACGATCCTGTTTCGGAGTTTAAATAAACTGCAAATCGCTAGATTCGGCTTATATGTGATAACAAATACATTACAAATTCCATAACATATTAACCCTTTCCTAAACACAGATGTGTTTTGATGCATCGAAACAGTCTTCAATAATCAATACTTTATGTGCTATATCTATATGTAAATCTTATAGGCTATATCCGGCGTCTGGCCGGCTGTCTGCCTGAATGTGCATTGATTAGTCAAAACGTTGTTGCTGTTTGGCAGGTTCATTTCAAAGTGGTCACAGCTATACCGTGTGATCAGGAGAAAGGCGAAATACTAGGTACATAACTCTGGTCTGCTTATTTTAGTTATCTTCATTTGTCCATATCTAGTTCAACCATTGTCTCAATTAATTTTCAAACTTGTTTTTTATGTAACTTATGACTTATAGATGTGCAGTGCACTATTTATACCATAATTTTAGCATGCTGTGTTTGGAGTGTGTCTATTTTTGTCCTTCCATGTTCTCACTTTTATGACTTTCGCATGCAACACATGCTCTTGTTCGTTAATGAGGGCTTCTCCAAGATTTGTACTTTGACCGGAGCGACCGACTGTCTGTCCGTCTTTGTTTTAATCCACCCGTCTATCTGTCTGTTACGGTTTGCATTACTGGGTCAAAACTTAGTTTCTTTTTGGCGGATTCATTTCAAAGTGGTTACACTTATACATTGGGTAAAAGTGTAAACTTATTTTTTCATATTTTTTCTTCGGTCATTATCTCAATAGATGTTCAATGTATCAATTTCAGACTTGGTGTATAGGAAACTTATGAGCTACAGATGTGCAGTGCACAAGATTGTCTGTCATTTACCAGCACGATTCCAATATACAGTGTGGATCTTCAGTGTTCTCTGAACTGGAAATATTATATTTAAGGGTCGCTGGTCGGTTGTTTGTCAATCTTTTGTCTTTCGTGATTTATTTTGTTTATACAAGAAAAATGTAAAACTTTGATGAGTCATGTATTGGTTATTAGCAGGCAATCTGTGCCGTTTCAAACATTTTTGGTTTTGTTTGTTTAAAGGTTGATGTTTCATTTTTTCAACAATGTTTGACCATATTAACTATGCCATATATTTTCACCTTACATATGCCCCTATACCATCAGCGCTTTGATTAGCTGATGCAGATCTGTTATTCGTTGGAAACTAATCAAAAATGATTTTATGATTTTATTTTTCAATCAATAAACAAACGATAACAAAACTTAAAGACAGCATCAAATATGAATGTATTTGTTGTTGAATGAATTGACCATAAATGTTATATGTATGTCAATGAAAAATCAAGAGTTATAATGTCATTCTGTGTTAAATTCTTTAACTCTTTCAGCGCCTTAGGCAATATTCAGGTTTTTGCAAACAATACTGATTCAGGCGAGTCAGCTCGTAACGAGCTGTCTCACCTGAAATCAGCATTGTTTGCCTTTTAGTTATCAAAATAGTCCAAACTTGAATTATATGCGAAATGGAGACGCCCGATTTTGAACATGGAAGAGTCTACTTTAAACAATTCGGCGCTGAAAGAGTTAATGCTAAAATAGAGCTCTAGATAAGGTGCGTATTTGACTTTCCGAATTCCTTGTTTGACACTGAAACCCTATGTTTTGGGTACTCAAAGGAATTGCCTCAGCGATTTTTGAATTTGAAAAATTATCTTTATTTATTGCTTGGATTACCGTTTTTAACATGAATAACATGGGCTATGAAAGAAATATCCAATAGCATTACAAAAGAACGTTTCACTAAGCAGACGTAAATATATTTTTTCATCTTTGATAATTGAATCTCTCATGTAACAACGCTGCAACTAGTTTTATTTGCATTTCTCATTGACTTTATGCTGTATTTGGTATTCAGAAGTATACAAGATTTAATTCTCATGATAGCCCTCTCAACATGGATTCTTCTGTTGCTTTTTCTTATATAATCAATGGTTTTGTGTTCAGATATCTGAGACCCTTCATAAATGCAATCGTCTATATATATCATAGTTTTACGATGAAACAATTGTTAACTAAAGCTACAGTCACACCAAAGATTTTTTAAGTTTTCACTATAACCATATTAGGTAAAATAGTCCCGCCTCCTGGCGGCCATGTTTTTCGACCAATTAACATGGCTTGAAGGAATCTTATAGAGTCATCCAAGGAACATTTCTACAATATTTTTTGAAAATCGGCAAACCAGGTTAGGAGGAGAAGAATTTTAAAGTTTTTTCTTTCTGTTGCCATGTAAACCAGAATGTTGCATGGATCCAACACATTTAAAGGAATTTAGAGAGGACATTGAGAGGATGCTTTCTAAGAAGTTTCATCTCAATTGGCCAAGTGGTTAGGGAGGAGAAGTCGTTTTGAAGCAAAAAGTTGCACACGGACGACAGACAATTTGCCATGACATAAGCTTGACTGGCTTCAGCCAGTGGAGCTAAACTTTGACCCACCTGTTTAGATGTCTTTTGAAACAAATGTTTACCCCTTTTCTGATGCTGCCTGGTTGGTGTCCTTTTAAACTAATATGGCTCGAAAAATTCTTTACAAACATTAAAATCTACAAAATTATCTTGAAATCAGACAAGCACTTTCATAAGAATGGAATATTAAAGTTTTGTCATTTTGCCCCTTTCTGATGTGGCCTGGTTGCCATGTTTTTCATTTAATCAATATGGCTTGAACACTTTTTGTAGAGGGTCACCCAAGGAACATTTCTACCAAATTATATAGGTATCTGACAAGCGGATTCAGAGGAGAAGAATTTGAAAGTAATTTTCCCCCTTTCTGATGCATCACCAAAGGAATTAAATTTTTGAAATTTTTAGAAAAAGGACCACCAATGAAAGTTTGGTTGAAATATTAGTCCAGTGGTTGAGGAGGAGATAATGTTTAAAGCTAAAAGTTAATGACAACGGACAAAAAGTGATCAGACTAGATCACCTTTAGCCTCCAGCTCAGGTGATCTAAAGATAGACAAACATTGATCCATTCAAATTTTATTGTAAACTCAAGTCATTAAGTATGTACATGTTTATAATCTTAATTATAACTTCATTCTTCAATAAGCACAAAAAGAAACACTCATTTTATCTGCAGATATAAGGTAATATTCTTAAACAATACATGGTTATACATATTTGTAAAATATTTTACAGATTTCATTTCACTAAATCCTTTCTACAAGGAGGAATTACAATGTTTTCAACTCTCTTTAAAATCAACATTCATTTCTAGAGATATTCAATATTTTCCTATGATTTTTTTAAGTTTGTCTACTGCGTATCACAGAGGTGTTATATTTGGCAAAGGGTTAATAAGCACATACATATACATAGTATAGTTCATCATTATTGTTTCCCTTATAAAAATGCCAAAATATTTCATGTCTTAACAAGAATTGTTAGTCAGCAATGTAAAATATTGATGTCAACTTAGTCATTTACTTAAATACATTCCACTATTCATGTTTAACAAAGTATTAGGGAAACAAAAATGATGAAATATGCTTTTAATTAAATAAGTAATTATGTAAGGCCTCTGCACTTAGTAATTAGTATGGTTGGTGGAATTGGACCCAGTTACTAAACTATACCTATACCACAGTCGGAGGGCACAACAACATGACCTTCTCAATTTATAAAGAAACATTACGGTTATGCAATAATGGTATAACTGCTTGTTTATGAACAATGGAAACATTATGTGTGCCAGAGGACTAGATAGGGTGGAGTAATTAGGTATTTCTTATATGATATATCTCTTAGCACTCATTAAAACCTATGATGTGGGTACTCAAAAGAATTGTCTCACTGAGAAGATGTGTTCTCAAGGTTTTACTAAAATTGGACCTAGTGACCTAGTTTTGAACCTAACTCGGATTTGAATGAGACAAATGTTCTGATGTTTATTTTGTGTTGATTGGCTGAAAAATATGGCTGCTAGTGTTCATACTCTAGGTACGTGTATGCCCTATTCTGGCCCAGATTTTAAACAAGAGGCCCATGAAGGCCTACGCTCTACTGGTATGGTTCTTTGGTCATTTTCAATCCAGAGCATGTATGTATGGTGAAGCAATTTTGACAATTTAAAGGGCCATAATCCAGTCTTGCATTGTCGAATCTGGCTGGTTTGCGAAAGGAACCGAGCTCTCATCAATATTTAACTACTATCTAAGTTTGGTGAATATCGGATAGTAAATCGAGGCTCTATTGTGTTCACAAGATGTATTATAGCAATTTTGACAATTTCATGGGCCATAATCCAGTCATGCAAGGGCACATCTGGCTGGTTTTCAAAAGGAACCAAGCTCTCATCAATATTTAACTACTATCTAAGTTTGGTGAAGATCAGATAGTAAATGGATGCTCTATTGTGTTCACAAGCTGTATTATAGCAATTTTGATAATTTCAAGGGCCATAATCCAGTCATGCAAGGGCACATCTGGCTGGTTTTCGAAAGGAACCGAGCTCTCAGCAATATTCAACTACTATCTGAGTTTGGTTAAGATTAGTCAGTAAATGGAGCCTCTATTGTGTTCACAAGCTCAATTATAGCAATTTTGACAATTTCAAGGGCCATAATCCAAGTTTGCATGGGCCTTTCTGGCTGGTTTGCAAAAGGAACCAAGCTCTCATGGATACCTAACTACTGTGTAAGTTTGGTGAAGATCAAATAGTAAATGGAGCCTCTATTGTGTTCACAAGCTCTATTATAGCAATTTTGACAATTCCAAGGGCCATAATCCAGTCTTGCATGGGCGGATCTGGCTGGTTTGCGAAAGGAACCGAGCTCTCGAGAATATCTAACTACTGTATAAGTTTGATTGAGATACAATTAAAACTGAAGACTGTATCGCGTTCACAAGCTCTATTATAGCAATTTTGACAATTCCAAGGGCCATAATCCAGTCTTGCATGGGCGGATCTGGCTGGTTTGCGAAAGGAACTAAGCTCTCATGGATATCTAATTACTGTATGAGTTTGATTGAGATACAATCAAAACTGAAGACTGTATCGCGTTCACAAGCAATTGTTTACGGATGGACGCACGGACGCAGGACACCACACCATGGCATGAGCTCTTCTGGCCTTTGGCCAGTAGAGCTAAAAATAATTTATTCAGAAAACGATGTATTTATAAACTGGTTCAATCAGGTACACATACTTAATTTAAGAAGTTACATTACTGCTAAATCACCTGTTTACAATACATCAAATGGCGGATATATATAATCAAGGGGCATCAGTTATGGAATCCCCACTATTATTTATAGATTGTAGCTATTCCATCTGTTTATAAATCTTCTGACGTCAAGTGTTATTTTCGACGTGTTGAGAATGGGTATCATTAAAATATTTAAGATTGGACTTTTAAACTGAATAAAGGCATATAGATAAATCGAAAGGCTCAAATAACTGCGCAGTCTGATTTTGCTCTGCACTGTTTCCCGGATGTAAGAACTAATTCCAGTCTACTATATACTATATATCCACTCTAAACCTGTTATTACCCCACCCACTTTACCGCGATTCTTGGTAAAGCGTGGGAGGCTCTTGTCTCCTAATAATAAGCGATAACAGCATTATAAATTTTTAGCAGCCTTAATTTTAAAACAAATAATAAATATGATCTGCACTCAATCAGATAAATCTCCATCACTACACTAACTCGAACACGTTAATCCACATGTTTGCATAATGCTTTGTTCAATAATAGATAGGTAAAAATTGATAGCATCCTGTAGTAGTTTGCACATCATCTATTGTGTTGATGGCATAATCAAATAAAATCGAGGATCAGCAGACAATTGTTATTTGTCGATGAGCGTAGGCAAAAATGTACTATCTTTAATGAAATTGAATTTGAGTATGCATTATAGGATGGTGGGTGGGGTATTGTCTAGGTGAATTGGAGCAGTGTTATAAATTTAACCCCATTTATACAGCGGATTCAAGACAATGGCTCCCATGTACTGTGTGGTAGCGGGTCTCCAGTGTATATACATACTCACTCTTTGTATCGGAATGTATTATACAAAATCGGTTAGAAAAAACACCTGAAACTGCACCATACAATCCATAAATGTTTAGAATATACATGCGTTGTTGAAATCACGGCTCGGACAATAGTTACATGAAGAATAATGCCGACTTTGTTCAAACAATATTTATTTTACATGTTAACTAGCTCTCGAAACCTTGTTAACATTCTAACCTTAGTACAAAACATGGGTTGGGGTATTCAACGCATTAGAAATAATTTGAACAATCTTGGTAGAGAGTCCCCAAGAAGTTGAACATGCAATGAAATTATTTGAACATCATCGAAATTTGAGCATATACGGGTTATTCCGGTGTAATTATTTTGAAATTGATCCATTGGTTTAGAAGAAGTTGTTTGTAGGAAAATGTGAACTGACTGACTGCAAATGATTGATCTCTATAGCTATAGCTATATCAAACTACTTGCATATAGAAATTCAAAGCGCCATAATTCTGTGAAAAGTGATTCAATCTGAACATGGTGATAATATGCACAACAACTCTTGTTAATTTTCCATCAAATATTTTTGAAATCCGTCTGGTGGTTGCTGAGAAATAGCCCGGACACAAATGGTCCTATATCATACTATATAAAAATTCAAAGGGCAGTAATTCTGTGAAAAATCACTCAGTCTGAACATAATGATAATATGCACATCTCCTCTTATTTGAGAGTGAAGCGTCCCATAAAATGTCATTAACCCTTTTCCTCATATAGTCGCTTTCTGACGCCTCTGAAGCAGATGGCTTTTTGAAAACAGTGACAAAAGAAGAAATTGCTCAAAACAAGCAATTTCTCCTTTTGCCACAATGTTTTCCACTTTTAGTCATAGTTTATCCATTCAATTATAGAGGTTTTCTATTTTTTGACAAAATATGTTCAAAATCGTCTGCTGCAGAATTGTCGTATGATGGAAAGGGTTAAATTCAAGTTAGTGGTAGTTGAGAAATAGCCCAGACATCAATTCTCCTATGTCATATTATATAGAAATTAAAAGGGCAATAACTCTGTACAAAATCATCGAACTAGAACATGGTTATAAAATACAAATCTCTTGTTAGTTAGGCTTCCCATAAAGTTTCATTGAATTCTAGTTTGTGGTTGCTGAAAAATAGCACAGACAAGAATTCTCATATGTCATATTATATAGAAATTAAAAGGGCAATAACTCTGTGAAAAATCTCCAGACCAAAACATGGTGATAATATGCACATCTCCTCTTGTTATTGAAACTTCCCATCAAGTTTCATTGAATTCAAATCAGTAGTTGCTGAGAAATAGCCCAGACAAAAGCAGGAAGAACGAACGAACGGACAAAATGAAGGACAAAGCGGCGACTATATGCTCTCCTTATTTTTTTTTCCGCAGAGCATAATAAATTGAAACAATCTTGGTAGATTGTACCCAAGGAATAAAAGTACCAAATTATTTTTATATCAGACCATTTTTTTTCAACAAGAATATTTTTAAACATTTAACTATATACACATGTACTAGGGATGGCAACGGTTACTGATATTACTACCGGTAACCGGTTACTCGTAAAATTTTGTAACCACTTACTCAGTTAACCATATAGATTCATAGACAATAAATATTCACTTGCTTCCAGGTTTTGTTATTGTTCTTGTTGTTTTAACTCGCAGTTCCTGGTCATATATAAATCAGACAAGAATGTTGTTATCGCAAGGTTTTCATTCGTTTCAACCAGCTTTTATAATTTTATTTTTTTAATTTATAGTTCAGAAAATATTCGTTTTTAACGAAGTGACCATTATACGATTTATAATATGTTGAATGAAAGAGGTGCATAGCTGCATATCTTTAAATACCAACTCGGATGAAATGTGTTAAAAACTTAAAACTTCTCTTTAAATCTTCTAATTCTGTTGATAAATATTTTACAAATACAACTATTCGAATTTATCAAATTCCTTCCAATGACATTAATAAGTCATTATAATATAATTCTAGCCTTGTATAAGACTTGTAAAAAGTTTTTTTTAAAAGAAGCAAACTGTTTCGTTAGATCAGTATCAATTATTCAATAACAAACGGTCATCAATACAATCGAGTGTGGTCGTTTTCACAGTTATGTAAACAATCCCAATCGAGGTGTGAATAGTTTACCCCTGGTCAGATATGTGTGACAAATTAAAAACAAAAGGTGAAATAAAACTGTATATATTTTATCTATTTTTCCGAGTACTCGGTTACTTGAATTACTAACCTATTAATCAAATAACATACGGTTAACCGAGTAACCGATTAATCGCTGACATCCCTACTATATACATACAAGAGGACCATGATGTTCTTTATCTCATATTATAAAGAAATAGAACTTAAATAGATTTCAATGTTCTTACACCATTCATAAAAGGAAAACAACGCCCCCTGGTTGCCATGTTTATCAACAGATTGGAATAATATCAACAATCTTGGTAGAGGGTCATCAAGGTACATTTGTACAGATGGATTGACCAAGAGTTTGATTGTTGCTGGGAAATAGTGCAGACAAAATACATACATGAATTTTTTGTATAGGTGCTAAACTCCAGATGGGGATCAAAATTTTGAAATATTGAAATTTTGCAAATATTGAATATAGTTACAACAAAGTAAGAAATAAATAGTTTAAATCTATTTCGGCAGTAAATGTTGAAAAACAGTCATAAAATGTACAAAATGAAGCTTAAACGATCAATATTTAGATGTTTATTGTACTGGAAAGTGAAATTATTACTCTTATTTTTATCCCAGAATTATGATTCTAATAATTCAAGACAACTTTTTAACAGTTTTAAAACTTTAACTAAACTATCTATAATCTAGAGTTCAGCACCTTTAACCCTTTCCTTCATACAACAGATCAGCAGCAGCCGACTTTGAAAACATCTACACAAAAGAATGGAATATTTCTATAAATGAAAGTATCATCACTTTAAGAAGTTGAAAACATTGTGGCAAAAGGAGAAATTGCTCGTTTTGAGCAATTTCTTCTTTTGTCACCTTGTTTTCAAGAGTCGTCTGCTGCACAGGCATCAGAAAGCATCTATATGTGGGAAGTGGTTAAAGGACCATAAATCTTTAAACATTTAGGCTTTGCACTTGCCTTGTTGTGTTGCATTGAAATCTGACCAACCACTAGTTGCTGAGAGATAGCTACTGGAATAAAATTGTCTACAGACAGATCTTCCAAAAGTGCTACTCTAAGATAGCACCCGTATATATTTCCTATGTGGGGATATCAAACCCTTTTCCACATACAACAATTCTGCATCAGACGACTTTGAAAAAATTATAGCCAAATTGTGGAAAATCAATAAAGGGCAAGTTTAATTATCAAAAAAAAAAGAGTTGAAAACATTGTGGCAAAAGGAGAAATTGGTCCTTATGAGCAATATCTCCTTTTGAAACAATGTTTTCAAAAGTCACCAGCTGCTGAGGCATGTCTTGGAAAGGGATATTCATACTTGGTGACAGAATATTGATAACATTTTACCACATTTTTTTTTTAAATGATTGGTTGAGAAATTCACTATATTTAACCCGTTCCCTCATATAAACGCTTTCTGACGCCTCTGCAGCAGACGGCTGTTTGAAAACATAGTGACAAAAGAAGAAATTGCACAAAACGTGCAATTTCTCATTTCGCCACAATGTTTTCCACTTTTAGTCATAGGTTATCCATTCAATTATAGAGATTTTCTATTTTTAGACAAAATATGTTTAAAGTCGTCTGCTGCAGAATTGTCGTATGAGGGAAAGGGTTAAAGCAGACGGCGTTTTGAAAACATAGTGACAAAAGAAGAAATTGCACAGAACGTGCAATTTCTCCTTTTGTCACAATGTTTTCCACTTTTAGTCATAGGTTATCATTTTCACCTATTTCCACTTGCAGACTCACTTTGATGCATCTGTAGCAGACAACTCGGTAGAACATCGTGAGCAATTTCTCCTTTTTGACTGTGTTTTCAATATTATTCAATACCTAATAATTATTTCTTTTATAATATCTGTTTTTAATATTATTCAATAATAATTTATTTCTTTTATAGATTATTTTTTAGATTTTTTCCTGGATATTTTCAAAGTCGTCGGCTGCCAAATTTGTTGCATGTGGGAACAGGAAATACAAATAGTTTACTCGAGACTATATAACACCACTTTTTTTCCTGTATGTCTTCGTTCTGTCTGTTATCTGATCCATTCTGTCTAGTGACCAATCCATGTTCATAAAGTAGTCTTTATATGGTCCTTGCTTCACCTTGGCTAAGTCATAAGAGAATGTTGGTGCTGTATTTTTCATGGACTGACTTTCCACTTTTGACTGAATTAACCTCACCTTCTCACTGTATGTTCTGTTGGCAATTGAAAACCACTCTTGGTGCCAGATCTGAAAAGGAAGACAAAGATTTGACTTTGATATTATTTTTCAAAATATTTCAGCTGCAAAAGAAACAAGAGGCCCAAGAGGGCCAGTATCGCTCCACGGCCATTAGGCAAAAATTAAATCTCTATAAGGCAAAATAGCCCCGCCCCCTAGCGGCCATGTTTTTCGACCAATCAACATGGCTTGAAGGAATCTGATAGAGGGTCTCCCAAGGAACATTTCTACAAAATTATTTGAAAATTGGCCAAACACTTTCGGAGGAGAAGATTTTTTAAGTTTTCACTATAGCCATATAAGGCAAAAAAGCCCCGCCTCCTGTCGGCCATGTTTTTCGACCAATCAACTTGGCTTGAAGGAATCTGATAGAGGGTCTCCCAAGGAACATTTCTACAAAATTATTTGAAAATTGGCCAAACACTTTCGGAGAAGATTTTTTAAGTTTTCACTATAGCCATATAAGGCAAAAAAGCCTGCCTCCTGGCGGCCATGTTTTCGACCGATCAACTTGGCTTGAAGGAATCTGATAGAGGATCACCCAGGGAACATTTCTACAAAATTATTTAAAATTCGGCCAGACACTTTCAGAAAAGAAGATTTTTTAAGTATTCACTATAGCCATATAATGCAAAAAAGCCCCGCACCCTGGTGGCCATGTTTTTCAACTAATCAACATTTCTTGAAGGAATCTAATAAAGGGTCACCCAAGGAACATTTCTACAAAATTATTTGAAAATCGGGCCCACACTTTCGGAGAATGAATGTATATTGTTTTATGGCGCATCGACAGCTAAGGTCATTTAGAGCGCAATTAAATTTAATTATTCATGATCCCTGGGTAAACAAACCAGTACTAGGCTAGAAAATGTGCCTTGCCCAAGGGCACTCCACCATGAACACTTTTGGAGAAGAAGATTTTTTATGTTTTCACTATAGCTATATAAGGCAAAATAGCCCTGCCCCCCTGGCGGCCATGTTTTTCAACCAATCAACATTTCTTGAAGGAATCTAATAAAGGGTCACCCAAGGAACATTTCTACAATATTTTTTTGAAAATCGGCCTGACACTTTCGGAGAAGAGATTTTTTAATTTTTCTCTATTTTTTTCTTTGGGTTGCCATGGAAACCAGAATTTTGGATGGATCAAAAATATTTGAAGGAATTTAAGAGAGGACATTGAGAGGAAGCTTCCTATGAAGTTTCAACCAAAGTGGTTAGGGAGAAGAAGTCGTTTAAAGGAAAAGGTAATGCACGGACAATTCGCCATGACTTAAGCTCGACTGGCTTTCAGCCAGTGGAGCTAAAAATTACTCATAATGAGCTATTTTCTCCATTAGCCACAATTATTGCAACGCTATTCAATAATCATATTTTCCTTTTTAGAGATTTTCTATATTTGGGACTAAATAATTTCAAAGCCGTCCGCTGCAGATTTATTGTATGTGGGAAAGGGTTAACAGAGAAGACCGAGATGAAACTTCACTGTGTGCCAACAGGCACTGTAGTTTTAGATGCATGGTAACTTTTGACAGAAATCAACAAATATAGCCCTGCTTGTATTACGCATTTATTTCTTTTAGTGGTAAAGTTACTGCAACGTCATAACGCTTTCTTCAGCAGACGACTTTTGAAAACATTGTCGCATAAGATGAAATTGCTTACTATAAGAAATTTCTCCTTTTGCCATAATGATATCAACTTTATTCTATAATTCATTTATAGGTAGATTTCATATTTTTTACTAAATGTCTTCAAAGTCATCTGCTGCACATTTGTTTTATGTGAGAAAAGATCAAGACCAATTTTTTCAGTTCTCCAAATAACTATCAATTCAACTTGTTGCTTTTACACCTTTCTTAGGAGAACATTCCATTTCAGTTTTTTAACAATTGATGTAAAATAAACAAGTTAATGTCGTATTGCAAGCAATACAAGAGTCCCCTACCAGACCATTGAGCTCTAAGTGTGACCTTGACCTTTGAGGTACAAGCCTGTGTCTTGTGTGCCACATGTCACCTCATCATGGTGAACATGTGTGCCCAGTAACTTTGGAATCCTATGATGCATGCTTGAGATGTGAGCCGGACAAGGTAGATTCCTATAATACAGTACTCATTTTGACCTTTGACCTCTAAGTGTGACCTTGACCTTTGAGGTACAGGCCCGGGTCTTGTGACCACCACGCCATCTAATAATGGTGAACATGTTTTAACAATTGATGTAAAATAAACAAGTTAATGTTGTATTGCAAGCAATACAAGAGTCCCCTACCGGACCATTGAGCTCTAAGTGTGACCTTGACCTTTTGAGGTACAGGCCTGGGTCTTGTGCATGACACATCACCTAATCATGGTGAACATGTGTGCTTTGTAACTTGGGAATCCTATGATGTATGGTTGAGATGCAGGCCGGACAAGGTAGTCCTATCAAACAGCACTCATGTTGACCTTTGACCTCTTAGTGGGTCCTTGTCATTGAGGTACAGGCCTGGGTTTTGAGCGCGACACGCCACCTCATTATGGGGAACGTTTGTGCCAAGTTTCTTGGAAATCCTATGATGGATGGTTAAGATGCCCGCCGGACAAGGTCCAGTCCTATCAAACAGTATTAATTTTGACCTTTAACCTCTAAGAGTGACCTTGACATGTGAGGTACAGGCCTGGGTCTTGTGCACCACACGCCTATTCATCATGGTGAACGATTGTGCCAAGTTTCTTGGAAATCCTATGATGGATGGTCAAGATGCGGGCCGGACAAGGTAATCCTATCAAACAGTACTCATTTTGACCTTTGACCTCTAAGTGTGACCTTGACATATGAGGTACAGGCCTGGTTCTTATGCATGACCTGCTGCCTCATCATGGTGAACGTTTGTGCCAAGTTTCTTTCAAATTCTATGATGCATGGTTAAGATGCGGGCCGGACAAAGTTAGGTGGGACTGACAGACAGACAGACAGACGGACGGACAGATAGTCGGACAGACAGACAGACAAAGAGATAGACGGAATCGACCAAACTTATAGTCCTCAAACTGGTCTTTGACCAGTAGGAGACTAGTAAGTTTAAATTTAACAGTTTGAACAATTTTAGTTGATTTAATTTTGTTTATTGGGGTTTAACGCCAATAAACATGACTTGAAGGTTTGGTACAAGGTGACCAAGAGATTTTTTCTAGTTATCAGATAGAAAACCAGAGCGCCACAGAGCGAATGCCAAAGATTGTCTGTTTTGTATGCATTTTTAAGTCTGAACAAGAGTTGTCGGAGGACAATATAGCTCACCTATCAGGGCCATCGTCTATCAGGGCCTACTTCAGAACAGTTATAGCATTGGTAAAATTCCAAAATCCAAAAGTGGAATAATTCAGTTGAAATTGAATTTACAAAAGAAAGAAAACCGTTTAATAGCAACAGCATAAATTATATAGTTTCTGAGAAAAGGCCTTGAATGGCTAACTATAACCCAAAATTCCCGGTCTTGCACACAAAGGTATTAACCAAAAAGGGGCACAATTCAGTCAAAATCCATTCCAGAGTTATGGGACTTTACATACGAGGTCATCTAATGACCCTGAATAAGTGTGTGAAGTTTCAAAGCAACAGCATACAGTGTCTGAAAAAAGGCCTTGCACACAAAGGTTTGACCAAAATTCTAAGTCCAAAAAGGGGCACAATTCAGGAAAAATCCATTCCAGAGTTATGGGACTTTACATACAAAGTCATCTAATGACCCTGAATAAGTGTGCGAAGTTTCAAAGCAACAGCATACACAGTGTCTGAGAAAAGGCCTTACACGCAAAGGTTTGACCAAAATTCTAAGTCCAAAAAGGGGCACAATTTGGTAAAATCCATTCCAGAGTTATGGGACTTGACATACAAGGTCATCGAATGACCCTGAATAAGTGTGTGAAGTTTCAAAGCAACAGCATACACAGTGTCCAAGAAAAGGCCTTGCACGCAAAGGTTTGACCAAGCTGGCAACGCGTACGCCAATGCGGACGCCAGGGCGATTACATATTAAGCTCCACTATTTCTTTGAATAAGCAAGCTAAAAAGGGGCACTACTGAATTTAAAGCCAGAGTTATGTGACTTGGTATAGACATGCATATTGTTTCTAGGAACATGTGCACTAAGTTTCATTTGAATAATATGTTTAACTGTTTTTGATTTATGAGGTTAGGTTCAAGTTTTGTGACTAAAACACAGATAACGCCAATGATATCACAATAACCCGACTTTTTCTCTTCGAAAAACAGTCTAGCTAAAATGAGAATGTCGTCTTTGTGCATTGTTTACTGGAATGTGAACTTTACTGTTCTTTATTTTTGAATTGATTATTAAGTTATAACCAAGTAAATCAGGCAATGTGAATAAAGTGAGCGTATTGAAGAACATCATTCTTCTTTCTATTTGACCTCCAGTAATGTCAAACAAGTAGGCCAGTGTCGGTTATATTTTGATTTTATTAATCAACATTTTACTGTCTAGAACAAGATAAAGACCAAAACAATAGTACCGTAATGATCAAAATAATTACAACACTCTTTGTACAGGGTCACCGAAGGAGCATACGTGTGCAAAATTATTTAAAATCAAGCCTGTATGTTTTGGCAAAAATATTTGTAAAGCCCTGCACCCTAGAGGCCATATTTTTCAACAGATAAAAATAATTAAAACAGGGTTACCAAAGGAACACTTGTACCAAATAAATTTTCTAATTGGACCTTTTGGAAAAGAAGATTATTCAAAGCTTTCCCCCTCTTTTTGATCAGCAACCAAACTTTTACTTGGAATTAAATTCTTTGAACAATTTTTGATGAGGGCTACCTAGAGAACATTCCTTTTAAATTATTTTGAAATTGGACCAGGAGTTTCAGATAAGAAGATTTGAACAGACATTGGAGTGATTGGACCATTAGTGATCTCAATCGCTCACCTTGAGCCTTGAGTATGAAATGCTCAGGTGAGCTTAAAAGCCGTTAAAAGTTTGATAAAGTGATAACAAGAGCTGTCGGAGGACAGCATGCTCGTTTTCCACCATTTATTTGATTACTGAGATAATGGATTCTAATGTAGTTGCATGCTAAACATTAACCACAATGTCTTAAAGGGTGATAATTTGCATTATATGAGTTATTTAACTTGATTATTTTCATAGGTGTGATGGTTGGAAAGGGTTGTATAACGTTTCAATGGAATGCATCAAGTAGTAACTAAGATATGGCAACAATTTGCACCATATGGAACTAGTTCAAAGTTGTTACAAAAAATAGTGTTTTTTTCGTTAAAGATCAAAGTGACCTTGACCTTATGATCCCATGACCTGTTTCAGTCAAGTGCTGATCATGACCATTACCCAAACTAAGTTTCAGGGTCATAGGACTAAGCAATCAGTAGTTTTAAAACAAAGGAATGTTTCTGTATTGAAGGTCACAGTGACCTTGACTTTTGACCTAGTAACTCCAAACTCTCTAAGCAAAACCAACTTGAAGATCACAGGCCTAAGTGTATGTTAGTTATAAGGGTAAATGCTAGCTTACACAAAAACTTTAACCATGAACTGTTTCCATATAGAAGGTCACAGTGACCTTGACCTTTGACCTACTGCCTCCAAAGTTTATAGGTATCACCAACTTGCTATGAAAAATGTCCATACAAAGTTTAAAGACCATAGGCCTAGGCGTATGTTAGTTATAAAGGTAAATGCTAGATTGCACAAAAACTTTAACCATGAACTAGTGACATTGACCTTTGACCTACCGACTCCAAACTGTGTAGGCATCACCATCTTGCTATGAAATTGTAAGTATGTAAGTTATAAGGGCAAATGCTAGCTTGCACAAAAACTTTAACCAACGCCGACGTGACTACAATAGCTCGCCTTATTCTTCGAATAGTCGAGCTAAAAAATGTATTCTCTGTTCCATTTTCAAAGGTTTCTGTTAAATCTTTGCTTTAAAAATCGTATGTAGAGGAAAACCATAGGAACATTTTTAAAAAAAATATTTTAAAATCAGCCACATTCTTACAGAATATTTGTAAGGCTTTCACTATAGACATATAAATTAAAACATGTTATGGTCTGAACAAAACAAGAGGGCCATGATGGCCCTGGAATCGCTCACCTGATTTTTTTTTTCACTTTAGCTATATAAGCCCCGCCCCCTGGCAGCCATAGTTTTCGACCAATCAACTTGGCTTGAAGGAATCTGATAGAGGGTCACCCTAGGAACATTTCTACAAAATTATTTGGAAATTTGCCTGACACTTTCGGAGGAGAAGATTTTTTAAGTTTTCACTATAGCCATATAATGCAATACAGCCCTGCCCACTGGCGGCCATGTTTTTCGACCAATCAACATGGCTTGAAGGAATCGGAAAGTGGGTCACTTAAGGAACATTTCTACAAAATTATTTGAAAATCTGCGTGACACTTTTGGAGAAGAAGATTTTTTAAGTTTTCACTATAGCCATATAAGGCAAAATAGCCCCACCCCTCCTGGCGGCCATGTTTTTCGACCATTCAACATGGCTTGAAGGAATCTGATAGTGGGTCATCCAAGGAACATTTCTATAAAATTATTTGAAAATCGGCCTGACACTTTCGGAGAAGAAGATTTTTTAAGTTTTCACTATAGCCATATAAGGCAAAATAGCCCCGCCCCACCTGGCGGCCATGTTTTTCGACCAATCAACATGGCTTGAAGGAATCTGATAGTGGGTCACTTAAGGAACATTTCTACAACATTATTTGAAAATCTACCAACCAGTTTGGGAGAAGAAGATTTTTTAAGTTTTCACTATAGCCATATAAGGCAAAATAGCCCCGCCCCCATGGCAGCCATGTTTTTCAACCAATCAACATGGCTTGAAGGAATCTGATAGAGGGTCATCCAAGGAACATTTCTACAAAATTATTTGAAAATCGGCCTGACACTTTCGGAGGAGAAGATTTTTTAAGTTTTCACTATAGCCATATAAGGCAAAATAGCCCCGCCCCCTGGCGGCCATGTTTTTTGACCAATCAATATGGCTTGAAGGAATCTGATAGAGGGTCATCCAAGGAACATTTCTACAAAATTATTTGAAAATCTGCCAACCAGTTCTGGAGAAGAAGATTTTTTAAAAAAAATTCATTTCGTTGCCATGGAAACCAGAATTATGCATGGATCCCAAAAATTTGAAGGAATTCTGGTGAGGTCAATGTGGGGATGCTTCCTGTGAAGTTTCATCCCAATTGACCCACTGGTTACTGAGGAGAAAAAGTTGCCGGACGCCGGACAAAAGGCCATCACAATAACTCACCCTGAGCACTTCGTGCACACGTGAGCTAAAAAGTTAAAGTAAAGTATATTTTCTGTCACTGTGACCTTGACCTGGAAGCTAAGCACATAAATTGTGCATATGACACAGCGTCTTGATATGGTGTATATCTGTTCCAAGCTATTTGAAAACAAGAGTGCCAGTGCCGCCACAAAATATAAAGATCAAGATTGGTCCTTTTAATTATTGCTTTTAACATGTCTGTATACATAAGCTCAAAATGAAGTCTGTGAGACCAGTTAGCTTAGTTGGTTGAGACAGGGATCTGAGATCATGGTTGCCTGGGTAGTAGGTTCGATCCCTGCAGGGGCAGCCGGGTGTTTCCTTGATCAAAACAGTTTATCCACACTTGTTCAGAGTTGAAAGTCTTACTCTGCTTACCAGCCTAGCTGACTTTGGTATTAACTAAAGAAAATAGGATACATATAAACAGAGATAGAACCCTATAGAGGCTTCCGATATGAAAGTAGGTCAAATGGCAGTGTTGATATGTATCCTTTTTTCCTTCTGAGCATAACTCTTGCAAAAATCACTCTACCGGATAATCCCTGCTTTATGCACTTCTACCTGTTTGGAAACTTGAGTTGCGTTCTCAAGTGAATATGCTATAGAGACCAAGTTTCGAAAGGCATAACTATTGCAAAAATTGCTGAACCGGAAAATTCCTGCTTCATGCACATCTACCCATTATAGTAATGATATTGACCAAGTTTTGAAAAGATTCAGTCAGAAACGTAGGAAGAGTTGTGTTCACAAGCCGCAATATCAATCAGCTACAGAGACTAAGTTACAAGGTACATAAATCTTGCAAAAATCAATGAACCGGAAAATCGCCGCTTCATACACATCTACCCATTATAGTCATGACATTGACCAAGTTTTGAAAAGATTCGGTCAGAAACATAGAAAGAGTTGCGTTCACAGGGCTGCAATATCAATCAGCTACAGAGACTAAGTTTCAAGGGACAAAAATCTTGCAAAAATCAATGAACTGGAAAATCACCGCTTCATGCACATCTACCCATTATAGTAATGACATTGACCAAGTTTTGAAAAGATTCGGTCAGAAACATAGGAGGAGCTGAGTTCACAAGGCTGTAATATCAATCAGCTACAGAGACTAAGTTACAAGGGACATAAATCTTGCAAAAATCAATGAACCAGAAAATCGCCGATTCATGCACATCTACCCATTTTAGTCATGACATTGACCAAGTTTTGAAAAGATTCGGTCAGAAACATAGGAGGAGTTGCGTTCACAAGGCTGCAATATCAATCAGCTACAGAGACTAAGTTACAAGGGACATAAATCTTGCAAATATCAATGAACCGGAAAATCGCCGCTTCATGCACATCTACACATTATAGTTATGACATTGACCAAGTTTTGAAAAGATACGGTCAGAAACGTAGGAGGAGTTGCGTTCATAAGAATTGGACGTACAAACAGACGGACATACGGAGAAGATGACGCCAATATACGACTTCCTCCGGCGGCGTATAAAAAGTTATTGTCCGGACAAGAAAAGTTCAACTGATGTCTATTTGTTGTCACTGTGACCTTGACCTTGAAGCTACAGACAAAAGTTTTGCATTTGGCACATCGTCTTAATATGGTGCATGTTTGTGCCAAGTTATTTGAAAATATCTCTATGCATGACAAAGTCCGGACAAGAAAAGTTCAATTAAAGTCTATTTCTTATCACTGTGACCGTGACCTTGAATCTACAGAATTTCTTTTGCATTTGGCACATCGTCTTGATATGGTGCATGTTTGTGCCAAAACATTTGAAAATATCTCTATGCATGACAAAGTTATGGTCCGGACAAGAGAAGTTCAATTAAAGTCTATTTCTTATCACTGTGACCTTGACCTATGGTGCATGTTTGTGCCAAGTTATTTGAAAATATCTCTATGCGTGGCAAAGTTATGGTCCGGACAAGAAAAGTTGACGCCCGCACGCCAGCCCGCCGACTTCGCTAAACTAATAACCAGGTTTTTCCTTCGGAAAACCTGGTTAAAAAATATTTTAAAAACGGCTAACCGGTTTGGAAGGAGAAAAGTCTTTTCTTTCAGTTGCCATGGAAACCAGAATTCTGCATGTATTAAAAACATTTGTAGGAATTCTGGTGAGGAAATTGAGAGGATGCTTTCAGTGAAGTTTCGTCCCAATTGACCCACCGGTTACAGAGGAGAAGATGACACACAGACAATTTGCTATGACAAAAGCTTGATTGGCATTCAGCTTTCAGCCAGTGGAGCTAACAATTTGCTCATAATGAGGAATTCTCCCTTTGCCACAAGGTGTCATACTTTATTCAATCATTAAACATTTAAAGAGTGTTTCAATATTTCTGCCTAGATGTTTTCACCGATGCAGATTTGTTGTATATCGGCAAGGTTTAACGTTTTCAGTAAAGCCATATAAAGCAAAACAGCCCCGCCCCCTGGTGTTCATATTTTATGACCAATCAACATGGCTTGAAGGAATCTAGTTCATCCAATGAACATTTCTACAGAATTATTTGAAAATCTGCTTCAAACTTTCGGAGAAGATGCTTTTTGACTTGAAATAATCTCGTAGATGGTACCGAAGGAACATTTCTACAAAAATATTTGAAAATCTGCCAAATAATTTTGTAAAAGATAATCAAAGGCTTTCGGGTCTTTTACCATTTAAATCAGAATTTCTTTTGGATTCAACAAATTTGAAGGAATTTAGGAGAGGTCATTGGGAGGAAGCTTCCTTTGAAGTCTCATAACAATTTGCTAAGTCTATACAGATGAGAGGCTGTTTGAAGCAAACATTAAACACACATGGCGGACACTTAGCCATGACATAAGCTTGTGGAGCTTAAAAACCGTTGAATATGATGAAAAACAAACTTACCACAACACATTTAATCCCAGATTTTTGCAGTAACGGTATAAATATTGTCTTCTTTAAGTCTATGAAAGCCTCTTGCGTCTTCGGGCCGCGATAGAAAATGGCTACCCTGAAACAAAAAGATGCATATTAGGTACAATCAAATCGGAATCCTGTCAAGTGAGAGACAGGTGTCTTCTCGATTGTCCCACATTTTGAAGATGTTGTTTACCCTTAATATGGAGGGTAGAAGGTGAGAATACAGTCCAGACAAAATGCATTTTGATTTCTTACTGATTTGCAGAAATGATAAAGGTTATATTCTAGGGTAGAACTATTGTTCGCCAAAACATGCAATCATAATTATAACAAGAGGGCCATGATGGCCCTAGATCGCTCACCTGAATTATGACCCATATTCGGATTTGACCTAGATATCATTAAGACAAACATTCTGACAAAATGTTAAACTGCTGAAGCAAAAATTGACCTCATATGGCCCAGTTTCGAACTTGTCCAAGATTTGAGGGAGATAAATGTTCTGATAAACTTTCATGAAGATCGGATGCAAAATGTAGCCTGTATAGTGTTAACAAGGCAATTGTTGACGAGGCACGACGGCCGGACACCGGACAAAATGTGATCACAAATCTCACCTCAAGCACTACTTGCACAGGCGAGCTAAAAATATTAGCATGTTACCTTTTTAGCTCACCTATGCACGAAGTGCAAGGTGAGCTATTGCTCTTTACGATAACTAGGTAACGTCCCTTGATTGCCAAGGGACGTTACTCAATATTCTCCTTCCGGGGACTACCTTTTGACAAAATTGCGGACATAGATAAAGCAATCAGCGAGGCGTGCGAAAACAACAATGAATTGACTAGAAATACAACTTTACTTATTTTTTAAAGTTTAATTTAAAACATTGCGGCTAAATGATTGATGGATTTATGTTTAAACTTAAAGTCGATTTCAACAAGTTTTCACAGCCATCCCGTTAACAATTTCCTAGTAACAACTTCTCTCACCAATGGACGGATTTCAAAATAATTGTTAAAATAATTGAATGCCATGAGGAACTTGGGTTGCGCTGCCTCATCAAAAATCTTGTCAAAAAGTACTGGCTTGATGTGAAAACATTTTAAAACAAAATTAATGTTTCTTGGGCGACATTTTTACCAAAATTCCTCCGATCTGTTCAGAAATAGTGTCACCATGGGGAAGAAGGTTACGGCATCCAGTCAGAGTTACGTGTGGATTAATAGTCTGCAGCAGATGACTTTAACAACATGTAGACAAAATCAATTGATATCTCTAAAAATGATTTATAATTGAGAGAAATTGAAAACATTGCTTCAATCAAAAATGTATCATCATAAGAAATTTCTGCTTTTGTCACAACGATTTCGAAAGTCCTCTGCTTGTCACAATGTTTTCGAAAGTCAACTGCTGCATATTCTTCATAAGGCATATATAGTAGCAACCCGACCTTATCAGTGATTATCGTATGTATATGCGGTCTGGAAATGTTAACAAGAGGGCCAAGATGGCCCTAAATCGATCACCTAATTGATAGTAAATTAGTAGCAAATATTTAACTGCAAATATCTGGGAAAATTTTATCAGGGAGTGTAAATGAAACTGCAAAGGAGTGGACACTTCTCAAGAAACAGCTTATCAGTAAAGGCCATTTATATCTTGAAATCTAACAAGAACTTTAATAAGAATGGAATTATAAAGTTTTTGTCCTTTTGCACCTTTCCTGATGCCGCCTTGCTGCCCTGTTTTTCAACGAAATCAATATGGCTTCAACAGTTTATTTAGAGGGTCACTTAAGGAACATTTCTACCAAATTATCTTGCAATCGCACAAGTAGATAATGGAGGAAAAGGATTTTAAAATTTGGGTATTTTTCTCACTTTCTGATGCCGCAGCAACCAAAGTTATCAATGGAATTTAAATCTTTGAACAATTTTGAAAGAGGACCACTAAAGGAACATTCTTGATTCGTATTATATTTTCTTAAAATCAGACAAACACTTTCATAAAAATGGAATTTTCAAATTTTGTCATTTTGCTCCTTTTTTGATGCCGCCTGACTGCCATGTTTTTCGCCCAATCAGTATGGCTTGAACAATTTTTATAGAGGGTCACCCAAGGAACATTTCTACCAAATTATATTTGAATCTGACAGGCAGATTCGGAGGAGAAGATTTTTAAAGTTTGGACATTTTGTCCCCTTTCTGATGCCGCAGCAACCAAAGTTCTCATTGGAATTTTAATCTTTGAACAATTTTGAAAGAGGACCACCAAAGGAACATTCCTGTGATGTTTTGTGGAAATTGGTCTATTGGAATGGTAGGAGTTGGTTGTCATTTGTAGCTAAAAGTTCAATTTACACCTTTTGAGATGACGCCTGGTTGCTATGATTGTGTAACCAATCAAAACGCCTTAATCAAATTAAATAGAGGATCATTACAGTAAGATTCATATTATATTTTCTTAAAATAAGACAAGCACTTTCATAAAAATGAAATTTTCAAATTCTGTCATTTTGCCCCTTTTTTGATGCCGCCTGACTGCCATGTTTTTCGCCCAATCAGTATGGCTTGAACAATTTTTATAGAGGGTCACCCAAGGAACATTTCTACCAAATTATATTTGAATCTGACAGGCAGATTCGGAGGAGAAGATTTTTAAAGTTTGGACATTTTGTCCCCTTTTCTGATGCCGCAGCAACCAAAGTTCTCATTGGAATTTTAATCTTTGAACAATTTTGAAAGAGGACCACCAAAGGAACATTCCTGTGATGTTTTGTGGAAATTGTTCTATTGGAATGGTAGGAGTTGGTTGTCATTTGTAGCTAAAAGTTCAATTTACCCCTTTTGTGATGACGCCTGGTTGCTATGATTGTGTAACCAATCAAAACGGCTTAAACAAATTAAAAAGAGGATCATTACAGTAAGATTCGTATTATATTTTCTTAAAATCAGACAAGCACTTTCATAAAAATGGAATTTTCAAATTTTGTCATTTTGCCCCTTTTTTGATGCCGCCTGACTGCCATGTTTTTCGCCCAATCAGTATGGCTTGAACAATTTTTATAGAGGGTCACCCAAGGAACATTTCTACCAAATTATATTTGAATCTAACAGGCAGATTCGGAGAAGATTTTTAAAGTTTGGACATTTTGTCCCCTTTCTGATGCCGCAGCAACCAAAGTTCTCAATGGAATTTAAATCTTTGAACAACTTTGAAAGAGGCCAACCAGAGGAACAGTCCTGTGATGTTTCACGGAAATTGTCCTTGGAGTTTGGGAGGAGATGATGTTTAAAGCTAAAAGTTAACGCCGGACGGACGGACGGACGACGGACAAAAAGTGATCAGAATAGCTCACCTTGAGCCTTCGGCTCAGGTGATCTAAAAATACATACCCTCGTATTACTTTTTTACCAATATTTTCAACAACTAACATTGTACAGTACTTTAAATTATCGTTTATGCAAGCTAATTGAAATCTCTAACTAACTGTGTATTTTTCTATTCAATTCATACTGTGTTACTCTGTCGGCGATTATATAATCCGCTTGTATACATCGTTTTCACGCTTGCAAGACTGATTGCCTAATTAACAAGCTCGCACCGCTGCAGGGGTCATATCTTCAAAGATATGCAGGTCATAAAGATCTCAGTTATATTCACGAAAATTGCTATTGATGATCTACAGTTGTATTAGGTTATTACGTGAGAAGGGTAAAACATATTTTCTCCTTTTGCTTCAATATTTTCAAATCCTGTTTGCTGCAGATCTGCAAGTGAGTTAAAAGGCATAAATATGAAAACAAGAGGCCCAAGAGGGCCAGTATCGCTCCACGGCCATCAGGCAAAAATAAAATCTCCAAACAGCCCTGCCCCGTGTTGGCTATTTTTTTTACCAACCACCATGGCTTAAAGGAATCTTGTAGAGTGTCACCAAAGGAATGTTTCTGCAAAATTATTTGAAAATATGCCTGACACTTTCGGAGAAGATTTTTTAAGTTTTCACTATGGTCATATAAGTCAAAATAGCCCCGCCCTCTGGCGGCCATGTTTTTCGACCAATCAACATGGCTTGAAGGAATCTGATAGAGGGTCACCCAATGAACATTTCTACAAAATTATTTGAAAATCGGCTGAACACTTTCGGAGAAGAAGATGTTTTAAGTTTTCACTTTAGCTATATAACGCAAAAAAGCCCCGCCCCCTGGCGGCCATGTTTTTCGCCCAATCAACATTTCTTGAAGGAATCTAATTAAGGTTCACACAAGGAACATTTCTACAAAATGATTTGAAAATCGGCCTGACACTTTTGGAGGAGAAGATTTTTTAAGTTTGCTCTTTAGCCATATAGGCAAAATAGCCCCGCCCTGTGACGGCCATGTTTTTTTACCAATCAACATGGCTTGAAGGAATCTGATAGAGGGTCACCCACAGAACATTTCTACATAATCATTTGAAAATCTGCTGAACACTTTTTGAGAAGAAGATTATTTAAGTTTTCACTATAGCTATATAAGGCAAAAAAGCCCCGCCCCCTGGCGGCCATGTTTTTCGCCCAATCAAAATTTCTTGAAGGAATCTAATAAAGGGTCACCCAAGGAACATTTCTACAAAATTATTTGAAAATCGGCCTGACACTTTCGGAGAAGAAGATTTTTTAAGTTCTCACTATTTTTTTCTTTCGGTTGCCATGGAAACCAGAATTTTGAATGGATAAAAAAAAATTGAAGGAATTTAGTAGAGGACATTGAGAGGATGCTTCCCATGAAGTTTCAACCAAATTGGCCAATTGGTTAGGGAGAAGAAGTCGTTTAAAGGAAAAAGTTAACGCACGCACGCACACACGCACAACGGACAATTCGCCATGACATAAGCTTGACTGGCTTTCAGCCAGTGGAGCTAATAAAAATTGAACTTTATTATATCTTTAATGTGCAATAGTCAAATTTACAAATGCCACATGCAGAAAATATTTAGAAACATTGTGACAAAAGGATAAAATTCTCTTCAGAACAATTCCTTATTTTGTCACAAAGTACAAACTGTATCATTTTTTTAAAAAGACCTTCTAAAATTTGACCTTCACATTTCCGAAGTCATCAGCAGCATATAATACATAGCTCTATACACTATTAACCATGTAAAACATTCATGAATGTTTCGACCCAGATCAGTCTGTGCGGACAGCGCAAGCTAATCTAGTCAACACATTACGCAGAGGCCACAATGTTGGTTTTCTCGCGGGACGGCTCATATCTGCAGAAGTAGAGCTTGAAAACAACAACATGAATATCACTATTTAAAAATGGTAGGATAATTATTGAATTAGATAACATTGTTGTAAAAGGTGAAATTGCTCATTATGAACAAGTGCCATTATGTTAACAATAATTGTATGTTTCAGACGCATCAGTGACCCATCAAATGTGTTTGCAAGTAGGAAAGGGTTAAAACTGTGCCAATGACATGACTTCGCTTTTGAAATTATAACTAAACCCTTTTTCCCCAGCTGACACATCAGCAGCAGATCTCTTATGAATTCATTGTGGCAGAAGAAAAAATTGTTCATAATGAGCAGCTTCTCCTATTTGCCAGTTTAATTTTCATTTCCACTAATACACTTTTGTAGTTCATATTAATTTAATTCCAGAATAATAAATCGTGCCTCTCATACACCATCCACATATATCATTCAGTAAATATACATTTTGCTCGCCTGTTAATTTCGCGATATTGATGATAAACAAAACAATAAATCATCATCAGTGAACATTCCCATGTTGGAAATTCCTTGGTCAATCCACTCTCAGTTCGGAAAAGAGACGGACCGGGAAGGGTATACTGCATGGTTGGACCTCCAAAAGCAATGAAATGCTAGGTTTGTGAGCCTTACAATGCTGAATCCAAGTGCGATTCAGTCTTTTATTTTGAGAAAATCGATGTAACGATTTGTCGTCAACAACTTTACCACGGTGGATTCCTTTTAATACATATATATATACAACAATATTTCGGCGTTTACTTCCTAGGTTTAATAACTTTGTTTTATCAAATTCTCCATAGTGTTAGCAATGTTGTTCTTTTTCGCTTGAATGACTGTTCGAAAGTATTCCCCGGAAGTAAAATTCACATGAATGCGCATGCGCAATTGAAGAGTAATCAAGGGTAGATAACCTAGTTATCGTAAAGAGCAATTGTGATCACATTTTGTCCGGTGTCCGTCCGTCGTGCGTCATCAACATTTCAGCTTGTTAACACTCTACAGGCTACATTTTGCATCCAATCTTCATGAAAGTGTATCAGAACATTCATCTCCATCAAATCTTGGACAAGTTCGAAACTGGGCCATATGAGATCAAAAACGAGGTCACTAGGTCAAATTGAAGGGAAATCTTGTTAACACTCTGGAGGCCACATTTTCAACTTGAACATGTTAAAACTTTTTCATAATGTTTGTCTTGATGATATGTAGATCAAGTTCGAACATGGATCATGTTGGGTCAAAAAGTAGGTCACTAGGTCAAATTGAAGGAAAATATTGTTAACACTCCAGAGTAAGCAATTTTTGCTTCAGCAGTTTGACATTTTGTCAGAATGTTTGTCTTAAAAATATCTAGGTCAAGTTCAAATATGGGTCGTATTGGGTGAGAAACTAGGTCACTAGGCCAAATTGAAGGATAATCGTGTTAACACTGTAGAGGCCACATTTTCAACTTGAGCATGTTGAAATTTTGTCATAATGTTTGACTTAAAGATATCTAGGTCAAGTTTAAATATGGGTCATATTGGGTCAGAAACTAGGTCACTAGGCCAAATTGAGGGAAAATCTTGTTAACACTTTGGATGCCACATTTTTTGGTTCAGCAGCTTGAAATTTGATCAGAATGTTTGTCTTAAAAATATCTAGGCCAAGTTCAAATATGGGTCATGCGGGGTTAAAAGCTAGGTCACTAGGCCAAATTAAAGGAAAATCTTGTTAACACTTTGGATGCCACATTTTTTGGTTCAGCAGCTTGAAATTTGATCAGAATGTTTGTCTTAAAGATATCTAGGTCAAGTTTGAATATGGGTCATATTGGGTCAGAAACTAGGTCACTAGGCCAAATTGAAGGAAAATCTTGTTAACACTTTGGATGCCGCATTTTTTGCTTCAGCAGAATGAAATTTGGTCAGAATGTTTGTCTGAATTATATCTAGGTCAATTTCGAATATGGGTCATATTGGGTCAGAAAAAAGGTCAATAACGGAAAATATTGTTCAAACTCCGGAGGCCGCATTTTTACTTTGAGCAAGTTGAAAATTTGTCAGAATGTTGTCTTGATGATATCTTGTCCATGTTGGAATATGGGTCATATCAGGTAAAAAGATATAGATCACTAGGCCAAATGAAGGAAAATCTTGTTAACACTGTGGAGGTTGCATTCAGAATAATTGTCTTGATGTGTTTTGCATTGCAGTACATTGTATAATTAAGGTGAGCGATCCAGGGCCATCATGGCCCTCTTGTTTGTATATTTTTTCAACATTCAAACTGCATACCAAAAACAAGAGTGCCATGAGACCCCGGAATCGCTCAACTGAGAATGGGCTTTTTAAGACTTAACCCTTTCAGCGCCAATGGCAATATCATCAAGACAAACTTTCTGACAAAATTAAAAGCTGCTCAAGTCAAACAAGAGGCCCATGAGGGCCTATGCTCTACTGGTATGGCTCTTTGGTCATTTTCAATCCAGAGCATGTATGTATGGTGAAGATCGGATCGGCTCTTTTGTGTTCACAAGCTGTATTATAGCAATTTTTACAATTTCATGGGCCATAATCCAGTCTTGCATTTGGCGGATCTGGCAGATTTTCAAAAGGAACCAAGCTCTCATCATTATTTAACTACTATCTAAGTTTGGTGAAGATCAAATAGTAAATGGAGCCTCTATTGTGTTCACATGCTCAATTATAGCAATTTGGACAATTTCAAGGGCCATAATCCAGTCTTGCATGGGCAGATCTGGCTGGTTTACGAAAGGAACTGAGCTCTCATGGATATCTAACTACTGTATAAGTTTGGTTGAGATACAATCAAAAGTGAAGACTGTATCGTGTTAACAAGCTCTTTTATAGCAATTTTGACCATTTCAAGGGCCATAATCCAGTCATGCATGGGCGGATCTGGCTGGTTTTCAAAAGGAACCGAGCTCTCATGGATATCTAACTACTGTATAAGTTTGGTTGAGATACAATCAAAAGTGAAGACTGTATCGTGTTAAAAAGCTCTTTTATAGCAATTTTGACCATTTCAAGGGCCATAATCCAGTCATGCATGGGCGGATCTGGCTGGTTTTCGAAAGGAACCGAGCTCTCATGGATATCTAACTACTGTATAAGAAGACTGTATCGTGTTAACAAGAAATTGTTTACGGACGGACGACAAATCACCACGACATAAGCCCTTCTGGCCTTTGGCCAGTAGAGCTAAAAAGCAATCTCTATAGTGTTAACTAGATTGTTCTACAATTTGGCCTAGTGACCTAGTTGTTGACCTGACCTGACCCATATTCAAACTTGACCTAGATATCACTTAGACAAACATTCTGACAAAGTTTCAACATGTGGCTTCCAGAGTGTTAACAAGATTTTCCTTAAATTTGGCCTTGTGACCTAGCTTTTGACCCGACATGAACCATATTCGAACTTGACCTAGATATCCCTATGACAAATTTTCCGACATAATTTCAACATGCTCAAGCCAAAAATGTGGCTTCCAGAGTGTTAACAAGATTTTTCTGAAACTTGGCAGTGACCTACTTTCTGACCGGACATGACCCATATTTGAACTTAGCCTAGATATCATCAAGACAAACTTTCTGACAAACTTACAACATGCTCAATTTTAAAATGTGTTAAGAAGATTTTCCTTCAATATTGCCTAGTGACCTAGTTTTTGACCCGACATGAACCCGTTTCGAACTTGGCCTAGATTTGATTAAGATGTGTGTTCTGATAAACTTTCATGAAGATTGGATGCAAAATGTTGCCTCTAGTGTTGAATGTCAAATGTTGACGATGGACGACGAACGACGGACAAAAGGCCATCCCAAAAACTCACCTTGAGCACTTTGTGCTCTGGTGTGCTCTGGTGGGTAACAAGAGGGCCATGATGGCCCTGGATCGCTCACTTGAGTTATGTAATGTGATTTGTCATGCCAACCACAATACCTCATTTTGTGGTCAGGTAACCCAATACAAGAGGCCAAAGAGGACAAGTATAGCTCAACTGCAAGAGAGAATAAAACACACCCTATGTTGTCTGTCTTTTGTCAAGTTAATATGACTTAGAAGGCCACTAAAGAAATACTTATGTACCAGTTAGTATTTAACAAGAAGATCTCTAAGGAGCATAATTTGAACAATCTTTGAGAGGACCAGAAGACAATGCTAAACATTATATAGCTAAGCACTAGACCTTTAAGTTTCAGACAAGAAAATGTTCAGAGTCTTTCCCTATATATCTCTATGTAAAACAGGTGACCCGAGGGAATGGCCAATTTTGAGCCCAAGGGCATAATTTAAACAATCTTTGTACAGGACTAGTATACAATGCTACACATTAAATATCTAAGCTCTAGGCCTTTCATTTTCAGACAAGATGATTTTCAAAGCGTTTTCCTATATATCTCTTTGTAAACAAGAGGGCCATGAGGCCCTGGAATCGCTCACCTGAGAATGGGCTATTTAAGACTTAACTCTTTCAGCGCCAATGGCAATATCATAAAGACATCGAAACTTTCTGACAAAGTTTCAAGCTGCTCAAGTAAAAAATGAGATATTTGTAGTGTTAACAAGATAACTACAATTGGCCTAGTGACATAGTTTTTGATCTGACCAAACCCATATTCGAAGTTAGCCTAGATATCATCAAGACAAATATTCCGACAAAGTTTCAACATGCTCAACCAAAAATGTGGCTTCCAGAGTGTTAACCAGATCTTCCTTAAATTTGGCCAAGTGACCTCGTTTTTGACCAAATATGACCAATATTTGAACTAGGTATCATCAGGACAAACTTTCTGATTAAGTTTCAACATGCTCAAATTTAAAATGCAGTTTCAAAAGTGTTAACAAAATTTTCCTGAAATTTGGCATAGTGACCTAGTTTTTGACCTGACATGACCTATATTCTTGACCTAAATATCACTTAGACGAACATTCTGACAAAGTTTCAACATGCTTAAGTCAAAAATGCGGCTTCCAGAGTGTTAACAAGATTTTCATTAAATTTGGCCTAGTGACTTAGTTTTTGACCCGACATGACCCAGTTTAAAACTTGGCCTAGATTTGATATATGTTCTGATATACTTTTATGAAGATTGGATGCAAAATGTTGCCTCTAGAGTGTTAACAAGCAATTGTTGACGACATACGACTAAAGACGGACAAAAGGCGATCACAAAAACTCACCTTGAGCACGTTGTGCTCTGGTGAGCTAAAAAGGTGACCCCAGGACGGGGCCAATTTTGACCCAAAGGGCATATAATTTGAACATTATTTGTAGAGGACCACTTGACAATGTCACGCTCCATGTATCTAAACTCTAGGCCTTTCGGTTTTAGACAAGAAGTTTTACCCAGGGGTGTAGAAATGATTTGAAGAAGCAGGGTAAATTCTTATAAGTAGCCGGGTGTTAAAGGGTCGTACCAAATAGGTAACAAGGGGCAAACTGAAAAAGTTGCCGGGTGAGGATGCTTAAGTACCAGGGTGATTTTACCGCCTCCCTCCCCATTTCTACACCCCTGTTTACCTTATATATCTCTATGTAAAACAGGTGACCCCAGGGCAGGGCAGGGCAGGGCCAGTTTTAACCCAAGGGGCATAAATTGAACAATCTTTGTAGAGGACCACTAGACAATACTATTTTGACCTTGTGACCTAGTTTTTTGTTCAATATGACTAAGGTGTTAAGAAGATATTTTTCAAATATGGCCGTCTGACCTATTTTTGTCAGGACATGATCTATATTCGAACTTATCCTAGATATCATCAAGACATTCTTTCAGACAAAGTTTCAACATGCCAAAGTTAAAAATGCAGTCTCCAGAGTGTTAACAAGATTTTCTTTAATTTGGCATAGTGACCTAGTTTTTGACCTGACATGACCCTATTTAAACTTGGCCTAGAAATCAGCAAGATAAACAAACTGAATAAGTTTCATGAAGATTGGATGATAAAAGTGGCTTGTAAGAGTGTTAACAAGCACTTTTTTGACGACAGACGACGAACGACAGACAAAAGGCAATTAATTACAAAAACTCACCATGAGCACTTTGTGCTCAGGTGAGCTAAAAATTGATAGTTAACATGCACCCATGAACGGTGAAGTCCTTAATGTATGGGTAAATGTAATGTGTAAGCCAATCACCTTCACAATTTGTTTGTTTGAACAAATTGATAAAAGAGAAAGTGAACTAACTAGATTGTGAACTAACTAGATTACGAACAGATATGAACAGAAACAACTAGAACTATCACTGAAGATAATAAATACCCCCTAAACAGCACCTTGACCTACACCATAACTTAACCCGTTCCCTCATACGGCAATTATGCAGCAGACGACTTTAAACGTATTTTGTCAAAACATAGAAAATTTCCATAATTGAATGGATAACCTATGACGAAAAGTGGAAAACATTGTGGCAAAAGGAGAAATTGCACGTTTTGTGCAATTTCTTCTTTTGTCGCTATGTTTTCAAAAAGCCGTCTTCTGCAGAGGCATCAGAAAGTGTCTATATGAGGGAAAGGGTTAATAAGTAAATGGGCTGTAAAATAACATGCGATTGTAAGACCTTTAAAGTATGCACATCTCCTCTTGGTATAGAAGCTTCATGTAAAATTATATTGAAATCCAATATATGGCTTCCGATCGACCGACAGCCTGACACAGTGACTCCTATATACCCCCCCAAAACTTTTGTTTTTTGGGGGTATAACAAGCTAAAACAAAACTGGGCCATTTTTTTTCATGTAACATGTTAAATGCTTCTGACATTTTGGGCAGGTAGAAAGTTTCTATCCTAAGTAGAAAATTTGCTACTGCTTATTTCGAACCCCGAGTGATCATAAAAGTTGGTTGGGATATTTCATGCTCAAGCAAGGTAGAATGTTAGGATACATACTTTTGAAGTCCAAGACGTTCTGCATTTTCCAACTTCTCTTTGGTAAACTTAACAATTTTATGGTCTTTATTCGTCAGCATCACCAAATCTGTCAATGGTTGAAAAGTCAAATAACTAATTGGATTAACCCTTTCCCTCATACGACAAATCTGCGGCAGACGACTTTGAATGTATTTTGTCAAAACATAGAAAATCTCCATAATTGAATGGATAACCTTTGACAAAAAGTGGAAAACATTGTGGCAAAAGGAGAAATTGCACGTTTAGTGCTATTTCTCCTTTTGTCACTATGTTTTCAAAAAGCCATCTGCTGCAAAGGCATCAGAAAGCGTCTATATGAGGGAAAAGGTTAAATTATTAACCCTTTTTAACATAAACAAGAAACTTACAACAGAAAGATTTAGAATCATATCGCTCCATGGCCATTAGGCAAAAATGAAATCTCCAAACAGCCTGCACCCTGATGGCCATGTTTTTTAACCAATCAACATGCCTTGAAGAAATCTAATAGAGGGTCACCCTAGGACAAACATTCTGACAAATTTTCAACATGCTCAAGCCAAAAATGTGGCTTCCAGAGTGTTAACAAGATCTCCCTTAAATTTGGCCTAGTGACCTAGTTTTTGACAGGACATGACCCATATTTGAACTTGGCCTAGATATCATCAGGACAAACTTTTTGATAAATGTTTCAACATGTTCAAGTTAAAAATGTGGCTTCAAGAGTGTTAACAAGATTTTCCTTAAATTTGGCCTAGTGACCTAGTTTTTGACCTGACATGACCCATAATCGAACTTGGCTTAGATATCACCAGGGCTCTCATGAGGGGGCGATTTGGGCTAAGTGGTCGCCAAAAAATTTCTGACTTTGCCCATTCACTTGATCAAAGCAAAGTCGACCTCGCCCAAAATCTCAGTCAAAGCGAAGGTGACTTCACCGACAATGTTGTCCTATCATCGGACACTGTTAAAATGATCATGGTCACGCACAATGTCGAATCAATTTATACAGTTTTCGATATACACAGTTGTGTAATCAGTAATTTGACAACTGAGAGTGTATATCCATTTAAAGCTGAAGAATTGAATCATTTAACACACACGATGACGTAGAACCGATTGTCCAATTTGCATAAACAAAGAACCGATTGTCATATCAAACATTATGATGCCCCCCTGATAAAACATTAAATACGTATCCGATGTAAATGAGATGGAAGTCGAATTATGTTTTAACCCTTTCAATAGTATAAATAATATTGTGAATATATTCATGGTTTAATGAGATTATCGTCTTCAATAATTGAGAAATTGAGAATTTTTCGGATATTTGTTTTAGGGGATTCATAATAAATGCTGTAGCATGGGGGTGTCGTAATATTTGGAATAAACCAATCAAAAGACAATACCTCAATTCTACTTGTAAAGAGTGTGTATGTTTGGCCGATACAAATAATTTACGTTGTTTATGACACTTACAACAAACTTCTTTACAAAATGCCTGAAACACGGCGAGTAAAATATAGCTTCATTAATTATATTTCGGCGACTTTAGAGCACAATGTTTGGATCGCAAACCCGATACAAATAATTTACGCTGTTTATGACACTTACGACTGACTTCTTTACAAAATGCCTGACACCTTTACGGAAAGGACGGCGAGTAAAAGGTAGCTTCATTAATTATACTTCGGCGACTTTAGAACACAATGTTCGGATCGCAAACTGGAATATACGTAAGGTGACAAGTGCAATTAATTAAAGGAGGAACCGAAAACAGCAAATAAATAATTAGAAGATGTCCACTTATTAATTGTTAACTATATTTCGGAGACTTTTTAACACATTGTGAGTATAATAAACTGTGAAGATAATTATATTAAGAAGTCTATTAGTTGCTTTATATACCCCCAAACGATGTGATGCGGTTACGACGCATAACAACACACAAGAAATATCACTTCTCCCTTAAGTCTCCCCACTTCTCCCTAAATTGCCTGGAGGGAGAAGTCACTTCTCCCTAAAATTTAAGCCTAGTGAGAGCCCTGTATCACTAAGACAAATATTCTGACTAGGTTGCAACATGCTCAAGTTTAAAATGCTGCTTCAAGAGTGTTGAAAAGATTTTCCTTAAATTTGACCTAGTGACCTAGTTATTGACCCGACATGACCCATATTTGAACTTGGCCTAGATATCATCGGGACAAACTTCCAGAGTGTTAACAAGATTGTTCTTCAATTTGGCCCAGTGACCTACTTTTTGATACAACATGACCTATATTCGAACTTGGCCTAGATATCACTAAGACAAACAATCCAACATAGTTTCAACATGCTCAAGCCAAAAATGTGGCTTCCATAGTGTTAACAATTTTGACAATTTCAAGGGCCATAATCCAGTCATGCAAGGGCATGCTGGCTGGTTTTCAAAAGGAACCGAGTTCTTATCAATATTTAACTACTATCTGAGTTTGGTGAAGATCAGATAGTAAATGGAGCCTCTATTGTGTTCAAAAGCTCTATTATAGCAATTTTGACAATTTCAAGGGCCATATCCATTTTTGTATGGGCGGATCTGGCTGGTTTGCGAAAGGAACCGAGGTCTCATCAATATTTAGCTACTTTCTAAGATTGGTGAAGATCAGATAGTAAATGGCGGCTCTATTGTGTTCACAAGCTGTATTATAGCAATTTTGACAATTTCAATTGTGTTCATAAGCTCTATTATAGTAACTTTGAAAATTTCAAGGGCCATAATCCAGTCTTGTATGGGCTGATCTGGCTGGTTTGCGAAAGGAACCGTGCTCTCATCAATATTTAGCTACTATCTAAGTTTGGTGAAGATCAGATAGTAAATGAAGGTTCTATTGTGTTTACAAACTGTATTATAGCAATTTTGATAATTTCAAGGGCCATAATCCAGTCTTGTATGGGCGAATCTGGCTAGTTTGCGAAAGGAACCGAGTTATCATGGATATCCAACTACTGTTTAAGTATAAGGAACATTCCTGTGAAGTTTGTGGCTTCCAGAGTGTTAACAATTTTGACAATTTCAAGGGCCATAATCCAGTCATACAAGGGCACATTTGGCTGGCTTTCAAAAGGAACCGAGTTCTCATCAATATTTTACTACTATCTAAGTTAGGTGAAGATCAGATAGTAAATGGAGTCTCTATTGTGTTTGAAAGCTCTAATATAGCAATTTTGACAATTTCAAGGGCCATAATCCAGTCTTTCATATGCGGATCTGGCTTGTTTGCGAAAGCAACCTTGCTCTCATGGATATCTAACTACTGTATAAATTTAAGGAACATTCCTGTGAAGTTTGGTTGAAATTGGTCTTGTGGTTAAGGAGGAGATGATGTTTAAAGCTAAACGTTAACATCAGACGGACGGACAACGGACAGAGAGTAAATAAAATCTGGGAAAATTTGATCAGGAGTGCAAATGAAACTGCAAGGAGTGGCTTAAAAATAGATTATAAGTAAATGCCATTTGTAATAAGGCATTAAATCTCTGAACAATTTTGAAATAGGACCACCAAAGTAACATTCCTGTAAAGTTTGGTAGATATCGGTCAAATGGTTTAGAAGGAGATGTCATTTGAAGCTAAAAGTTCATTTACCCTTTTCTGATGACACATAACATATTTTGAAATAGGACCACCAAAGTAACATTCCTGTAAAGTTTGGTAGATATCGGTCTAATGGTTTAGGAGGAGATGTCATTTGAAGCTAAAAGTTCATTTACCCTTTTCTGATGACGCATAGCACAGTAAAGGAACATTTATGCTAATTTTTCTTAAAATTTTACAAGAAATTTAATAAGATATGGAATTACAAAGTTTTGTCATTTTGCCCCTTTCCCGATGCCGCCTTGCTGCCCTGTTTTTCAACAAATCAATTTGGCTTGAACAGTTTTTGTAGAGGGTCGGTCACTCAAGTAACATTTCTACCAAATAAGCTTGGAATCGGACAAGCAGAATCTGGAGGGAAAGGATTTTATAGTTTGGGCATTTTCTCACTTTCTGATTCCTGTGAAGTAAAGTTGAAATTGGTCCAGTGGAATGGTAGGAGTTGCCATTTGTAGCTTAGAGTTCAATTTACCCCTTTTGTGATGACGCCTGATTTCTATGATTTTGTAACCAATCAATATGGCTTGAACAAATTAAGTAGAGGATCACTGAAGTAAGATTTCTATTCATCATTTTCTTAAAATCAGACAAGCACTTTCATAACAAGAGCTGTCGGAGGACAGCGTGCTCGACTATTTCAGCGCTTATTTAAGTTACTGAGATAATGGACTCTAATGTAGTTGCATGCAAAACATTAACCACAATTTCTTAAAGGGTGATAATTTGCATTATATGCAGGATAGAGTTATTTAACTTGATTATTTTGATAGGTGTGATGGTTGGGAAGGGTTATATAACATTTCAATGGAATGCATCAAGTAGTTACTAAGATATTGACTCTTAATGTAGTTGCACGCAAACCTTTAACCATAATTTCTAAGTAAAACAAGATGTGTTTGTGAAACACTGATGCCCCCGAATGGCAACATCTAGGTCAAAGGTCAAGGTCGCCAGGTCAAAAATGTTGGTACTGACAGAAAGGTCATGTCACAAGGAATACACATGTGAAATATGGTAGCCGTACCTGTTATGGTTCAAAAGTAATGGCCAAGGTTAAAGTTTTTTTCGAGAATGGCAACATCTAGGTCAAAGGTCAAGGTCGAAAGGTCAAAAATGTTGGTACTGACAGAAAGGTCATGTCACAAGGAATACACATGTGAAATATGGTAGCCGTACCTGTTATGGTTCAAAAGTAATGGCCAAGGTTAAAGTTTTTTTCGAGAATGGCAACATCTAGGTCAAAGGTCAAGGTCGCATGGTCAAACATTTTGGTACTGACAGAAAGGTCATGTCACAAGGAATACACATGTGAAATATGGTAGCCGTACCTGTTATGGTTCAAAAGTAGTAGTCAAGGTTAAAGTATTTTTTGTGCAGACAGACAGACGTGCAGACAGACGTGCAGACAGGCCAAAAACTAGATGCCCACCGAATCAGAGATTCCGGGGGCATAAAAAAGGGCAACAATTTGCACCATATGCAGGATAGAGTTATCTTAATTGGTTGTGTATCTAGTTGTGAAAGGTTGTATAAAGTTTCAATACAACGCTTCAAGTTGTTACTGAGATTACACTCTAAATGTAGTTGCAAAACTTTAACCAGAATTTCTAAGTCCAAAAAGGGCCATAACTTGCATAAAATGCTGGATAGAGTTATTGTACTTGATTGTTTACATAGGTGTGATGTTTGGGAAGGGCTGTATAAAGTTGCAATGCAATGCATCACGTAATTACTATGATATGGTCTCTTAATGTAGTTGCATGCAAAACTTTAACCAGAATTTATAAGTCCAAAATGCAGGATAGAGTTATTTAAATTGAAAGTCAACATAGGTATGATAGTTGGGAAGGGTTGTATAAAGTTTCAAAGCAATGCATAAAGTAAATACTAGGATATCGACTCTTAATGAAGTTGCACGCAAAACTTTAACCAAATTTCTAGTTAAACAAGAGGGCCATGAGGCCCTGGAATCGCTCACCTGAGAATGGGCTATTTTAAACATAACTCTTTCAGCACCAATGGCAATACCATCAAGATAAACTTTCTGACAAAATTTCAAGCTGCTCAAGTCAAAAATGCGATCTCTATAGTTTTAACTAGATTGTTCTACAATTTGGCCTACTGACTTAGTTGTTGACCCGATATGACCTATATTCGAACTTGACCTAGATATCACTAAGTCAAATTTCAACATGCTCAAGCCAAAAATGTGGCTTCCAGAGTGTAAACAAGATTTTCTTAAATTTGGCCTAGTGACATAGTCTTTGACCAGACATGACCTATATTCAAACTTGACCTAGATATCATCAAGACAAACTTTCTGACAAAGTTTCAACATGCTCAAGTCAAAAATGCGGCTTCTAGAGTGTTAACAAGATTTTCCTTCAATTTGGCCAAGTGACCTAGTTTTTGACCCGACATGACCTATATTCGAACTTAGCCTAGATATCACTAAGACAAACATTCTGACAAAGTTTCAACATGCTCAAGCAAAAAAATGCGGTTTCTAGAGTGTTAACAAAATTTGCCTTCAATTTGGCCAAGTGACCTAGTTTTTGACCCGACATGACCTATATTCGAACTTGGCCTATATATCACTAAGACAAACATTCTGACAAAGTTTCAACATGCTCAAGTCAAAAATGCAGCTTCTAGAGTGTTAACAAGATTTTCCTTCAATTTGGCCTAGTGACCTAGTTTTTGACTCGACATGACCTATATTCGAACTTGGCCTAGATATCACTAATACAACCATTCTGACAAAGTTTCAACATGCTCAAGCCAAAAATGCAGCTTCAAGAGTGTTAACAAGATTTTCCTTAAATTGGGCCTAGTGACCTAGTTTTTGACCTGACATGACCCAGTTTCGAACTTGGCCTAGATTTGATTGAGATATATGTTCTGATAAACTTTCATGAAGATTGTATGCAAAATGTTGCCTCTAGAGTGTTAACAAGCAAATGTTAACGACAGACGACGAACGACGGACAAAAGGCGATCACAAAAACTCACCTTGAGCACTTCGTGCTCTGGTGAGCTAAAAAGGGCTATAACTTGCATAAAATGCAAGAGTTATCTAACTTGATAATCTACAAAGGTGTGATAGTTGGGTAGGGTTGTAGAAAGTTTCAATGTAATGCATCAAGTAAACACCGAGATATGGACTATTAATTTAGTTGCACGCAAAACTTTAACCAGAATTCCTAAGTAACAAGAGGGCCAAGATGGCCCTAAATCGATCACCTAATTGATAGTAAATTAGTAGCAAATATTTAACTGCAAATATCTGGGAAAATTTTATCAGGGAGTGCAAATGAAACTGCAAAGGAGTGGACACTTCTCAAGAAACAGCTTATCAGTAAAGGCCATTTATATCTTGAAATCTAACAAGAACTTTAATAAGAATGGAATTATAAAGTTTTTGTCATTTTGCACCTTTCCTGATGCCGCCTTGCTGCCCTGTTTTTCAACGAAATCAATATGGCTACAACAGTTCATTTAGAGGGTCACTTAAGGAACATTTCTAACAAATTATCTTGCAATCGCACAAGTAGATTATGGAGGAAAAGGATTTTAAAATTTGGGTATTTTTCTCACTTTCTGATGCCGTAGCAACCAAAGTTATCAATGGAATTTAAATCTTTGAACAATTTTGAAAGAGGACCACCAAAGGAACATTCTTGTGATGTTTTGTGGAAATTGGTCTATTGGAATGGTAGGAGTTGGTTGTCATTTGTAGCTAAAAGTTCAATTTACCCTTTTTGTGATGACGCCTGGTTGATATGATTGTGTAACCAATCAAAACGGCTTAAACAAATTAAACAGAGGATCATTAAAGTAAGATTCGTATTATATTTTCTTAAAATCAGACAAGCACTTTCATAAAAATGGAATTTTCAAATTTTGTCATTTTGCCCCTTTTTTGATGCCACCCGACTGCCATGTTTTTGGACCAATCAGTATGGCTTGAACATTTTTTATAGAGGGTCACCCAAGGAACATTTCTACCAAATAATATTTGAATCTGACAGGCAGATTCGGAGGAGAAGATTTTTAAAGTTTGGACATTTTGTCCCCTTTCTGATGCCGCAGCAACTAAAGTTCTCATTGGAATTTTAATCTTTGAACAATTTTGAAAGAGGACCACCAAAGGAACATTCCTGTGATGTTTTGTGGAAATAGGTCTATTGGAATGGTAGGAGTTGATTCTCATTTGTAGCTAAAAGTTCAATTTACCCCTTTTGTGATGACGCCTGGTTGCTATGATTGTGTAACCAATCATAACGGCTTAAACAAATTAAATAGAGGATCATTACAGTAAGATTCGTATTATATTTTCTTAAAATCAGACAAGCACTTTCATAAAAATGGAATTTTCAAATTTTGTCATTTTGCCCCTTTTTTGATGCCGCCTGACTGCCATGTTTTTCGCCCAATCAGTATGGCTTGAACAATTTTTATAGAGGGTCACCCAAGGAACATTTCTACCAAATTATATTTGAATCTGACAGGCAGATTCGGAGGAGAAGATTTTTAAAGTTTGGACATTTTGTCCCCTTTCTGATGCCGCAGCAACCAAAGTTCTCAATGGAATTTAAATCTTTGAACAATTTTGAAAGAGGCCAACCAGAGGAACAGTCCTGTGATGTTTCACGGAAATTGTCCTTGGAGTTTGGGAGGAGATGATGTTTAAAGCTAAAAGTTAACACCAGACGGACGACGGACGACGGACAAAAAGTGATCAGAATAGCTCACCTTGAGCCTTTGGCTCAGGTGATCTAAAAATAGGGCCATAACTTGCATATGATGCAGAATAGAGTTATCTAAATTAATAATCTACACAGGTGTGATAGTTGGGTAGGGTTATATAAAGTTTCAATGCAATGCATCAAGTAAATACTGAGATATGGACTGTTAATTAAGTTGCACACAAATCTTTAACCAGACTTTCTTAGTAAAAAAAAAGGGCCATAACTTGCATAAAATGCCAGATAGAGTTATCTAACTTGATAATCTACACAGGTATGATATTTGGGTAGGGTTGTAGAAAGTTACAATGCAATGAGTCAGGTAAATACAGAGATATGGACTCTTAATTTAGTTGCACGCTAAACTTTAACCAGAATTTCTAAGTTAAAAAAGGGCCATAACTTGCATAAAATGCCGGATAGAGTTTTTTAACTTGATAATCTACATAGGTGTGATAGTTGGGTAGGGTTGTATAAAGTTTCAATGCAATGCAATAAGTAAATACTGAGATATGGACTGTTAATTTAGTTGCACGCAAAACTTTAACCAGAATTTCTAAGTAAAAAAAGGGCCATAACTTGCATAAAATGCATGATATAGTTATCTAACTTGATAATGTACATAGGTGTGATAGTTGGGTAGGGTTGTATAAAGTTTCAATGCAATGCATCAAGTAAATACTGAGATATGGACTCTTAATTAAGTTGCACGCAAAACTTTAACCAGAATTTCTAAGTAAAAAAAAAGGGCCATAACTTGCATAAAATGCCAGATAGAGTTATCTAACTTGATAATCTACACAGGTATGATATTTGGGTAGGGTTGTAGAAAGTTACAATGCAATGCATCCGGTAAATACAGAGATATGGACTTTTAATTTAGTTGCACGCTAAACTTTAACCAGAATTTCTAAGTTAAATCAAAGCGCCAATGGCACTGTAGTGGCGATCGTATGGAAAATCCTGCAAAGTAACAAGCAGTATATCGGTGTAGGGCTTGCGATGACTCTGGTGCGGGTATATTTGAGAATGTATCACCCCTGCAGTAGAATAATGTTAGTTTGCCAGAATGTCGTCTTGGTGATTATTAATTACGTTCTGAAATTGGTCATGATGTGTTCAAAATTAGGCCATTCCAAAGTTATGAAAAATCTAGTTGGTTTCGATAGACTACCGTTTTAGCTCATTAGAATGGCTATTTGTAATCTAAATTGTTCGGGTAATCACATGTTTATCACCAGGTCGCTAGGCCATATTAAGATAAAATATATTTTAGAAATGACTAAATTATCAAGAAAGGAGAGAAAACAGTATCCATTAGTTTGGTATTTGTTTCAATGATGTCCGATATTAAACAGGTCTGTTCAATTTAGTCCCTTCACATTGCATGATTGAGGGTTGTCAGAGACATATAAACACAGTGTATTTATATGTCTCTGAGGTTGTTAAACTGCTTCGAATAATGTGAGTGCAAAAACAAACACAAAACATGCTCCAAAAGCACAATTTCACTATTTGCCAAACTGTTCAATTTATAAAAATATAGGCATATATTATAATGCTCGATCTCCAAACTAAATTAGGCTACACTGTCAGCATTGATTGCTAATTGACTCTAGAACGTGCAGACGTGTATACATAACGTGTGTACACACTGACATCGTGTGTCCTTTAAACCTTTGTAAACCAGTCTTATCATCTAGACGCTTTAATATATTTAAACAAATACAAAATAAAGCGTTTATAATATTGAGATTTACAAGCTCTTCTGGTTTTTGGTCTCGCGAGCTATTTATAGAACCTTTTGGAATTTCCAGATTTGAGTATCATCAGAGTTGCCGTTATTTGCAAGGCAGAACGCGCAATGATATTTATTATCTGCCAAATCATGACGAAGATAATATTTACATATTTTAACTCTATGTAGATAATGTCTCGATAAATATTAGTAACAATCCGGTACCAAAGTAGCACTGACATAATTATTATTAATCACGTCTCTGCATCAATGATGGAACTATAACGGATGTGAGTAAATTAGTTTGCAGTAAGGTAAAAAAATATCAACCGATTGTTCAAAACCGACTATATAAATATTTTTCGTTGTTGTTGTTTCTGTTAGCATTGTGGCGATTGTCAAACCAATCGCCACAAAAAGGGCCATAACTTGCATAAAATGCCGGATAGAGTTTTTTAACTTAATAATCTACATAGGTGTGATAGTTGGGTAGGATTGTATAAAGTTTCAATGCAATGCAATAAGTAAATACTGAGATATGGACTGTAATTTAGTTGCACGCAAAACTTTAACCAGAATTTCTAAGTAAAAAAAGGGCCATAACTTGCATAAAATGCATGATATAGTTATCTAACTTGATAATGTACATAGGTGTGATAGTTGGGTAGGGTTGTATAAAGTTTCAATGCAATGCATCAAGTAAATACTGAGATATGGACTCTTACTTAAGTTGCACGCAAACCTTAACCAGAATTTCTAAGTAAATATGGGCCATAACTTGCATAAAATGCAGGATAGAGTTATCTAACTTGATAAGCTACATAGGTGTGATAATTTGGTAGGGTTGTAGAAAGTTTCAATGCAATACATGTAGTATTTAAGTACTTGCATGCAAAACCTTAACCAAAGTGTGACGTGGACGCCGACGCCAGGGTGAGTAGTATAGCTCTCATATTCTTCGAATAGTCGAGCTAAAAATGGAATTTTAAATTTTGTCATTTTGCCCTTTTTCTGATGCGGCCTGGTTGCCATGTTTTTTAACCAATCAATATGGCTTGGACAATTTTTGTAGAGGGTCACCCAAAGATCATTTATACCAAATTATATCGGAATTTGACTAGCAGATTCAGAGAAGAAGAATTTTAAAGTTTTGACATTTTGCCCCCTTTCTGATTCAGCAGCAACCATGGTTTTCCATGGAATTTAAATCTTTGCAGAATTTTAAAAGAGGACCACCAAAGGAGCATTCCTGTGAAGTTTGTTTGAAATTGATCCTGTTGTTTTAGGAGATGATGTTTCAAGCTAAAAGTTAACGACGAACGGAGCGATCTAAAACAAGAGGGCCATGATGGCCCTGGATCGCTCACCTGATTTTAATTTATTTTTCACTTCAGCCATTTAAGGCAAAATTGCCCTGCCTCCTGGTGGCCATGTTTTTTTTACCAATAACCATGGCTGGAAGGAATCTCAAAAAGGGTCATCCAAGGAACATTTCTGCAAAATTATTCAAAATCTGCCAGACACTTTGGGAGAAGATTTTTCAAGCTTTCACTATAGCCATATAAGCAAAACAGCCCCACCCCTGGCGGCCATGTTTTTTGACGAATTAACATGGCTTGAAGGAATCTGATAAAGGGTCACCCAAGAAACATTTCTACAAAATTATTTAACAAGAGGGCACTATGCCCCTGGATCTCTCACCTGAATTATGCAAAGGGCTTTGCCCTGCCCCCTGGTGGCCATGTTTTTGACCAATCATAATGGCCTAAAGGAATCTGATAGAGGGTCAGAGGGCACTATGCCCCTGGATCGCTCACCTGAATTATGCAAAGGGATTTGCCCTGCCCCCTTGTGGCCATGTTTTTTGACCAATCATAATGGCCTGAAGGGATCTGATAGCTATAGCATATAAGTCAGACTACGCGAAAGTCTTCAGAAAAAAATATATGAAAAATTAGCTTCGGACAGGTTTAAAAAGATTTTGTTTAATCTGATAAAGCAAAAAAGCCCCATGCTTGGAAGTAATGTTTTTTTGACCAATCAACAAGGCTTGAAGGAATCTGATAGAGGGTCGGTCACCCAAGCAACATTTCTACAAAATTATTTGAAAATCGGCCCTACACTTTTGGAGAAGATTTTTTAAGTTTCCACTATAGCCATATAAGGCAAAAAAAGCCCCACCCCTGGCGGCCATGTTTTTTTACCAATCAACATGGCTTGAAGGCTTCTGATAGAGAATCACCCTAGGAACATTTCTACAAAATTATTTGAAAATTGGCCATACACTTTTGAGGAGAGGATTTTTTAAGTTTCCACTATAGCCATATAAAGCAAAAAAGCCCCGCCCCTTGGCGGCCATGTTTTTTGACCCATTAACATGACTTGAAGGAATCTGATAGAGGGTCAGTCACCCTAGGAAAATTTCTACAAAATTATTTGAAACCAGTTTGGGAGAAGAAGAATGTTTAAGTCTTTTTCGTTTGTTTGCCATGGAAACCAGAATTCTGATTGGATCCCAAAACAAAACAAGAGGGCCATGATGGCCCTGGATCGCTCACCTTAATTATACAATGTACTGCAATGCAAAATACATCAAGACAATTATTCTGAATGCAACCTCCACAGTGCTAACAATATTTTCCTTCATTTGGCCTAGTGATCTATATTTTTTTACCTGATATGACCCATATTCCAACATGGACTAGATATCATCAAGACAGTATTCTGACGTTTCAACTTGCTCAAAGTAAAAATGCGGCCTCCGGAGTTTGAACCATATTTTCCTTTATTGACCTAGTTTCTGATCCAATATGACCCATATTCGAACTTGACCTAGATATAATTCAGACAAACATTCTGACCAAATTTCAAGCTGCTGAAGCAAAAAATGTGGCATCCAAAGTGTTCACAAGATTTTCCTTCAATTTGATCTAGTGACCTAGTTTTTGACCCAGCATGACCCATATTCGAACTTGGCCTACATATCATCACGAAAAACATTCTGATAAAGTTTCATCATGCTGAAATTTAAAATGCAGTATCCAGAGTGTTAACAAGATTACCCTTCAATTTGGCCTAGTGACCTAGTTTTCAACCCGGCATGACCCATATCCGAACTTGGCCTAGATATCATTTAGACATTCTGACCAAATTTCAAGCTGCTGAAGCAAAAGATGTGGCATCCTAAGTGTTAACAAGATTTTCCTTCAATTTGACCTAGTGACCTAGTTTTTGACCCTGTATGACCCATATTCGAAGTTGGCCTGAATATCATTCAGCTCAACATTCTGACCAAATTTCAAGCCACTGAAGGAAAACATGCGGCTTCTACAGAGTTAACAAGATTTTCCCTTAATTTGGCCTTGTGACCTAGTTTCTGATCCAATATGACCCATATTTGAACTCTGAAAAAATTTCAATCTGCTGAAGCAAAAAATGCGGCATATTCGAACTTGGCCTAGATATCATTCAGCTCAACATTCTGACCAAATTTCAAGCCGCTGAAGCAAAATATGCGGTTTCTACAGAGTTAACAAGATTTTCTCTCAATTTGGCCTAGAGACCTAGTTTTTGACCCGGCATGACCCATATTCGAACTTGGCCTAGATATCATTCAGCTCAACATTCTGAACAAATTTCAAGTTGCTGAAGCAAAAAATGCGGCATTCAAAGTGTTAACAAGATTTTCCTTCAATTTGACCTAGTTTTTGAACCGGCATAACCCATATTCGAACTTGACCTAGATATTTTTAAGACAAACATTCTGACAAAATTTCAAACTGCTTAAGCAAAAATTGCGGCCTCTGGAGTGTTAACAAGATTTTCCTTCAATTTGACCTAGTGACCTACTTTTTGACCCGACATGACCCATGTTCGAACTTGACCTACATATCATTAAGACAAACATTCTGATAAAGTTTCAACATGCTCAAATTGAAAATGTGGCCTCCAGTGTTAACAAGATTTCCCTTCATTCGACCTAGTGACCTAGTTTTTGACCTCATATGGCCCAGTTTCGAACTTGTCCAAGATTTTATGTAGATGAACGTTTTGATAAACTTTCATAAAGATTGAATGCAAAATGTAGCCTGTAGAGTGTTAACAAGCTCAAATGTTGACAACGCACGACGGACGGACGCCGGACAAAATGTGATCCCAATAGCTCACCTTGCACTTCGTGCATAGGTGAGCTAAAAATTGTTATATATGCACATAAGGCAAAACAGACCCGCCCCCTGGTGGCCATGTTTTTAGACCAATCAAATACCACATAGGCAAAAATTAAAACCTCCAAACAGCCCCGCCCCCTGGTGGCCATGTTTTTAGACCAATCAAATGCCACATAGGCATCTGATATAGGGTCACCCTAGGAACATTTCTACAAAATTATTTGAAAATCACCCCGACACTTTCGTAGAAGATTTTTTAAGTTTTCACTATAGCAATATAAGGCAGCCTCTGGCAGCCTTGTTTCTCAACCAATCAACATGGCTTGAAGGAATCTGATAAGGGGTCTCCCAAGGTACGTTTCTACAAAATTATTTGAAAATTGGTCTTACACTTTCTGAGGAGAAGATTTTTGAAGTTTTCACTATAGCCATATAAGGCAAACTAGCCCTGCCCCCTGGCGTCCATGTTTTTCGAACAATCAACATGGCTTGAAGGAATCTGAAAGAAGGTCACCCAAGGAACATTTCTACAAAATTATTTGAAAATCGGCCTGACACTTTCGGAGAAGAAGATTTTCAGGTTTTCACTATGGCCATATAAAGCAAAATAGCTCTGCCCTCTGGCGGCCATGTTTTTCGACTAATCAACATGGCTTGAAGGAATCTGAAAGAAGGTCACCCAAGGAACATATCTACAAAATTATTTGAAAATCGGCCGGAGACTTTCCGAGAAGAAGATTTTTTAAGTTTTCAGTATTCTTTTCTTTCCGTTGCCATGGAAACAAGAATTTTGGTATGGATCCCAAAAATATGAAAGAATTTAGGAGAAGACATTAAAAGAATGCTTCCTATGAAGTTTCATCCCAATTGGCCAAGTGGTTAGGGAGATGTTGTTTGAAGCAAAAAGTTTACAGACACACACGGTACGGACAATTCGCCGTGACATAAGTTCGACTGGCTGCTAAATTTTGCCCCTTTTCTGATGCCGCTTGACTGCCATGTTTTGCAACCGATCAGTATGGCTTGAACAATCAAGGATCATTTCTACCAAATTATATTGGAATCTGAAAAGTAGATTCAGAAAAGAAGATCTTTAAAGTTTGGACATTTTGCCCCTTTTCTGATGCCGCAGCAAACAAAGTTCTCAATGGAATTAAATATTTGAACAATTTTGAAAAAGGACCACCAAAGGTACATTCCTGTGAAGTTTGATTGAAATTGGTCCTGTGGTTTAGGAGGAGATGATGTATAAAGCTAAAAGTTAACGACGGACAGAGAGTGATCAGAAATAGAGCACCTTCAGCCTTTGGCTTAGGTGATTTTAAAAGCCGTCTGCTGCAGAGGCGTCAGAAAGCTGCTATATGAGGGAAAGGGTAAAGAAAAACATTTGGAAGGATAGTGAAGATAAAAAGCGTACCAAGACTTAAGTTGTTTTCCTTGCTGATAGTCCTGCCCACTTGCTCTTTGAAGGCTCTCCATATCCACTTGTGTACTTCTTTAGGAGCTGTCACTGAAAATGATTGATACCCCTACATTACTAATTTTCGGGACAGGTAAACCAATACAAGAGGACCTAGAGGGCCAGTAGTGCTCCACTGCCGCAGATTGAAACAACCCAAACCTATGTTGTCTGTCTTTTTGTCAAATTAATATAACTTAATGCATCTTATAGGTCATCAGAGAAATATCTATGTACTGTTAAGTATTTCAAAATCAATCATTTATTTTCTTTTGCTCCAAGTATGAGGGATGCAAGCACATACGCTACAGATGGACAGACAGGAAGTCACAGTGATTTCCATTTAACCCCAAGTTTGTTTGCAGGAATATCAGAAATTGTGCTGAAGCTTAGGTAGGGTGGAGAAGAAAAGCAGTTTCTTCAAATGTTGTAAGGTAATTATAACTAGAATGGTGTGCTCCCCGGAGCACGTGTGTCACCTGCTGGGACCTTGTCAGAACATTTTAATTTTTGACAGAAAAGGGGCAATAACTCTGATATTAAAAAATAATTGGATTATCCCCCTTTTGTGAACCAATCACACACATTGATATAAACATTTGTCAGAAGTTTCAATGTAATCCTTTGAGTAGAAAAAAAGTAATTTGAAAACGTTACAAAAAAGTGTGACGGACAGACAGAAGCCGGACAAAAAAAAGTAATCCCTAAGTGCCTACCATGCTACGCAGGTGACACAAAAATAGCTTAGGTGTTGAAATAAATAGTTCTAAATTAATGAAAGTAAAATTCTATTACAAATGTAAATATAGGCAGTGAAACCCTTTCCTGCATTCAAATGAAGCCTTTTGAAAAGGGTGACATCCCTTATAATACCGAATTTCTCATAACATGTTCATGTACATCATGATGTGCTCTTCTAAAATCAAGAATAATACTTTTATTTACACGATTTTCCATATTTTGTAGAGATGCTTTCAAAGTAAATCTTTTGTGAGATCAGACAGCACAAATGTATAGACTGGTCTTTATATATACTCTACCCACAAATCAAGTTTGTCGACAAAAGAGTAGCATGAAAGAAACAGCAATAACTGTATTTTGCGCAACAGGATATGTGTGAAAAAAATTAAGAAAACTTAATACTATCAAAAATCAAAATTCTTGCAATGTATTCTGTAAGGTAATTCACCAGTTTTTATTAGATCTATGAATTACTCATTATAGATAGTTTGTTGCAAAAGATATCCTATTTATCCCTTAGGTACGGAAGCGTCCTGGTGCCAATTCGTAATGTTCTATAAAAAAGAATAACTCCTACGTAGGAGATAAAAAAGCCTAATTAGGACTTTGTAACTCCTACGTAGGAGATAAACAAGAGGGCCAAGATGACCCTAAATCGATCACCTGATTGATAGTAAATTAGTAGAAATATCTGGGAAAAAGATCAAGGAGTGAACACTTCTCAAGAAACAGCTTATAAGTAAAGGTAATTTATATCTTGAAATCTAACAAGAACTTCAATTAGAATTGAATTATAAAGTTTTTGTCATTTTGCACCTTTCTTGATCTGTTTTTAATATAAACCAATATGGCTTGAACAGGTTTTTTAGAGGGTCACTTAAGGATTCTTTCTACTGAATTATCTTGGAGTCTGACAAGAGATTATGGAGGAAAAGGATTTTAAAGTTTGGTCGTTTTACTTATGTTCTGATGCTGCAGCAACCAAAGTTTTACATAGAATGCAAGTCTTTGCACAATTTTGAAAGAGGATCAACAAAGGAACATTCATGTCCATGACAAATCATGTCATAATTGCTTGTTCACTTTCAATAACAATCTTTGATTTCCACCTTGCTGTTGAGACCAAAAATGTTGCGATTTTAACTTTCCACTTCCTGTTCAAGACAACCCTTGCATAATATTCTGCCAAGTGTTACCTCCCTTAGACCATCAATCTAATAACCATATGTCATTTGAAGCAAAAAGTTAATTTTACTCCTTTTCTGATGCTGCTTGGTTGCTATGCCTTTCAACAAATCAATATGGCTTGACAAAGTATGTAGATGATCAATGAAAGAACATTTCTACAAAACTATCTTTAAATCAGACAAGCACTTTTATAAGGATGCTTTATTAAAGTATTGTCATTTTGCCCCTTTTTTGATGCAGCCTGACTGCCATGTTTTTCGACGAATCAGTATGGCTTGAACAATTTTTATAGAGGGTCACCCAAGGAACATTTCTACCAAATTATATTTGAATCTGACAGGCAGATTCGGAGGAGAAGATTTTTAAAGTTTGGACATTTTGTCCCCTTTCTGATGCCGCAGCAACCAAAGTTTTCAATGGAATTTAAATCTTTGAACAATTTTGAAAGAGGACCACCAAAGGAACATTCCTGTGATGTTTGGTGGAAATTGTTTTTGCGGTTCAGGAGGAGATGATGTTTAAAGCTAAAAGTTAACGACGGACGACGGACACAGAGTGATCAGAATAGCTCACCTTGAGCCTTTGGCTCTAGGTGATCTAAAAAGCCTAATTAGGACTTTATAACTCCTACGTAGGAGATACAAAAGCCTAATTAGGACTTTGTAACTCCTACGTAGGACTTTATAACTCCTAATTAGGCTTTTTAATCTCCTACGTAGGAGTTATAAAGTCCTACGTAGGAGATAAAAAAGCCTAATTAGGACTTTGTAACTCCTACGTAGGACTTAGTAACTCCTACGTAGGAGATAAAAAAGCCTAATTAGGATTTTGTAACTCCTACGTAGGAGGAAAAAAAGCCTAATTAGGAGTTTATAACTCCTAATTAGGCTTTTTAATCTCCTACCTAAGAGTTATAAAGTCCTACGTAGGAGATAAAAAAGCCTAATTAGGACTTTGTAACTCCTATGTAGGAGATAAAAAAGCCTAATTAGGAGTTTATAACTCCTACGTAGGAGATAAAAAAGCCTAATTAGGAGTTAGTAACTCCTACGTAGGAGATAAAAAAGCCTAATTAGGAGTTTATAACTCCTACGTAGGAGAAAGAAAAGTCTAATTAGGAGTTATAAAGTCCTACGTAGGAGTTACAAAGTCCTAATTAGGCTTTTTTATCTCCTAAGTAGGAGTTATAAACTCCTAATTAGACTTTTTTATCTCCTACGTAGGAGTTACAAAGTCCTAATTAGGCTTTTTTATCTCCTACGTAGGAGTTACAAAGTCCTAATTAGGCTTTTTTATCTTCTACGTAGGAGTTATAAAGTCCTAATTAGGCTTTTTTATCTCCTACGTAGGACTTTATAACTCCTACGTAGGAGATAAAAAAGCCTAATTAGGAGTTATAAGGTCCTACGTAGGAGTTACAAAATCCTAATTAGGCTTTTTTATCTCCTACGTAGGACTTTATTACTCTTAGGTAGGAGATTAAAAAGCCTAATTAGGAGTTATAAAGTCCTACGTAGGAGTTACAAAGTCCTAATTAGGCTTTTTTATCTCCTACGTAGGAGTTATAAACTCCTAATTAGGCTTTTTTATCTCCTACGTAGGAGTTACAAAGTCCTAATTAGGCTTTTTTATCTCCTACGTAGGAGTTATAAAGTCCTAATTAGGCTTTTTTATCTCCTATGTAGGAGTTATTCTTTTTCATAGAACATTATGAATTGGCACCAGGACGCTTCCGTACTTAGGCCATGTCTCCAGCATCAAAAAATCTTGTTGATAACGATCGTTACAGAATTTGCTAATCGTCTTGCAGCAAACATTTAATGCTTGTCAAAGTGTAGGTTTCCTGATTTATTAACCTTTAATCCTTTCCCTCATATAGACACTTTCTGACGCCTCTGCAGCAGACAGCGTTTTGAAAAAAATGTCAACAAAAGGAGATCAGTTTGCAGAAGTAGTTTGCATCAGGTAATGTTTTAAACTGAAGCGGCCACCCAAAAGCAGGGCTCGCGCTGTCGTTAGCCACTTGAGCCATTGGCTCAGAAATGAAAAAATTGGCTCAAGAAAAACAAAAGTGGCTCAAGACCCATTTCATAAGAAATTATTGGCGAAAAATCTACATCGTAAAATCTTACGTAATTTCATTACCAGAAGTGTGCTCCGAGTTGATAAATCCAATAGTCTTGTCTACATAACTGACTGGTTCACGGGTGTAGACGTTATCGTGTATCAATATTGGGTAAATTATCGGGTAAAATAATTTAAACCAGTCAACGTGTGTATAGTGTTTGTGTACAATGTCAAACTGTTGACATAAGTGCGATTACGAATAGTGGGTATTTTAAACAAACTGCTTTAATTTGTTTACAATTAAAGACTGACCAATTACGTATTAATTTTCTTGATTGAAAACTTAAAACAAGTCACTATAATTGTCCGTGATCTTATGCGTAAATCGGTAAAATTAGCAGCAATTAAAGGCCGGTGGATTTTGATGTTTGTCGGCGATTAAATTAATTAAAGGTAGGTATGATCAATTTAAAACACCAAACAAAATAATTATAAATCGAAATCACTATATAGATGTACCAATACTGTACCACAGTATCAATTGCCGAAATGGCTTCTAAGCGCTCACTTGAATGTTTTGACAATCCTCCTTCCAAAAAAGCTAAGCTTTCAACATGCAGACAATTTCAAGAAAACTGGAAATGTGGCAATCCGTGGTTGAGATATGAATCAACCTCAAAGTCAATGTTTTGTGACCTCTGTTTAAAAATCCAAAAGTCAAATACGTTCACCACAGGATGCACTGTCCTCAAAAGAGATTCAGTCTCGAAACATGCGAAATGCAAAGGTAATGTACTTGTTTAATTTTGGTTTTGCGTTTTTAGTCTCCATAAACCAATCACCACATTCAAATTTCTCTACACTGCCCATTTCCTATGCGACGCCCTTAGACCCCTAGCCATACTTAGTAAAATGTATCAGAAATCCAATCTGAACTTCTCAGAGGTCATGCCCCTACTAAAATCAACAATTTCAACTTTGGAAAAAATTAGGGATGATAAGAATGGAAAGGTTTTGTCCCAGTTCCTTGGAGTTGTTCCCAGCTCCCCCAAATTGACCAAGATGGTCTTGTCACTTTCGAATTTGAGGGACATACTATTAGGGATAGTGAAAGCCAGAGGCTTGAGTCTGAGAACAATTGTTCCAAGTTTGTGACTATGATGGTCAAAAGTCTCCAGGAACGATTTAGCAGTAATGCTGATGGTTTAGTCCTTAATACCTCTCTCAGTAATTTGTTTAACCCCTTATTAATGGATAATGAGGGAGATATAGAGCAAGTCTCTGAGTATTTAGCTACAGTAGGAATGGAAGGGTATCGGTCTGAGTTGGGTTCCTTTGTGTCCTTTTCCAGAGAGTACCATGCAAATGGGAATAAGTCTGTGCAAGACATTACCTCATGTCTCAATCTAGCAATAAGGAATAAAGAGGTCTTCCCCGCTTCTTCAGAGGCAGCTGAGCGCCTGTTGGTCATGCCCATATCCACTGCTGATTGTGAAAGGGGTTTCAGTAGGCAAAACCTTGTCAAAACTTCCTTAAGAAATAGCATGTCTTCGAAATCATTGGATCTTATTTTAGGCATTGGCATCAATGGGCCTGGGGTTGAACTTATGGATTATAAAAAAGCTTTTGGGGTTTGGGCAAAAAAGAAAGCCAGACGTATTTTAAGTTAAAAAGTAAGAAGTTGATAAACATCATTTTTTTCAACATTTGCCCTAAAAACAATGTATATATGTATATTATGTAATTTAAATAGTTATATGTGCTATGTGAGATTTCTTTGATCACTTAAAAGAATAAAAACAATGTAAATAATGTAATATATGTATATAGTGCTATGTGACAAATAAAGTAATGAAAGCATATATTGGTTTTTTTTAATATATAAAGGTATTTTGTGTCTCTCTATCAACTTGCAAAGAAATATTTTTTATGGCTCCGATGTCTCAAAAATTGCCCAAGAATTGGCTCAAACTTTTTTTGAGCCAGGGCCGGCCCTGAAAAGGAAGCAAAGTCGCTTGCAAAACCAACCTTCAATCAACTGAGGTTGGCGTAATACAGAAATAACATGGTTGGGTTAATCAATCAATTAATAATTGATAGGTTTTTATTTTGTTTTTAACATAGGTCTTTTGTATGAAAACTGAAAATCTTATGATCTGACCAGTATGTTTCCATGGTTCCAGCCATACCATCAAATATTAAAAATCAAAGCACTCAAAGTGGCTAAATGCAAGGGGCTAACAGCAGATCATGGAATACACTTTAATACGACAAGGATTTACCGATCACATTTTGTTATCACATACAATTCACAAGAAGACCATATTATGTGCGTTATTTGAATAATATTTGAGTTGAATGCACAATATTGTAAACACAGAATGGGGCTCTATCGCAAAAACCTTTGTTTGAGGTAAGAGTTTGGGTGAGGGCCCCAGTCAAAATTAAAAGACACCTCTTTTTTTCACAAAAGTAGGCCTAAATTTCACAACATCTGCCTTTCATCACATTTTACAAGTCACTTTTTTCACAATTGAAAGGGCCCTGGTCACAAAACAGCGAGAAACTAGAACTATCACTGAAGATGATAAATACCCCCAAAACAGCACCTTGACTCAAAATATGGCTTCCGACCGACCAACAAAATACACCGCACTTCCTCTCAATGTGTTGTATCATCCTAGTTATTAAGTAATTCTCCGGACAAGAAAAAGTAACAAAGGGCAATAACTCTGTATTTAGATTAAATAGAGTTATGGTTCCTGTACACTGCACTTCCTCTCATGTGTTGTATCATCCTATGAAGTTTTATTAAATTCCAAAAATTTGTTTTAAAGTTATGCTCCGGACAAGACTCTACGAATAAGAAAAAGTAACAAAGGGCAATAACTCTGTAATTATGTAAATTAGAGTTATGGTTCTTGTACACTGCACTTCCTCTCATTATGCTCTACCATTGTATGCAGTTTTATTAGATTCCATCTGTTAGTTATTAAGTAATTCTCCGGACAAGAAAAAGTAACAAAGGGCAATAACACTGTATTTAGATAAAATAGAGTTATGGTTCCTGTACACCGCACTTCCTCTCAATGTGTTGTATCAACCTATGAAGTTTTAATAAATTCCAAGGATTAGTTTTAAAGTTATGCTCCGGACAAGACTCTATGAACAAGAAAAAGTAACAAAGGGCAATAAATCTGTATTTAGGTAAAATAGAGTTATGGTTCCTGTACACCACACTTCCTCTCAATGTGTTGTATCATCCTATGATGTTTTATTAAATTCCAACAATTAGTTTTAAAGTTATGCTCCAGACAAGACTCTACGAACAAGAAAAAGTAACAAAGGGCAATAACTCTGTAATTATGTAAATTAGAGTTATGGTTCTTGTACACTGGACTTCCTCTGATTATGCTCTACCATTGTATGCAGTTTTATTAGATTCCATAGATCTGTTAGTTATTAAGTAATTCCCCGGACAAGAAAAAGTAACAAAGGGCAATAACTCTGTATTTAGATAAAATAGAGTTATGGTTCCTGTACACCGCACTTCCTCTCAATGTGTTGTATCATCCTATGACGTTTCGTTCAAATCCTATGTTGCATTGTTAAGATATGGTCCGGACAAAATATGGCTTCCGACCGACCGACCGACACAGTGACTCCTATATACCCCCCCAAAACTTTGTTTTTTGGGGGTATAAAAACACTGAGCCCAATGATCATGATTACCAACAATGAATCGGTTTTGGCTTTTGTGACAGTAGTGTTTACATCAGAAAATGTTGATTGTTATCGTCTCATGTGATCTGTTAAATTTGTTGTATTTCCACTATATTTGAAGATGTTCAAGCACAATTTGCACGCAATTTGCTTTTTTTCTAATACATCATTTTTTTTAACGAACCCAAATGTTTCCGCACATCTGATTTTCCTGATTTGTTGTTTACAATTTCGAAATCTGGCATTTTCACAGCCATGATTGTTTACATGGTCCTTAATAATTTGCGTTCCTTATCGAGCAACAGCAGGCAACCATCCTGTTATAATTTTTTTTCTTTTTTTTTTTAAGATGTAAATTCTGTTTGGATTCGCTGATTTTATATTTATTTACAAATCATTTATTTTTTATCTGTTGAAATATCACAACCACCATCTCAATGTATGCACAGAATAATTAAAGGTTTTTTAGACCAATCCACATGGGAGAACTCTTCTGTGACTGGAAACAACATTATACATTTACTAACAAATGAGGATAATATTCATGGAGATCGGATGCAAAATGTAGCCTGTAGATTGTTAACAAGGCAAAAGTTGTCAAACAACGGAAGACGGACAAAATGCGATCACAATAACTCACATTGAGCACTTTCTGCTCTGGTGAGCTAAAAATAGGCTTTTCATTTTTTTTTTAAGTAATAATACAGAACAAACAATAAAACTATAATAGTCATACTTTGTTCTTAACCCTTTCCCTCATACGACAATTCTGCAGCAGACGACTTTTAATATATTTTGTCAAAAAAAAAGAAAATCTCTATAATTGAATGGATAATATATGACAAAAAGTGGAAAACATTGTGGCAAAAGGAGAAATTGCTTGTTTTGAGCAATTTCTTCTCTTGTCACTATGATTTCAAAAAGCTGTGTACTGCAGAGGCGACAGAAAGCGTCTATATGAGGGAAAGGGTTAACCCTTTCCAACACCAAACAAATATGCAGCAGACAACTTCAAAAACATTGGGTTATAACAAAAGGGTTATAATTTTGAATGCTGGTATGGTATTAATCAAATCCATCCAATCAGGCTCAGATATTGCTCTGAATACATAATATACCAAACCAATAAATGCCGCCATCTACCTTTGGGGATCTGTAGGGCAGTCTATGCTTTACAGATTTGAGATAATTAACCCTTTCCCTCATACGACAATTCTGCAGCAGACGACTGAACATATTTTGTCAAAACATAGAAAATCTCCATAATTGAATGGATAACGTTACTATGACAAAAAGTGGAAAACATTGTGGCAAAAGGAGAAATTGCACGTTTTGTGCAATTTCTTCTTTTGTCACTATGTTTTCAAAAGGCCGTCTGCTGCAGAGGCGTCAGAAAGCGTCTATATGAGGGAAAGGGTTAAAGACTCAGAGGTCCAGATAATGAGGGGTATAAATCTCTTTTCCCCACAATATCTTTCCTATTATCCCACTAAGTCCTATGATGTGTTTATTTAACCGAATTGTCTCATTCAAACAATATTCTTGAGTACCCACAATAAAGGTTTTTAAGGGTTGTAAAGGTCAAACAAGGATTTAACCCTTTCCCTCATACGACAATTCTGCAGCAGACGTCTTTGAACCTATTTTGTCAAAACATAGAAAATCTCCATAATTGAATGGATAACCTATGACAAAAAGTGGAAAACAATGTGGCAAAAGGAGAAATTGCACGTTTCGTGCAATTTCTTCTTTTGTCACTATGTTTTCAAAAAGCCGTCTGCTGCACAGGCGTCAGAAAGCGTCTATATGAGGGAAAGGGTTAAGAACATCCAAAGTGCCCCTTATCTAGAGTTCTGAGAGCCATCTATTTAGAAAACACAGGAGGTAAACTAGATGGTTGTGTTTTTGTCACAAATACATTGCAGTTTGTCAATGATTATACTGATATACTTATACTGTCCTTTAACCATGGTTAACCCTTTCCCTCATATAGACACTTCCTGACGCCTCTGCAGCAGACGGCTTTTTGAAAACATAGTGACAAAAGAAGAAATTGCTCAAAACGAGCAAAATCTCATTTTGCCACAATGTTTTCCACTTTTTGTCATAGGTTATCCATTCAATTATAGAGATATTCTATTTTTTGACAAAATATGTTCAAAGTCGTCTTCTGCAGAATTGTCGTATCAGAGAAAGGGTTAAAAAGTTTATGAGCAGACACGAAATAGTCATATGCCATTTTACCTCTAATTGCAACCTTGACCTTGAATCAAACAGATTGTAATATGTCCTTTGCACAATCATTGTCTCAGTATGGTGAACATTAGTGGTGAGTTATTTCAAAATCCTTCAAACCGTTCAAAGTTATTGAGCAGACACGAAATGAAGTCATACAGACCTCTTATTGAGACCTTGACCTTGAACCAAAGTGGTTGTAACATGAGCTCTGCACATCGTCTCAGTATGGTGAACATTTGTGGCAAGTTATTTTAAAATCCTTCAAACGGTTCAAAAGTTATTGAGCACACGAAATATAGTCATATGACCTTCAACCTCTAATTGCGACCTTGACCTTGAACCAAAGCGGTCTTAATATGGTGAACATTTGTGGTCAGTTATTTCAAAATCCTTCAAGCAGTTTAAATGTTATGGAGTGAACACTTTTTACGACAGACAACAGTCAGTCAGAGCAAAAACACTATTTCCCCCCATAATACGGGAGAGACATAATTTAACATGTAGAAATTAAGCAGAAGAATGTTGATGGCTTACTTAACAAATTTCAAAGTTGTTGGTAGCAGTGCAGCTAAAGAATAGTGGGATTACAAGTTTATATTATTGAAATGATCTTACCAATTTGATGGATTCTTGGCGTCCTCTTGAAGTCTGGGTCAAGAATATCCTTCATATATATGCCTTTACTTTTGTCTTTCAGTACAGCTAAAGCTTCAGACTGTTGCACTTCATTTACTTTGCCACACTCATGGAAAAAGTTATCAGTAACCAATCGGCACAATATAATGTAGGGAGTGTTACGGTTAATATCCGAATTATTTAATAACTTTTCCATTACTTGCCTTGGATTTGACAAACTAGGTTGATATACGCTCAACAAGATATTGGAACTGATTTTCTCTTGGCGATATATCCATCCTATTTTTTCGGTGAAAATTATCTGCAAAACTGGGTCCAACGAATAAGTTACGTCACGCCAATCACTGAGCCAAACAGACTGATAAAAGGCAGTCTTTTCCAAAAGTTTTGTCAGCAACATGCACATTGCATTGTTATATCGGTAAAACATTGTTTCAGAAAAATCAAATCTGTAGCCTTCATATGCCTTTTCTGTCAAATATCTCAAGCTTCTAAAATTGATATTTTCTATGAAGTGCATATTGACACTTTCAAGAAGTTCTATTGATGTGGGTGTCATTTTTAATTTCCTCAGGCACATTTGTAATGAAATCTGTTGTAGAAATGGATTAAATCTGTCAGTCTTCAAGATATTTTCGATTAATTTATCACGCACTTCTAAAGCAACATCTTTTCTAACTCTGAATCGATTCGCACCAAATGCAAAATAATAGCAGCTAAGCTGGAGATATGGGTGAACTTCTATCCTGTCAAATAAACCTTCCATAACATATTTTTTTACCCTGTTCTGTATCTCTGTAAACACATAAACGTCATGAAAAGGCATATTTAATGAGTAATATAACAGTGCTGATATATCCATTTTCTTTACACAAGTTAGCTCATGCTTTTGGATTTCTAACATGTGAAGCCATTTGTCTTCATCATCCCTTATTTTAGATAACAAAATTAAGATATTCACCAACTCATCACTTTTCAATTGCTGTTCCTGAGATAAAACATGCAGACACTTCAGTGTCACACATTGAAAATCTTTACTTTTCATCAACTCTGAGAGATAATCTTTAGGCAATTTGCTAATAAAGGGTAAATCATTAACAGTTACATCATCTAACGTTTTTCTCATTTGCTCCAATATCACCTGTTCGTATTTTTCAGTAATGGTTGTTGAAAGAGGTTTGCTTATACTGTAGAGGATTTTAAGTAAAATACAGCAATCCTGACAGGTTAAGCTCTGTACAATTACTTGGTGTTGCATATTTTCAAAGATACCGCTCAATACTTCTTTTTTAAAATTCTGGAAAGTGTGTCCTGATTTAAACATTTGACTCTCAAAATTAACAGTAATCAATCTGTTTATTGCTTCTAACAACTCATCAGTGAAAGTTACCTCATGTTTATCAAACCAATCAAACATAAGTGCCTGTGTTTGCCTTAGATATGTTGTTGGTTTATAGATTAAAAGAGCATCTGTGTAGAGGAGAAACTCTTGCAAAGTCAGGTCAGAAAACTTTAAACTTTGGACTTTCTCAAAGAGTGTGATTACTGGATGACTCTCTTTAGGCCAATCAAGAAGTTGAAGATTAAGAAACACATTCAGAATCTGCCATCGTTCCATATGATCAACGGAATCTGCAATCTCAACTATAAGACGGTTAAATGTTCCCGCTTGTGACAAGGGTTTGACCTTGTCACTGAGTGTTCCTTCCTTGTGCAACCGGTGATATATTGAACTGTGATATTTCCCTTTATTAAAGACAACAGACTCGTCCGCTATCTCACTGTAAAGTCTGTCTGTAGCAATCTCCTGGACCTTAATCCTGTCTGCTAGCGTCATCTTGGGAAGAAGTTTGTCTGTTACATAGAGCATTGACTTGAGGGATGACTGTCTCTCTATCATTTCAATAATTACTGGCGTCACTTGTTGGGACAAAGATACCGTGTGTTCCGTTGATTTTGTCTCTTGCTTACGTTTTGACTTGAAGCTGTTCCATTGTCCCTGCACTCTTTCATTTACAGAACCCAGCCTAACCAACTTGTCTTTGAATGCTTCATAAGATATTTGGACAAAAGCCTGTGATGGCCTTGCCTGCACGCTCCTTGGGTGTTTTAACAAACAATCTTTCAGAGATGGATTTCTCCGACCAAAGCTTTGAAGGAAGCGTATTCGATTCATCTTGATAGTCACACTATCTTCCTGAAATAACAACAACAAGAATGGTACAGGGATTTTTATAAGGGGTGTTTTTCATATTCTTAACCCTTACCCTGAGCATATAGACGCTTTCTGACGCCTCTGCAGCAGACAGCTTTTTGAAAACATAGTGACAAAATAAGAAATTGCTCAAAACGAGCAATTTCTCGTTTTGACACAATGTTTTCCACTTAAAGTCATAGGTTAACCATTCAATTATAGAGATTTTGTATTTTTTGACAAACTATGTTCAAAGTCGTCTGCTGCAGAATTGTTGTATGAGCGAAAGGGTTAAATAATTATTAAAAATACTTGGTTCAAAATAATATTATATTATATGTTAAATTTCAAGTATGTGGTATGATCCAGTAAGTTTATTGACAGGTATGTGCTTTTATCAGACCCAGTGCATTTATTGACACATTTGGTATGATCCAGTGCACTTAATGACACTTATGTGCTTTGATCCAGTGCACTTATTGACACATTTGTACTTTGATCCAGTGCACTTATTGACACATTTGTACTTTGATCCAGTGCATGTATTGACACATTTGTAATTTGATCCAGTGCACTTATTGCCATATGTGCTTTGATCCAGTGCACTTATTGACACATGTGCTTTGATTCAGTGCGCTTATTGACACATGTGCGTTGATCCAGTGCACTTATTGACACATGTGCTTTGATCCAGTGCGCTTATTGACACATATGTACTGTAGTTTGTGGTATAATTTTTGCTAGCATTGTACATGTATGTATTAATAAAATATGTATTAAATAATTAAATATGTATTTAATAATTAAATATGTATTTAATAATTAAATATGTATTTAATAATTAAATATGTATTTAATAATTAAATATGCATTTAGTTGTTGGAACATACATGCATATATTTAACACTTGATATAATTTACACAAAGGTTTCCTGTAACATATTTAACTATTGACCTAAACTGTCTGGATATTACCTCTCTAGACTATTGATACGTCGTCTTCCATTGTAAGGTATTCATTTTATTTTATATATATTTCGCCATCAACAATGTATTTTTTCTGTTTTATTCTCATGTAAATCATTAAATTGATTCTGAGTACTAAAGATTTTGAATTTGAGAGAGATTTCACACCTTAAAATGTATTAATCCTTTCCCTCATACGACAATTCTGCAGCAGACGACTTTGAACGTATTTTGTCAAAACATAGAAAATCTCCATAATTGAATGGATAACCTATGACAAAAAGTGGAAAACATTGTGGCAAAAGGAGAAATTGCATGTTTTGTGCAATTTCTTCTTTTGTAACTATGTTTTCAAAAAGCCGCTTGCTGCAGAGGCGTCAGAAAGAGTCTATATGAGGGAAAGGGTTAAGTGGCATCAATATGCCCTTCAGCCCTGGTGATGTCAGGTCAACATTTGACAGTTCATATTATTTGTAATATAACTTTCCCATGTTTTTTCTAATATAAATCTTCGCTTATATCTTTTGAGCATGTACTAATAGTATCGCAGAGCATTCTAACTTTGTGAATATCCTAAGTTTGTGACTTCATTATTCTTGCGCGGACAGAGCATGAATTTGTTCTGGCAGCTGATTTAGAACTGTAAAATTGTTTCCCAACTACCCAACTTTTTACTGACATATTGCAATAATAAAATGCATCTTAAACAGTTTTGTCATTTGTTGTCATGGAAAGAACAGCCCAAACCAACCAAAAGAAGAAAATCGGTCATGAAATTTATGATGTTTACAAAATGGCAGCCTCGGTCAGGTGACTTGTTTGACTGAATTAGGCCAAGGTTATTTTACATTGCGTTTCACATCCCTAAAAGTGTGTGCTTATGCATGGAGATGTAAATTAAATGACTAGAAATTGTTTACTTATGTCCCATTAAACATAAAGCAGTATTTTTGAATCTGTATTGATCTTTGTAATGATATGAATATAAAATGCTAATGAGGTACCAAATACCCATGCAGACCCTTCGACTTGACACAGAGGGATAAAAAATAACAAGAGGGCCAAGATGGCCCTAAATTGATCACCTGATTGATAGTAAATTAGTAGCAAATATTTAACTGCAAATATCTGGATAAATTTGATCAAGGAGTGCAAATGAAATTGCAAGTAGGTGACACTGTTAAAGGAATTGCTTATCAGTAAAGGCCATTTATATCTTGAAATCTAACACAAACTTTATTTAATAAGAATGGAATTATAAAGTTTATGTAATTTTTCACCTTTCCTGATGCCGCCTTGCTGCCCTGTTTTTCAACGAAATCAATAGGGCTTGAACAGTTTGTTTAGAGGGTCACTTAATTAAGGAACATTTCTACCAAATTATCTTGGAAGCAGATTATGGAGGAAAAGGTTTTTAAAGTTTGGGTATTTTACTCAATTTCTGATGCCGCAGCAACCAAAGTTCTACACAGAATGTAAGCCTTTGAACAATTTTGAAAGAGGACCAACAAAGGAACATTCCTGATAAGTTAAGTTGAAATTGGTCAATTGGTAGGAGTTGGTTATCATTTGTAGCTAAAAGTTCAATTTACCCCTTTACGCCTGGTTGCTATGATTTTGTTACCAATTAATACAACTTAAACAAATTAAGTAGAGGATCATTGAAGTAAAATTCTTTTTATATTTTCTTAAAATCAGAACTTTCATATTTTTTGTGCTTGCCAACAACAAAACAAAACATAACCCAAGTACTTTATCATATTATTTATAAGCAAAGTACTTTATAAGTTGAAAAAGAGTCATAATTTTTACAAAACTTTTTACTGAATTATGCACTCTTGGCTGTTGGTGGAGGTAATGATGGTTAAAAGATTTTTGTAAGTGTTTAAGCTATATCTGTAATTGTTTTGAAAAAATTGATCTGGTATGAATAACTAGGTAATGATGGAGAACAAGTGTTGTAAGTTTCAAAGCAATATCCGTAAAGGTTTAGATAAAAAATAAATTGGTACAAAAAGCTTAACCAAAATTCTAAGTCGAAAAAAGGGCAATAACTCTTACAAAAAAATTGACAGGGTTATGTAGTCTTGTCTGTTGCTGGAGGTAATGATGGTGAAAAAGTGTTGTAAGTTTCAAAGCAATATCTGTAATGGTTTTAAAAACAAGAGGGCCATGATGGCCCTGGATCGCTCACCTTAATTATACAATGTACTGCAATGCAAAACACATCAAGACAATTATTCTGAATGCAACCTCCACAGTGTTAACAAAATTTTCCTTCATTTGGCCTAGTGATCTATATTTTTTTACCTGATATGACCCATATTCCAACATGGACTAGATATCATCAAGACAACATTCTGACAAAGTTTCAACTTGCTCAAAGTAAAAATGCGGCCTCCGGAGTTTGAACAATATTTTCCTTTATTGACCTAGTTTCTGATCCAATATGACCCATATTCGAACTTGACCTAGATATAATTCAGACAAACATTCTGACCAAATTTCAAGCTGCTGAAGCACAAAATGCGGCATCCAAAGTGTTCACAAGATTTTCCTTCAATTTGATCTAGTGACCTAGTGTTTGACCCAGCATGACCCATATTCAAACTTGGCCTACATATCATCAAGAAAAACATTCTGATAAAGTTTTATCATGCTGAAATTAAAAATGCAGTATCCAGAGTGTTAACAAGATTACCCTTCAATTGGGCCTAGTGACCTAGTTTTTAACCCGGCATGACCCATATCCGAACTTGGCCTAGATATCATTTAGACAAACATTCTGACCAAATTTCAAGCTGCTGAAGCAAAAATTGCGGCATCCAAAGTGTTAACAAGATTTTCCTTCAATTTGACCTAGTGACCTAGTTTTTGACCCAGCATGACCCATATTCAAATTTGGTTTAGATATCATTCAGCTCAACATTCTGACAAAATTTCAAGCCGCTGAAGCCAAACATGCGGCTTCTACAGAGTTAACAAGATTTCCCCTCAATTTGGCCTAGTGACCTAGTTTCTGATCCAATATGACCCATATTTGAACTTGAACTAGATATCTTTAAGACAAACATTCTGACAAAATTTCAAGCTGCTAAAGCAAAAAATGCGGCATCAAAAGTGTTAACAAGATTTTCCTTCAATTTTACCTAGTGACCTAGTTTTTGACCCGGCATAACCCATATTCGAACTTGACCTAGATATTTTTAAGACAAACATTTTGACAAAATTTCAAACTGCTGAAGCAAAAATTGCAGCCTCTGGCGTGTTAACAAGATTTTCCTTCAATTTGACCTAGTGACCTACTTTTTGACCCGATGTGACCCATGTTCGAACTTGACCTACATATCATCAAGACAAACATTCTGATAAAGTTTCAACATGGTCAAGTTGAAAATGTGGCCTCCAGAGTGTTAACAAGATTTCCCTTCAATTCGACCTAGTGACCTAGTTTTTGACCTCATATGGCCCAGTTTCGAACTTGTCCAAGATTTTATGGAGATAAACGTTCTGATAAACTTTCATGAAGATTGGATGCAAAATGTAGCCCGTAGAGTGTTAACAAGCTCAAATGTTGACGACGCACGACGCACAACGGACGGACGCCGGACAAAATGTGATCACAATAGCTCACCTTGCACTTCGTGCATAGGTGAGCTAAAAAAAAATTGGTACAAAAACTTAACCAAAATTTGAAGTCGAAAAAGGGCCATAATTCTTACAAAAATCTTGACAGAGTTATGTACTCTAGTCTGTTGATAGAAGTTATAATGGTGAATAAGTGTTGTAAGTTTTAAAGCAATATCTGTAATGTTTTGAAAAAAAGTAAATTCTAAGTCGAAAAAGGGCCATAATTCTTACAAAAATCTTGATAGAGTTATGTATTTTTATCTGTTGATAGAAGTAATGATGGTGAATAAGTGTTGTAAGTTCCAAAGCAATATCTGTAATTGTTTTGAAAAAAAGTAAATTGGTACAAAAAACTTAACCAAAATTCTAAGTAAAAAAAGGGCCATAATTCTTACAAAAACCTTGACAGAGTTATGAACTCTTGTCTGTTGATGGAGTTAAGGAGGGCGAATAAGTGTTGTAAGTTTCAAAGCAAATCTGTTAAGGTTTTGACAAAAAAGGGAATTGGTACAAAAACCTTAACCAAGGTGTGACACCAACTGCCGAAGCCGATGCCGACGCCAACGCTAGCCTAGTAAAGCTAGCCTTTTCTTCGAAAAGTCGAGCTAAAAAAGGAAAATTAACATAACAAGAATTTAAAGTTGAGTTAATAAAATTGTTTTGTACAAATTTAATTTAAATCAAGAAATGTTTAAAATACATAAAATGTTGCCCGTGTTAAAAAAGCCAATATTATTTTTGAATTTGATGTTGCCTATTTTGAAACTCCAAAGTTCCAATATAATGACATCACTAAGTTAGGATAACAATGATGGCTTCTGACTAGTTGTACACATGTGTATTCAATATTTTTTGACAACAGCAATACGAATTCCAAATATGTTTTGATAATGCAAGAAACATGACATTAACATTATTATTGTCTAGTCAATTACTTATAAATCCTTTTTTATGGCCAAAGTATGCTCTTTAATTTTTGTTTTTAATTATCTTGCGTTTTTTTCGTAAATAGGTAGCACCTATAGATATATTAGAGATAGCTTCAAGGTGGTCATAATTGCATTATGTGGGGGAAATTAGGTCATAAAACTGGCAGCATTCCGGTCAAAACTACATATGCAATTGTAAACAAATTCTATGCATGGCAAAACTACATATGCAATTGTAAACAAATTCTATGCATGGATTGAAGGGGAACTTAAGGTGCATTGTTGTATATGTATTTGATATAATTTATTAAACATCTTAGTTTATTTCACCAACGAAATTGCACCGGTGGGTTTTTAAACAACAAGTTGATTTATACATGTGAAAGCTCGAGCCAAAGGCTCGAGCGAAGCACGCCTATAGGTTACACGTACGAACACATCATACGAGATCAAAACAACGAGAATTCAGTACAATCTTACTGTTTTTCACATATCAAATCTCAACCCCATAGCACTTTTTTTCGGCCATTTTGCTTCCGGTCTTACTGGACGGACAAATTATCGTAACCTATTCATTTCGTAACCGGTAAAACCCACAAACACGATATTCGTATGTTTTGACAAATCAAAAAATACTTAGAACTAGAGAGAAAAATTAAATTAAATTCCTTTTCGATAAAGGAATGAAAACAAGGAATCTGATATGTGATAATTTGCGTGTAATTGCACTCGTTTTCTATTTTTAAAATAATATTTTCTCAACCGGAAGTAAACACATCCAAATGTGACGTCATTGCAACGAAAAGTAACGTCATTGTAAGGCAAGTAATAAATAAATAACAAAAGGAAAACGATAGGAATGGTAGGAAAAGATAGGTTGACTCGTCACAAATGGATTTCATTCACTGGAAGGATTTTATGAAGGGTAAGCCGACTATTCTTTTGTACCTGTCATCATTATTTCATGGATTTTATATCTTTGCAATATAGAGAAGCAATAAACACTTGAAAATGATTGTAAATATTTCAACGGAAGTTATCGTTCGTTACACTGGCCTCGGATATTATTTTAACTGAAAAGGACGAACAATTCTGTTTCTCGGCATAGCTTCATTTCAAGGTAAGCTATTTATTATATCAATAATTTGCTTAAAAATATAACTTCATTTCTAAATTATTTGTTTAGAATCTGTTGGGAACGTTCCACGATGCTTTCGTCACATCGCGTGACGTCACATGGTGTGTATCGTTTTTGTCTGTAGCTGTCATTTGAAGCCGAAGCCGTCTTGTCAAATGTTGACTCCACTCAAGAAAATAGCTAAACTATCATATCTTCGACTGTCTAGTTGTATTCACTTTAAGACGTTTATCTATTTATTGCAGTAAATGTAGCAAACAAACAAAACTACAGTCAATTTCAAATTATTTGCCTTCAATTTACATTATTTTTTTACATGGTACAGTTTAACAGTTTATGTCTATGACCTAGTCTTTGTCAAATCATGAAAGTATGACCAGAATCAGTTCACCCTGGTTTTGGGGTATACATAGTAAATGTCTTAAGCCATATATCCTCCAACCTGAAGAGAGGAAAACACTTTCATGCCTTCAAATGAGTCTATTGTTTTAAAGAAATTATGTTATATAATGTGGACTATCAGTAAAACACATAACCTTTCTTTCAAAAGGCTGAATTTCTAGTAGTTTCATCTTTTTTTTTATCCAAAATGTGTTTATTGATCAAACTCAAATGAGTCCATTGTTTTAAAGAAATGATGTCATATTTATGTGGACTATCAGTAAAACACATAACTTGTCTTTCAACAGGCTGCATTTTTAGTAGATTCATCTTTTTTTTAAACCAAAATGTGTTTATTGATCAAACTCAAATGAGTCATGATTGTTTAAAAGAAATGATGTCATATGGGGGCTATCAGTAAAACACATTACTTTTCTTTCAACAGGCTGAATTTCTAGTAGTTTCATTTTGTTTTGTTTTATCCAAAATGTGTTTATTGATCAGATTGGACAAACTTAATTGGTACTAAGAATTTAAACATTATTTTCAATAGGTTATTCTAAATACTTTGCATGTATGTATTCAAACAACATTTAAAAAAGATTCAACATCTATTGACAGCACTATTTTCATACTTGGGAGCACAACAACCAATTTAGGTCCGTCTATGAAACAGGGCAATGTACACTAACTATATCAAACTCAAATAAGGTGAGCATTGAAATCTGTAGATGAAGAGGGTCAATCTCTTTTTAAATTCAACAAACACTCAAAATACTTTTTATTCAAATAAATTTGTATTTATAACATTTTGGTTGAAAAATAAAGAAAACTTAATCTGTTTTTTAACAGAAAAAGGCTATAAGGCAGTTCATAATTAATGTCAGTTATATTAGTCACCCAGTGACCTCATATAAGTGTTCTGTCATCTGATATAACTGAAATACCACAGAAATGTATCTGTTTTTTATGTAATTTATTGTGAAATCCATTTTTCTGTGTGAAATTGTATAATCTATACAATAGATTGGTAAAGTATTACATTCATTGTAACAAAAAAATTCTTATACTTTACTGGTAATAAAATTACACATATTTTCATGAACTGCTGCTCAAAATAAAAACCTATACTGTAGTTTAATGCTAAAACACCTGGTCTAACAAGAGTTCTAAGATCAAATCTCAGCAGGTACATGTTTTGAAAGAAGCAACTAAACTTAACAATGTATACATGAAACAATTATGTTGTGGGGAGTTGTCTTACTTAAACACTTAATACATTTTTATCCAGGCTTCTAGTGAAAATAGTTTACTCCCTGTACCCTTTTCAAAAGCTTTTATAATTGAGCAATAACAATTAACAAGTAACTGGAGGATTGCAAGCAATACCATAGTCCCCTACCGGTTTGCACTTTTGAGTCTGTTTCTGTTGTCATAGCAACCCAATGTTTAGGTATATCAAGACAATAAAGTATGAAAATAAAGAAAGGGAAATAACTCAAAAATTAGGGAAGCAAGAGTTATGATTCATGTGCACTGCACTCCCCCTTGATACGATGTATTCATGTGTGAAATTTCATAGCCATAGCTAGTATAGTTATGGAGATATGCTCCGGACAAAAATCAAGTATGAAAATAAAGAAAGGGAAATAACTCAAAAATTAGGGAAGCAAGAGTTATGGTTCATGTTCACTGCACTCCCCCTTGATACGATGTATTCATGTGTGAAATTTCATAGCCATAGCTAGTATAGTTATGGAGATATGCTCCGGACAAAAATCAAGTATGAAAATAAAGAAAGGGAAATAACTCAAAAATTAGGCAAGCAAGAGTTATGGTTCATGTCCACTGCACTCCCCCTTGATGAGATGCATCCATGTGTGAAATTTCATAACCATAGCTAGTACAGTTTTGGAGATATGCTCCGGACAAAAATCAAGTATGAAAATAAAGAAAGGGAAATAACTCAAAAATTAGGGAAGCAAGAGTTATGGTTCATATGCACTGCACTCCGCATTGATGAGATGTATCCACATATGGAATTTCATAGCCATAGCTAGTACAGTTTTGGAGATATGCTCCGGACAAAAATTTGCCGGACTGACTGACTGACGGACTGACGGACGGACTGACTGACGGACGGAGTGCAAACCTAATAGTCCCCTTCGGCACGCCGGTAGGGGACTAAAAAAAGGAATGGTTATCAACATTGATATTAACTCTGAGAATCTGTACATGTCCAAGGTTTGGTCCAGCTTTGATAACCGTTCTAATATCAAAGTTTTAACGAAATTTATACATCATATTTTTATAATAGAGCAATTTTAACATGATCACTAACAATGTTAAATTATTGCAAATTCTTCTGGAAAATCCATTTCTCTGTTTGTACTTTTTATAATTTCTTTATTTGCTATAAACATACTGTTTAATGCAATAAAATGTATATTGAATATATTGATCAGATCTTTCATTATCCATATTTTTCAAACAACATATTTCAGATACATGTATATATAATCAGTAACTGTTGTTGACACTAAGTCTGGTACTTATTAACAAATAATCTGATGCTGTTTCATGTTTTACAAATTAAAAACCAGAAAAGGAGACAGGTGTTCAAAGTGAAAATGTTGTTGAATAGGAACATATTGTTCATTTTGAATATGTTCAATTTGGATCAATTACACCATTCCGACAATGTATTCGGATTAGTCACAGAAATCAAGTAATTTACATCAGACAAGGGGCTAAACTTTACCCTTTCCAACATACATCATTATAAATGGGACTTTTGAAAATATTTGTCAAAAATTACAGTTTTCTCAGTCTGTATGCATAGTGTTCTCATCTTAAATTGTCTCAAGATTATACATTCAGCCAGATCATGCAAAGTTAGCCATCTGCCTTGGAAGATTGTTGTGTGGAGTATTTTAGTATTCTAGAAAGCCAGGGGAAAATGTTAGGTGAACTGAAGTACCATTGAAAGTAATGTTAAGCGCAAGTCATTCAATCAACCATGGTAAAGTCAGTTTCCAATTATATACATGTATTACTAGTTTACAAATAACTGGCATTTGTAAAAATAAATCAGAACATTCTTCAATGCCTTCTAGTGTTGTTTTCCATCAACATCCTTGGAAATCTTACAGTCTGTTACAATCCTGACCTAATAAAAAATAAAACAGATATATATGTACAAATTAAACTTAAATGCATGCTAATTTTTTTTTTTTTCAATATATGTTTTTCAAATTCTGTTTTTATAACTTTCTACAATTTGCCTATTAATTTGTTTCTTGTTGGGGGACAGACAGTGCTTAATCAATTTATTCTTGCTTTCACACGACCTAGGTTTTGCCTATTAACATATTAATTGTGATACATTTGACTTTATACTGTTCTCTTTCTCTTCTATTAATGTTTTATAATTAAAACAATACAGAAAGTTATCACCCTACCTAAAACATAAACACATGCAGCAATAAACATTTTTCATAGAGGACTAGAGGACACTGTACCACACTGTACGCATGCTATTGAAAGCGCCTATTGACTTGGACATAATGCGTATTCGGCCATACCTCCCGAGTCGACAATGAATATAAGCTAGCGAAACACAGTTGGTAACGGGTCAAAAAAGGCCAATTCCTAAAAATGCCTTATTAAAAAAAAACTATGTACGCAGGTATATTACAAACGTCGTATTTATCTTCGCTATAGTTATTGGTAAGTTAAATCTCAATTATAATTATAATCAAAGTACTGAAAGTACGCCTGGAAGGTGATTTTAGAGTGGTACTGGGGTAATGAAAAGTATGCAAGGTATGGACAGATCATGGTTAGGATATGTTTGTAGAATCAAACTCGAGAAAATATGTTGGAAAATAACATAAACAAAGAATTTAAGTCATTTCAACATCTTTATTTTGCTACAGTATTAGAATAGGTAAAATTGTATAAAAAGAATAAATAAAATATATATATAAAACAAATAGATTATACAATCACACAAGCACTTGTTGTTTCGTTTATACTTTTATACTATATAATTTCGGATTTACTCATTATTCAGCAGAATTCTATAACAGTAATATAAAAATAATAAACACCTGAAAAGTGTTGACACATTGACATAAAACTTATATTTATTTGTGTAAGCAAAAATGTATGGCATGCTAAAGATTTACCAACTGTTTAAGTCAAGCCAGGTACATAAATGATATAACATTCCATAAAAAGCTCCGTTGTGGGGTGTTATGCTATTCCTTAATAATGTAATGAGGTCGGCAATGCAAGCACATCATTCGATAATGAGGAAACCGAACGTACATGATACTATAATACTGTAACGGGAAAAGCGTATAGTTACACATAACTCTACTACAGCCGATTTTAAAAGCGACGTTGGTAGAGTGGTTGGCCTTTTCCCAAAGTTAACCAACGAACATCGCGGTTAATACCTGGATGGGTGACCCGCGGTAGCTTAACTCTATGAAGGACCCGGTACACGTTACAAATTGTGGCAGCGGTGGGATTTTGGGGTGACATCACGTTCATCTCCGGACCCGGAGGTTCCTAGTGATGTTACATAGGCTCTGCGCTGGTGTACTGCTAATGCGCAGTTGTGTGACTTCGGGTCTAAGTCAAGAGACAAGAGGGAGAGATGTAACGGGAATGGGTTAACGGTACAAACACCTCGTCTATTGCCTTGCTCTTGCTCCTGCTCCCTAACATCTGGAGTACCTCAGGGAACAGTCCTTGGCCCTGCTCTCCTTGTTCTGGTATCCATAAATGACCTGCCTTAGCGCGTTAAATCACCATCCCACCTCTTCGCTGATGACTGTCTCCTCTATAGAAACATCAGAAGCAAAGGGGATACAGAAATACTCTAAGAAGACCTTGACTCACTACAGCAGTGGGAAAAGGACTGGCTTATGAGCTTCGATTCATCCGAGTACGAGGTCCTCCATATTACAAGAAAGCCCCCCCCCCCCCCCCCCCCCCCCCGATCAAAAGCAGCTACATTGTCCATGGTCAGCAGCTTAACACCACCAGGTATCTTGGAGGTAACAATACCAGATGACCTGTCCTGGAAAGATCATGTATATACTACAACACAAAAAGGCAAACAACAGCTTGACATTCATAAGGCGTAACTTATCCAGCTGCCCATCTTAGACTAAGGACATGGCGTACAAGACCCATACTTGAGTATGCATCCACCATATGGGATCCACAAAAACATACCTATGTCCAGCAAGTGGAAGCTGTGCAAAGGAGAGCTGCCAGATGTGTACGCGGTGACCTATCGGACCACCAGCAGCACATCCAATATGATCGGCTCACTTGGCTGGCAGAGACGCAGCCAAGCCAAGCTGACAATGATGTACCGCATCGTCTTCAACCTCATAGACATTATTGCGGCACCATACCTGTATACAGCCACAGTACCAACCAGAAGCCATGCCATCCTCTACATTGTCCCCTTCTGTCAAACAGACTACCTACGGCACTTCTCCTTTACGTACACCAGACGTATATGGAAACAGCTACCAGAGCATCTTGCAGCGGCCACCTCCTTGAAAGCATTCAAATCCGTAATGGTGCAGTATTCGATCTAACTATACACGTTGTACATTCTTTTAAAACTGCACCGTTCTCGCCCCACCACAACCATGTAAAGTTCACCTTGTACGACAACTCTGCGAATGAGAATGTTATAGGTGGTCTCTATACCCGTACCACTCTGACAGTTTGACCCTACATGGGGTGCCTGTGTAGATAGTGGAATGGGCAATGATGATGACGTCAAGGTAATCTGTGACGTATTCACAGTCTTGATTTGGGCACGCTTCAGACAGCATATGATGACTATGGGACAAGCAGTCGAAAAGAACTGCGTTAATACATTGGAACTTGTTCCTTTTACTGTTTATTGTTCAGCAATGAACCCAATCTGAAATAATACACAAAGAACGTGTCACACTCGTACATGTGATATATATTTTAAGATTCAAATTTTATTCGCAAAAGACACAGTGTCCATCTTGTACATACAATCTTACAAATACACAAATATAATTATATATATCAGGCGCATACCCAGGCAAACGTACGTATGCCAATGTGTACACTTCGCCGGGAAAGATAACAACAAATGCATTAGTTTAAACTTATTTATTTTAAATCGATTGCGAAACAAGCTTTAAGCTTATATTAATCACGCTCGATGTCTGCTTCCTGGATACTTAACCAGTATCGCGCCGATTGTGTGGAAAAATCCCAAAGTCAGGACCCGCTCATCACGGGACTCGAACCAGGGACCTTTGATGTGAGAGGCCGACGCTCTACCTCTGCACCACTGTCTTCCACAAACAAATGCATTAACAACTGAAAACTGAGAGTGGTAAGGGTTGATTACGTCCTAAAATATCAATAAATTTGCATGTGGATATAGCTAGTTTTCGACATGACCAAAATTACCACGAGTTCACCCAGAGACATATACATGTGTTTATATGTCTCTGGTTCACCATATGCAATTTAGGATTTCAACTTTTTCTGTATGGAATATGCCCGGACCATACCCACCCTCAACTGTGTATATACTCCATTTTTACCCAGTAACGCTCTTTGATATATACATTTTTGTCATTTACATCTGCTTCCTGGTTAACCCTTTCCCTCATACGACAATTCTGCAGCAGACGACTTTGAACATATTTTGTCAAAACATAGAAAATCTCCATAATTGAATGGATAACCTATGACAGAAAGTGGAAAACATTGTGGCAAAATGAGAAATTGCACGTTTTGTGCAATTTCTTCTTTTGTCACTATGTTTTCAAAAAGCCGTCTGCTGCAGAGGCGTCATAAAGCGTCTATATGTGAGGGAAAGGGTTAATGGCAGATATTTTACCAAATAACGACAATCCTTGGCGCAAAGGAGGGCCGCCATTACTACCAGTTTTTAAGTATTTGGTATGACCCGGCCGGGGATTGAACTTTTCTCTCAGATTTTATACAGCACGAGGAATAACATTTAATACATAGGTTATCAATATATGAATATAATTACGCGAACATGTGTTATAATAACAAAGATACTTATTAACCATTCTCCTAAATTAAACCCTTTCCCACATATAGACGCTCTCCTTAGCCTTTGCTGCAGACGACTTTTGAAAAATTGGTGGCAAAATGATAAATCGCTAATAATATAAAGAGCAATTTATCATTTTGTTACCATGTTTTCAAATATATGTATTAAGCAGACTTTGATTTATACGGGTAAACAAATCGACGGCGAAGCCGGCGATGTTTCCCGTCAATAGGTAATGTGTATGAACTTTGCAAAAAATTGCTATACCGTCTTTCCTAAAATTGTGTCCAGAGCGAACTTTTCGATGCAGTGATACGCAGTCACGATACTCGTACGTTTTCATTGGATGAAAAGAAAATATCGAAACAAAAAAAACTTCTAGAGGAAATAATTAAATATGATAATACATACACGATAAAGGAACAAGCACAAGTTATTTTATGTGTGATAATTTGCGTGTAATAACACTCGTCGTCTAATTCTAAAACGAGTTCAAATAAAAACTTGTAAGGGTTTTTTGACTTTCCGGAAGTTATAAATCCAAATTTCTGTAATATGACGTCATAAAAGTGACGTCATTCTATTAGTGGTGCAGAGGTAGAGCGTCGGCCTCTTGTATCAAAGGTCCCTGGTTCGAGTCCCGCTCATCACGGGTCCTGACTTTTATTTGTTTTTGTTTTTTTTGTTTTTGTTCTGGTATTTTGATTTGTTAATTCATTGTATTTGGTTCGAAATATTGTATGTATGTTTATAATCAATAAATATGTTCTATGTTCTATGTTCCTGACTTTGGGATTTAAGTCTCCAGGAAGCAGACATCGAGCGTGATTAATATAAGCTGAAAGCTTGTTTCACAATCGATGTAATATACATAAGTTTAAACTAAATGAACCAAAAAGAAAACGACAGAAAGTATAGGAAACGTTAGTTTGACTTGTCACAAATGTAGTTCCGTAAATTATGGAATCGTTTTATTTGAAGTACTTTATGAAGGGCAAGTTGATTATTTGTTGTACCTGTCATCATAATTTCATGGATGTAAAATCTTGGCTATATTTTAAAGTTAAATATAAGCTTAACCTGATGATGATTTTTATTTTCTTTGCTTAGGTCGGTAGGACTCGTAATTGACGTAAATAACTGATCGTGCTGCAAGCAAGGGGCTAACTGCAGTTCACGGGGAATTATTCACCGATCACAACATATAATAAATGTTTACCCGAAATAGGTAGCACCTATAATCATATTAGGGCGTTCCACCAGGGACGTAGATAAGAGGGATGGGCAACTCCATCTGTACACCTGTTATCTGGTTGAAATATCACACATAGAAACACAATTGTCCAAATTTTCACATTTTGTAGCAAATAAAACTTTGAAGTCACATTTTAGCACATAGCCAGAACATACATATTCTGAAAGCTAAACATTACAACTAAAGTTAGAGATACAATGAACAACTGGAATTTTTTTTTGTATTTTGAACAATGACTGGTTTAAAAGACACAGATATTGGGATTTCTGAATTATATTATTTTTTTTCCAAAAATTAATAGACTGACATTTCTTCTTAATGATCACGTAGATGGATCAACATGTATATATATATATATAGGAAGTATGAATGTCCTCCTTTTTATCCATATAGCCGGGGAATAAACACTCCTTTGCATTGACGGCAATAAACCCGAGTGACGATGACGAAGGTGCCCTTACTTAGACGCTTGGATTTTAAACCGGCTGTTCTTGAACGAACAAAACCTATTTTTTTCTATTTTATAAAAAGGACGTAAATATTGTTGTACAATGTCCGGCAAGCCAGATGAAGAAACGTCTAATGAGGCAAACGAAATAGACTTGTCAACTGCAGGCCGTGGTGTTTGGCTAGTTAAGGTATTAATATTGCAACTAATTGATCACGAAAACACATGATACTGTACACATAATCTATTAAATTAATACTTGTTAATTTCATATTTAATATAATCACACCTATCTATTAACCCTCTGCAACATCAGACTATTTCTGAAGCCTCTGCCACAAGCGAATTTTGAAAATGAAAGTGGCAAAAGGAAGAAATGCTCACAAACATATCTAAAAAACTTGTTTACATTTACAAGTGTGTCGAATTCCCTGTCTATTTTATCATCAACATCCCCAATTTTGCTCAAAATACATAGGTCTGCAAATCTGCAGTTATATTGGATAATTTTACCATGAAACATGCACTTCGTCTTTTCACTTGGCACTATTTTATGTTCCTACTAAGAGCTACTAAGATACATAGTGCAAGACTCGGATCTAGTATGTAACAAATCTTTGCAAGAGCGAGACATGAGCTAATTCGAAGAAAGTTCACAGAAGAGAGAAATTGTCTGCAGTTCATATTCATAAGGATTTTTCTGTATGTCTCTTCCTATAATATAAACTACTTTTTGCGGGCCAGTTGAGTACTATTTTTAGAATTTGGTGCTGCTGGATCTGTTTTAGCTCATCTGATTCTCTGGAGAGTATTAGTAAGATATTAGCCTGTACATAAGTTGAAATAACAAGAAAGAGGGGAAGCAGATAATCATTTAATACTTCAAATGCAATAATTAACCCTTTACAACATACAGACACTGCACCAGACAACTGTTGAAACCATTGTGGCAGAAGGAGAAATTTCTCATAATGAGCAATTTCTACTTTTGACACAACATTTTCAACTTTATTCAATAATTTGTCTTTCTTTTGTTTCCAAATTTTTGCACAGATGCAGAGATCTGCCGAGGCTGCGTTTTTGCGCCATTGGCGCAGTTTAATTGAGAATGGCGCAACAGAATTCCCACAAATGGGCCCTGGGCGCGGCCGAAATTGAGGCATTAATTTACTATTTTGACTTAAAAACAGGAATAAAGTCGAAGGGAGAACACAAAAAATACGAATTATCAGATACCATATAAATATCCGACCTTTCATGAGACAAAATCCCAGACATTTGAAAACATTTTCCAACTCAAAACAGTATTTTGATTAACCAAAACACTAGTAAATAATGTAGTAGTCGCCATTTTCCTATGACATTGTGCCTCATTTTAAAAGTGGGCATCCCCACGCTTGGGAATCTCCGCGCACCTGCTAAGCATGTGCATTGTTTCGTTCCCATTCGTATTCGCGGTTCTGGCGATTCGCCCCAAATCGATATGGGGCGAATCGCCAGAACCGCGAATACGAATGGGAACGAAACAGCATTGGTAGACAATGACGCTTATTTCAATATGGCGGCGAAACAAAAACTGTCAATGTTATTGTTTAATTATTTTAATGACTATGCCCCAAAAGAGTAAACAATGGATAAAGATGATAACAGTAACATTGAAAAAGTGTCTGTTTTATGTAAATCGCGTGATCGAGTGTCAAATATCGAATTCGTTAACCTGTCAGACACGATTGACTTGTCCACAAATCCATCGACGTCGTCTGCAGTTATGGTATTACAAGGCCTACAGAGGCACACTTATCAAAGGAGAATGTTGTGAAAATAACGTCCGACGTTTCAAATTTTTTTTTTTTTACAATGGCCCAAAGTTTTTGAAAATGGCCCACCTTTTTCAGACTCAGTGGGCCTTGGGCCCAATGTTTTCAAAATCTTGGCAGATCTCTGCAGATGTTCTCAAAGTTGTCTGCTGTAGTCAAAAGAAGGGCACGGTGACCATGTTTATATATGAGGGATCCATTGCTATGTAATTAATTAATGTCCTCTTGATTTGTATACCATCATATTATACACTGGCTGTAGCAACAGATAAAATGTACTCTGAAAAACTGAATTTTCTCATAATGAGCAATTTCTACTTTTGACACAACATTTTCAACTTTATTCAATAATTTGTCTTTCTTTCTTTGTCAAAAAATAGAAAATCTCTATAATTGAATGGAAAACCTATGACTAAAAGTTGAAAACAGTGTGGCAAAAGGAGAAATTGCTCGTTCACTATGTTTTCAAAAAGCCGTCAGAAAAAGCTGCAGAGGCATCAGAAAGCGTCTAAATGAGGGAAAGGGATAACAAAAATCTTTTGTTTCTGAATCTATTTCAGGTTCCTAAATATTTGTCAGAAAAATGGAAGTGCGCTTCTGGAAATGGGGAAGTAGGGAAGATGAGAATCACACGGTCAAAGTAAGCTAGTTATCAGGTGTTCCCATTGTTCTCAGAATCACACAGTCAAAGTAAGCTAGTTATCAGGTGTTCCCATTGTTCTCAGAATCACATAATCAAAGTAAGCTAGTTATCGGGGGTTCCCATTGTTCTCAGAATCACACAATCAAAGTAAGCTAGTTATCAGGGGCTCCCATTGTTCTCAGAATCACATGATCAAAGTAAGCTAGTAATCAGGGGCTCCCATTGTTCTCAGAATCACATAATCAAAGTAAGCTAGTTATCAGGTGTTCCCATTGTTCTCAGAATCACATAATCAAAGTAAGCTAGTTATCGGGGGTTCCCATTGTTCTCAGAATCACACAATCAAAGTAAGCTAGTTATCAGGTGTTCCCATTGTTCTCAGAATCACATAATCAAAGTAAGCTAGTTATCAGGGGTTCCCATTGTTCTCAGAATCACACAATCAAAGTAAGCTAGTTATCAGGGGTTCCCATTGTTCTCAGAATCACACAATCAAAGTAAGCTAGTTATCAGGGGCTCCCATTGTTCTCAGAATCACATGATCAAAGTAAGCTAGTAATCAGGGACTCCCATTGTTCTCAGAATCACATAATCAAAGTAAGCTAGTTATCGGGGTTCCCATTGTTCTCAGAATCACATAATCAAAGTAAGCTAGTTATCGGGGGTTCCCATTGTTCTCAGAATCACACGATCAAAGTAAGCTAGTTATCAGGTGTTCCCATTGTTCTCTGAATCACAGGATCAAAGTAAGCTAGTTATCGGGGGTTCCCATTGTTCTCTGAATCACACAATCAAAGTAAGCTAGTTATCAGGTGTTCCCATTGTTCTCAGAATCACATAATCAAAGTAAACTAGTAATCAGGTGTTCCCATTGTTCTCAGAATCTCATAATCAAAGTAAGCTAGTTATCGGGGGTTCCCATTGTTCTCTGAATCACATAATCAAAGTAAGCTAGTTATCAGGTGTTCCCATTGTTCTCAGAATCACAAAATCAAAGTAAGCTAGTTATCGGGGGTTCCCATTGTTCTCAGAATCACATAATCAAAGTAAGCTAGTTATCGGGTGTTCCCATTGTTCTCAGAATCACATAATCAAAGTAAGCTAGTTATTGGGTGTTCCCATTGTTCTCAGAATCACATAATCAAAGTAAGCTAGTTATCGGGGGTTCCCATTGTTCTCTGAACCACAGGATCAAAGTAAGCTAGTTATCGGTGGTTCCCATTGTTCTCTGAATCACACAATCAAAGTAAGCTATTTATCAGGTGTTCCCATTGTTCTCAGAATCACATAATCAAAGTAAGCTAGTTATCGGGGGTTCCCATTGTTCTCTGAATCACACAATCAAAGTAAGTTAGTTATCAGGTGTTCCCATTGTTCTCAGAATCACATAATCAAAGTAAGCTAGTTATCAGGGGTTCCCATTGTTCTCTGAATCACATAATCAAAGTAAGCTAGTAATAAGGTGTTCCCATTGTTCTCAGAATCACATAATCAAAGTAAGCTAGTTATCAGGGGTTCCCATTGTTCTCAGAATTACACGATTAAAGTAAGCTAGTAATCAGGGGCTCCCATTGTTCTCTGAATAAAATGATTAAAGCAAGCTAGTTATCGGCGGTTCCCGTTGTTCTCAGAATCACACGATCAAAGTAAGCTAGTTATCGGGGTTCCCATTGTTCTTGGAATCACATAATCAAAGTAAGCTAGTTATCAGGGGTTCCCATTGTTCTCTGAATAACATGATTAAAGTAAGCTAGTTATCAGGTGTCTCCATTGTTCTCTGAATCACATGATCAAAGTAAGCTAGTTATCAGGTGTCTCCATTGTTCTCTGAATCACATGATCAAAGTAAGCTAGTTATCAGGTGTTCCCATTATTCTTTGAATCACACAATCAAAGTAAGCTAGTTATCAGGGGTACCCATTGTTCTCAGAATCACATAATCAAAGTAAACTAGTAATCAGGTGTTCCCATTGTTCTCAGAATCTCATAATCAAAGTAAGCTAGTTATCGGGGGTTCCCATTGTTCTCAGAATCACATAATCAAAGTAAGCTAGTTATAAGGGGTTCCCATTGTTCTCAGAATTACACGTTCAAAGTAAGCTAGTAATCAGGGGCTCCCATTGTTCTCTGAATCACATAATCAAAGTAAGCTAGTTATAAGGGGTTCCCATTGTTCTCAGAATTACATGTTCAAAGTAAGCTAGTAATCAGGTGTTCCCATTGTTCTCTGAATCACATAATCTAAGTAAGCTAATAATCAGGTGTTCCCATTGTTCTCAGAATTACACGTTCAAAGTAAGCTAGTAATCAGGTGTTCCCATTGTTCTCTGAATCACATAATCAAAGTAAGCTAGTTATCAGGGGTTCCCATTGTTCTCTGAATCACATAATCAAAGTAAGCTAGTAATCAGGGGTTCCCATTGTTCTCAGAATCACACGATCAAAGTAAGCTAGTTATCAGGTGTTCCCATTGTTCTCAGAATCACATGATCAAAGTAAGCTAGTTATCAGGGGTTTCCATTGTTCTCTGAATCACATAATCAAAGTAAGCTAGTAATCAGGATTTGTTCACTGCAGTGTCTTTTCTAACTGTTCTGTGACCAGGGCCATGGCCCTTTCGAGTGTGAAAATAGTGACATGTAAAATGTGATGAAAGGCAGATTTTGTTTAATTTAGGCCTACTTTTATGAAAAAAAAGAGTAGTCTTTTGATTGTGAACGGGGCCCAATTTCGGCCACAATTTGGGTTCAGAAAAAAAACTGCTGTCACTATATTTGTATTAAAGGATATAAGTGAACAATGTAGACAAAGATTAAAATGCACATTTATACCTGCTAATCTTGGCCTATTACATGTTTACCCTGTTTATCTTCGACCTGATACTGATTTCAATGCTTTAACCCTTTTCCTGATACAAAGATAATTTCTAAAAGCCTTTCTCTGATACAGAGATAATTGCTTTAACGCTCTTGTGATGCTTTGTTAAATATCATGTGATGTCTATATATAGGGTACAAGTTTGCAATATCATGTGATGTTTATATATACATCATGATACATGTAGGTTACCATTGTGCAATATAAAGTGATGTCTATATAGGGTACCATTGTGCAATATCATCTGATGTCTATATACAGGTTACCCTTGTGCAATATCATGTGATGTCTATATATAGGTTGCCATTGTGCAATATCATTTGATGTCTATATACAGGTTACCCTTGTTCAATATCATGTGATGCCTATATATATGTTACCATTGTGCAATATCAGGTGATGTCTCTATATAGGTTACCATTGTGCAATATCATCTGATGTCTATATACAGGTTACTATTGTGCAATATCATGTGATGTCTATATAGGTTACCATTGTGCAATATCATGTGATGTCTATATACAGGTTACCCTTGTGCAATATCATCTGATGTCTATATACAGGTTACCATTGTGCAATATCATGTGATGTCTATATATAGGTTATCTTTGTGCAATATCATGTGATGTCTATATATAGGTTACCAGGTCTGAAGCCAGAGGTGACTTTCACAATGAGTGAAGAACAACAAAAAGTAGAAATTCCTGGAAAACCACTGGCAACACCTAAAGATCACAAGCTACTGCTCACTGGAGTAGGAAGTCAGAATCTGGTTGTATTTTCTGAACAAAAAGGTAAATGTTCATAGATAAAGTTATTAAAAGGTACTGCACACCTAAAAGTATGCTGAAAACACAACACACAGTGGCATAGCTAAAAATAAAGCTCAGAATCTTGTAGTATTTTCTTAGTAAAAAGGTATATCTTCATAGATCATGTTATTTAAGGTACTGCAAATCTTAAAACTTATTCTAAAAAAACACAACACACAATGGTAAAGCAATCTGATATGAGTCAGATGACCCTTAACCTATTTCCACATATAGACGCTTTTTGACGCCTCTGCAGCAGACAGCTTTTTGAAAACATAGTGACAAAAGAAGAAATTGCTCAAAACGAGCAATTTCTCCTTGAAACAATGTTTTCAACTTTATTCAATAATTGTTCTTTCAGTTTTAAAGTTTCCATATTTTGGACCTAAATGTTTTCAAGATTTTCTGCTGCAGATTTTGATGTATGTGGTAAAGGGTTAATTGATTAGATAATTAAGGAAACTCCAAATACGAATATCTATACTTCCTGTGATATCTACAGTTGACTCTCGTCTCGTTATGACGAATTCGTAGGTCATTGCAAATGTATCATCATACACAAATTTTGTAATAAAAATCGAGGGGCAAAAATGTCCTACCTGTAGCAGAAGTTAACCAGTAGTAAGCAACTGGTATATTCTTTTAGTTAATTAACCCTTTCCCACTTTCAGACGCATGTTGACGCAATAGCAGCAGACGACTTTTGAAAACCTTGAAGCCAAAGGTGAAATTGCTCATGATGAGCAATTTCACCTTTGGCCACAATGTTTTCAACTATTTTTAACAATTAAGCTATCTTTATGGAGATTTTTCAGGTTTTTGTCAGCATGTTTTCAAAGTCGTCTGCTGCAGATTTGCTGTACAGTATGTGGGAAAGGGTAAACGCTTCATACCCCTGCCCCTAGAATCCACAAACCTATCAAGCTTCCCCAGAGTGGATTACAGTGTCCTACAGTACACTGGATAACTTGGTCAAGGCAAATATGCACTTATAGGAATCACTGTTGTGTGTAGTTAAATTATAAGATATGTGACAAAACTGGCATTGAAGCAGTTGTATAAATAATCGTAAAATAGCCTAAACTCACTCGAACAATATTAAATAGTTTGCTAATTTACAATTAAAATCAAAAAACCACCCTGAAAATAAAACTGATACAAATTGATGTATTTCCGATGAAATATGTTTAGTCTAATGTAAAACCGATAACAATTGCTCCAATAGCGATAACACTTGATATAATGATAAACTTATCACAAAATGAGACAATTGGTTTTTCAGTACCCACATCATAGGTTTTAGTGAGTGCTTACAGAGATTTTGTGGAGGCAAGACCTGTTTAACCTTTTCCTACATACAACAAATATGCAGCAGACGACTGAAAATATCTAGGCAAATTTGTTCAGAATCTCTATAACTGAAACTAATTATTTAATAGAGTTAAAAAAATTGTGGGAAAAGGAGAAATGGCTCATTATGAGCCATTTCTTCTTTTGCCACAATGTTTTTAAAAGTCATCTGCTGCAAATACGTCAACATTCGTCTGTAGGTGGGCAGGGGGGTTAATCCTCCTTATCAAATCCTCGATGGGAATAGGGTTAGATTGGTGATCTTTTGTTGCAGATAAAATATCCATAGAAGGTAAAGTGATACAGAGGGCAGAGTGCAGACCTGTCGCTGATACCAATTATTTGAGGTTGAAAAAGTAAGAATCGTTTATCATCATTCGTTTGCCTTATCCACCTGATACGCTGTTTTGTAGCCTGTAAACCCTTTCCCAAATACAGACACTTTCTGACGCCTGTGCAGCAGACGGCTTTTTGAAAACATAGTGACAAAAGAAGAAATTGCACAAAACGTGCAATTTCTCCTTTTGCCACAATGTTTTCCACTTTTTGTCATAGGTTATCCATTCAATTACAGAGATTTTCCATTTTTTTGACAAAATATGTTCAAAGTCGTCTGCTGCAGAATTGTCGTATGAGGGAAAGGGTTAAACCCTTTACCAAATACAGACACTTTCTGACGATTCTGCAGCACACAACTCCACAGTTTCTCCTTTTGTCACAATGTTTGTAACTCTTTTCAATAATTATACTGTCAATTATGGAGATTTTCAATAGTTTTGCCAAGATTTTTTTAATGCAGATTTGTTGTATTTGAAAACATTGTGACCAAAGGAAAAAAATGGTCATAATGAGCTGCAGATTTATCCAATATCACGAAGTCTTGTGAATCAAGAAAAAAGGTAAGATTTTAAAGTTTGAAATATAATAGTTATTTAACCCATTTCCTTTCTGACTACACTGTTACAAAAGAGGAAATTGCCAACACTGTTACAAAAGAGGAAATTGCCAACACTGTTACAAAAGAGGAAATTGCCAACATTGTTACAAAAGAGGAAATTGCCTACACTGTTACAAAAGAGGAAATTGTCTACACTGTTACAAAAGAGGAAATTGCCAAAACTGTTACAAAAGAGGAAATTGCCTACACTGTTACAAAAGAGGAAATTGCCAACACTGTTACAAAAGAGGAAATTGCCAACACTGTTACAAAAGAGGAAATTGTCTACACTGTTACAAAAGAGGAAATTGCCTACACTGTTACAAAAGAGGAAATTGCCTACACTGTTACAAAAGAGGAAATTGCCTACACTGTTACAAAAGAGAAAATTGCCAACACTGTTACAAAAGAGGAAATTGCCTACACTGTTACAAAATAGGAAATTGCCAACACTGTTACAAAAGAGGAAATTGCCTACACTGTTACAAAAGAGGAAATTGCCTACACTGTTACAACAGAGGAAATTGCCAACACTGTTACAAAAGAGGAAATTGCCAACACTGTTACAAAAGAGGAAATTGCCTACACTGTTACAAAAGAGGAAATTGCCAACACTGTTACAAAAGAGGAAATTGCCTACATTGTTACAAAAGAGGAAATTGCCAACATAAAGATCATTTGCCTTTTACCTTAAATTTATTTCTTATTCTATCTGCTGCAGAAGCTTCAAGTCTGTCAGTGGGAAAAATATAGTTAAATGTTGTTTCTTTTTAAGGGCAGCAATGGAAGCCTCAAATAAACCAAGGCGAGAAATAAAACAGATCACAGGGGTTGTAAATACATATAAACCAATCTCACAACATGTAACAGTAAGTAACATAAGTACAACAATTGCTGCAAAATGCAGATAAAAAAAAGGGTTGAGCGGTGGAACAGAACAGTCTTTAGACAAAATATACTTGTTTTGCTTATTCAATATACGGATGCATATTGACGACTTTTTAAAACATTGTGGCAAAAGGAGAAATTGTTCATTATGAGTTGCTTGCTCATTATGAGTCGCTTGCTCATTATGAGCAATTTCTTCTTTTGCTGCAATGGTTTCAACTCTATTTGATTATTATACTATCATTTGTAGACATTTCATGATAGATCTATTTGCATAGATGTTTCCAAAGCCATCTGTTTTCAAGTTAATTAATACATGTAGTTCTTGAATTATTGAAGATAATGAGCTAGTAAACAACTGCGAGGCATTTAAGAAAATCTGGAGCCAAGTAAACAAAATAATAAATTACATTACTATTTTCTACGAAGTTGTGAATGTTCTTCAATAGGAGATGGACAGACAGACAGAATAGATCACCCTGAACCTTCTGTTCAGGTGATAAGAAAGATAACCCCACTCTGTAGTACGTGAACGCATCATAGACACTTTCTATGTAAAAAAACTTTTAAAAACCTTCAGCACATTTATTAAAATAGCACTATCAATTTTTCAAAACCAAATTGTGCTTCTAATTAAGCCCTTAGCTTGTTTATTTGAAAGTATCTATTTATAGAATGAAACAAGACACACTGGGTCCAATTCCACCAACATAACTTAGCGCTAAGTATTTCTTAAATACTTAGAGGCATATTTCATCATTTTTGTTTTCCTCATAAAATTGCTTAAAGATTTAATTTCTTTACAAGTAATGTTAGTCAGCAAGGTAACTATTTATATCAACTTGTTATTCACTTAAAAACATCACACCATTCATGATTTGCAAACTATTAGAGAAACAAAAATGACAAAATATGCTTTTAAGTATTTAAGTATGACTTAACACTAAGTATTGTTGGTGGAATTGGACCCTGGTCAGTCAATTAACATAGAATGAAAATTCCATAAACTGCATTTGGCAATCCTCGGTAAATTTGGGTAGATTTTAGATGTAGAAGGCCGAGTTGGTACCAAATTGGAATTGATATAATATTAATGATCAGTAGGTGTTAATAATATCATCTCAATTACGAGAATTAATTAAACAAATACTTAAAATTTTCGAAATACATATTTCATTATCGTCTATTAACACTATTGGTGTAAAAAGTTCAAGAACAGCGCAATAAAACAGATGATAATGTTTTAAATATACATATATGTATAATAGATAAATATAACAGATAAAATGGTTCTCCTGCGGAAAAAAATATCACATCTGGAAAATAGGATGCATAATTTCATAATAACATGAGAAAAGGAGAAAATGCTTATTCTGGGCATATTGTTTTGTCATCTGCCTTGCAGGGATCACATGCTGTCTGTCTGTCCTTCATGCTGTCATTATGAGACTTGTTTGCAGGTGACACATCTGTTGTTTGTTGAACCACTCTCACTTCTATTGCCACTGTGCTTAAGTATGCGCACCTGCAATCTGGGTAGTTCCCATTTAGCACTGGTTTCCAATGATATAACACATAGTTATATATTTGCTTACATTTACATTATGTAAATAGCATAAGTTCTATTTTACAATATACATACATATAATATTGAAAAGTCACAGTGACACAATAGAATAAAGTATAATGAGAGAGGGAACGGTGGTATTTGCTTCAATATTGGTTTTTGTTTTTAAAAAAAGGGAAAACGAAAAAGAAAGAGCTTTTTAGTGATGAAATCGCTTATAACTGTCTGTATGAGGGGGTTACAAGAATTGCTTTTACCACTAATCTGGCAAATATAATTAGTTATTTCTGCAATCAAAACTGCCAATACCATGCTGACCTTTTCCCACATACAAAGAAAATGCAGCAGATGACATTGAAAACATTTGGTCAAACATATTGAAAAAGTAATCATTGAATTGAGATTAACAAACATTGTGACAAAAGTGGATATAGCTCATTATGAGCAATTTCTCCTTTTGTCTTCTGCTGCAGATAGGTCCAAATGTGTCTGCTAGTGTGGGATGGGTTAAGTACATCTGATTCAGACATGCACTGTGTCAGAAGTTTCTGTGACTTTATGAGGAATAGTACAGTGCTAGATCAAACTTATAAGATGCACAGTTTGATCAGGATTGACACCAGTTGTAATTGTCGCACACCTGGTTTGCCGCATAGAACAGCTCAGTTCTTGCTCTGTTGATTTTTGATTCATTTTTGATTTTTTGCAGCAAATAAATAAACCTAAAGAAGTTAGTAAGAGAATACGACAAGAAAAAGATGTGGTTACAAACAAGCTGTTTGAAATATTCGAGAAACATCAGTATTATAACATTCAGGATCTAGTGCGATTGACAGATCAGCCCATTGTAAGTATCAAAATAGTCTCTTACTGGATAAGGGACTAAAGATTGCACCTTGTCCGTCTGTCTGTCGTGCTTCCACCAAACCTCGTTGGACAATATCTTTTTTATACCATTTCACTTAATTGGAGACATCAGTCAGTTATCTCCCTTTAATACTCTCTACATCTATCTAGGTCCTATCATTTGGTTTCCTCTGTTTTTAGCATTGGTTTCTTTGCACTGGATGCTGCACTTATAATTGCATTTTCTTGGCCAACTGTTATTAGATTTGATTAGTAATTCCACATTTGTTTTCTTTAAACACTGCTATGTAATTTTTCTCTTTTGAATCATCACTTTAATTAACACATTGATGATTAATGTGTACAGAGTAATTGCAATATCTCATTGTGAAATAGAGATAAAGACAAAGGATTCCAACTTAAAGGACCTACCAACTATTTGGTCTTCCTTGGTCTTTATCTGACAAGGGAGATAATATAATTATCACTAATGTCCCTCATTAATATAGCTGGTATACACATGCTTCTTTGGAAGATATTGTACTTTGTACAACAAATTGGGTCACTGTGACCTTGACCTTTGACTCAACTTATGAAATAAAATGCTTTGTATTGGCTATATATAGTTCATGCACTCTAGCACCTATAGAAACCAAATGTGATTAGAGCATATATCTTGAGAAGAGGATGAGTCGGGTACCAGAATTGGGCGGTCATCATATCAATATGAGCCTATTGCTACTGCAGTGAAGTTTATGCAGTGTCTTAACCCTTTCCCACATACAGCACCTTTCTGACGCCTATGCAGCAGACGACTTTTGAAAACGTTGTGACAGAAGGAGAAAGCTCAACATTTTCTCTTTTTGGCACAAGGTTTTCAACTCGTTTCAGTAATCTTACCTTCGTTTAAAAAGAATTGTCCTATTTCCACTTTTTAGAGACGTCTGCTGCAGATTTGTTGTATGTGGGAAAGGGTAATGTTGCTCATTTTGAACAATGTCTCCTTTTGTCACAATGTTTTCAATGTTTTCAAAAGTCATCTGCTGGAGATGTGTCAAAATGTGTCTACAGGTGGAAAAGGGTTAAATGACCTTTGAATCGCCCACCCATATGTGTCATGCCGGTTCAAAAACTCGGTCACTAGGCCAAATTGAAGGAAAATCTTGTTAACACCCTAGAGGACTCAATTTTTGCTTCAGAAGTTTGAAATGTTGTCAGAATGTTTGAGCATGTTGAAACTATGTCAGAAAATGTGTCTTAGTGATACCTAGGTCAAGTTCGAATATGGGTCATGTCGGGTCAAAAACTAGGTCACAAAGCCAAATTTAAGGAAAATCTTGTTAACACTCTGGAAGCCACATTTTTTGCTACAGCAGTTTGACATTTGATGAGAATGTTTATCTAAATGATATCTAAGCCAAGACCCAAATATGGGTCATGTAGGGTCAAAAACTAGGTCACTAGGCCAAATTGAAGGAAAATCTTGTTAACACTTTGGATGCCGCATTTTTTGCTCCAGCAGCTTGAAATTTGGTCAGAATGTTTGTCTGAATTATATCTAGGTCAAGTTCGAATAAGGGTCATATTGGGTCAGAAACAAGGTCAATAAAGGAAAATATTGTTCAAACTCTGGAGGCCGCATTTTTACTTTATGCAAGTTGAAACTTTGTCAGAATCTTGTCTTGATGATATCTAGTCCATGTTGGAATATGGGTCATATCAGGTAAAAAAATATAGATCACTAGGCCACATGAAGGAAAATCTTGTTAACACTGGGGGTTGCATTCAGAATAATTGTCTTGATGTGTTTTGTATTGCAGTACATTGTATAATTAAGGTGAGCGAACTAGGGCCATCATGGCCCTCTTGTTATCTTAAATTAAACAAAATTTAGGGGTTCTTAAAAGATTTGTTTTAATTTGACAAGGGAATCTGCAGTGGCCAGGTGACTAATATTCTACACGGCAGTCATGGTGGGTGGAGTGCCCTTGAGCAAGGCACATTTTCTAGTCTAGTACTGATTTGTTTACCTAAGGATTGTGAATAAGTAGACTGTTGCCATGATATAACTGAAACAGTGTTGTACAGAGGTGTATGATACCCACAACATTGGGTTTGGAGTTCAAACAACAATTTTAATATATATAATCTCCCCTCTTCTACAGTTCTTTTATTTTATACTTTTCCATAGAAAACTGAGAATTTTTTTTATTTTTTTTTTTATAAATTATCCCTTTCCCACTTTCAGATGTATTTTGAATTACTGAATTGAGTTGAAAACATTTTGGCAGAAGAGAAATCTCTCACTATGAGCGATTTCTCCATTTGCCACAATGTTTTCAGAAGGTTACTGCATCTGCAAGTGGATAAGGGTTAACTACAGAAAGCAAGAACCCTTTCTGTAGATACAGCTGAAGTAATCAAATGAGGATTAACAGTTATACTTTGTAATACTATTATTTTCTGTTTCAGACCTATTTGAAGGAAATTTTGAAAGAAATCTGTGTTTATAATGTGAAAGCGCCTCATAAGAACATGTGGGAACTGAGACCAGAATATAGACATTATAAGGATGTAAAATAGTGCATTGTTGATTCAGAGCTCTAGATAAGAGGCATTTTTAGCTCGACTATTCGAAGAATAAGGGGAGCTATTGTAGTCACGTCGGCGTTGGTTAAAGTTTTTGTGCAAGCTAGCATTTACCATTATAACTTACATACGCCTAGGCCAATGATCTTCAAACTTGGTATGGACATACTTCATAGCAAGTTGGTGATGCCTACACAGTTTGGAGTCAGTAGGTCAAATGTCAAGGTCACTGTAACTTTCTATAAAGAAACAGTTCATGGTTAAAGTTTTTGTGCAAGCTAGCATTTACCCTTATAATTAACATACGTCTAGGCCTATGGTCTTTAAACTTTGTATGGACATTCTTCATAGCAAGTTGGTGATGCCTATACACTTTGGAGTCAGTAGGTCAAAGGTCAAGGTCACTGTGACCTTCTATATGGAAACAGTTCATGGTTAACGTTTTCGTGCAAGCTAGCATTTACCCTTATAACTAACATACACTTAGGCCTGTGATCTTCAAGTTGCTTTTGCCTAGAGAGTTTGGAGTGACTAGGTCAAAGGTCAAGGTCACTGTGACCTTTCTGTAAAGAAACAGTTAAGGGTTAAAGTTTTTGTGAAATCTAGCATTTACCCTTATAACTTACATACGCCTAGGCCTATGATCTTCAAACATGGTGATGCCTAGAGAGTTTGGAGTCCATAGGTCAAAGGTCAAGTTCACTGTGACCTTCAATACAGAAACAATCCTTGCTTTAAAACTACTGATTGCTTAGGCCTATGACCCTGAAACTTAGTTTGGGTAATGGTCATGATCAGCTCTTGACTCAAACAGGTCATGGGATCATAAGGTCAAAGGTCAAGGTCACTTTGACCTTTAACAAAAAAAACACTATTTTTGGCAATTAAGAGTCCATGTCTTAGAAACTACTTGATGCATTCCATTGAAACGTTATACAACCCTTCCCAATCATCACACCTATGAAAATAATCAAGTTAAATAACTCTATCCTGCATATAATGCAAATTATCACCCTTTAAGACATTTTGGTTAATGTTTAGCATGCAACTACATTAGAGTCCATTATCTCAGTAATCAAATAAGCGGTGGAATAGTCAAGCATGCTGTCCTCCGACAGCTCTTGTTCATGTTCTAAAGACCTTATTTGACATTCAAACCCTATGTTATGGCTACTCAAAAGTATCATCTCAGAGAGATGATTCTTTTGAGTAACCACAACAAAGAATTTTGTTGAGTAATAAGAGAAATATTGTGTGGAAAAGAGCTGTTCACTCCCTCTTATCTAGTCCTCTGGGTGATTCCTTGTTGAAACTCATGTGTGAAGAAAGTTGGGGCCTTTTTGGAAGCAGGAATTATCTTCTCCATATTCCTTAAGCTACTTCCCTGGCAAAGACTTCTTGTAATGCCTCTGCTGCAGACGGTGAAAGAAAACATTGTTGGGGGGAGGGTGAAAGGCGGAATCCTAGCCATTTTCCAATAGTTTTCCGATAAACAAAACTATATATTAACCCTTTCCCTCATACAGCAATTCTGCAGCAGACGACTTTGAACGTATTTTGTCAAAAATTAGAAAATCTCCATAATTGAATGGATAACCTATGACAAAAAGTGGAAAACATTGTGGCAAAAGAGGAAATTGCACGTTTTGTGCAATTTCTTCTTTTGTCACTATGTTTTCAAAAAGCTGTCTGCTGCAGAGGCGCCAGAAAGCGTCTATATGAGGAAAAGGGTTAACTGTTACTTTCTATGATTCTACACGAGTCGTCTGCTCTTAGAAAAATGGTTTTCAACTCTATTTAATAATTAACCCTTTCCCTCATATAGACGGTTTCTGCAGCAGACAGCTTTTTGAAAACATAGTGACAAAAGAAGAAACTCAAAACAAGCAATTTCTCCTTTTGCCACAATGTTTTCCACTTTTAGTCATAGGTTATCCATTTAATTATAGATATTTTCTATTTTTTGACAAAATATGTTCAAAGTCGTCTGCTGCAGTATTGTTGTATGAAGGAAAGGGTTAAACTCTCATTCATGGAGATTTTTCACATTTTTGCCAATATGTTGTCAAAGTCGTCAGCTGCCGTTTTGTTTAATGTGGGAAAGGGTACAAATTAAATATTTTGCCTGAAACGGATGACTGTTGATGTCGCTTTAGCAGATGGTAAAGGAAAAAATGGGAACAGAAATAATGTTCAAAAGAGAAAGAGATCTTGCAGTTTGGTGGAAAATTTCTCTAGCTATAACTTTCATTTATGGAGATTTTTCACGTTTTGGCCAAAGTGTTATCAAAGTCGTTGACTGCTGAAAAGTTGAAAGATAGGAAAGGGTTCAGACTCGTATGCGGCAGACATCTGTTCTCCTTTTGCCATAATGTGTTCAACTCTTTTAATAAGTTATACATGTGTTTATAGTGATTTTCCATAGTTATGTTTTCAAAATCATCTGCGTGTTTCACTTAGCTGTGGTGATACCGTACTGCTAAGTTACGAGCGCCAGTCAGTTTTAATGATTGGTTACGTTGGCAATTGCCCTAAATAAGCCTCCCATGATGTCGCTAGTGAATTGGGCGGTTAATTTGCTTCCTTGACACATCATGTTCAGTTGAAGTACTCATGGGAGTCTAACTGGGCAGTCAAGACCTTAATTTAACCCTTTCCAACATGCAACAAATCTGCAGCAGACGACTTTGAAAACGTCTAAGCAAAAGCATAGAAAATCCCTTTAAATGAAAGGACAATAGTTGAATAGAGTTGAAAACATGGTGACAAAAGGAGAAATTGATCATTCTGAGCAATTTCTTCTTTTGTCGCCATGTTTTCAAAAAGCCGTCTGCTGCAGAGCTGTCAGAAAGTGTCTATATGAGGGAAAGGGTTAAAACAGATGGTCCTCCTCAGTAAAGTAATGTTGGTTAGATTGTTCACCTTGAGAGCAAGAGACCAGGGTTCGAATCCTAGTCAGGTCTTACCAAAGACTATAAATAATGGTAGTAGTGGGTTGCAGGGACAGCGTTACGACTGATACCCTGGCGTTGGGATTAGCATGAACTGGTATATTTACCAAGAAAACACCATGCTATAACTGAAAAACTGTTGAAAGCGGCATAACAAAATATACATCATTCAAATTGAAACACTGAAATCTCGGTTAAATCATGAAGCACAATAATCTCTCTGTAAACTTGTTTTGTTTAAATTAAATGACAATTTGATAAAAAATATATGTTTGTAATTTACAATTTGTTTTTAACCCCAATGTTGGTGTATTCGTAGAGAGCGCTTGTGTGCGGTAGGCTGCAGGTTCGATCTCTGTCTGTGTATTTGTAGAGAGCGCTTTTGTGCGGTAGGCCGCAGGTTCGATCTCTGTCTGTGTATTCGTAGAGAGCACTTGTGTGTGGTAGGCCGCAGGTTCGATCTCTGTCCGTGTATTCGTAGAGAGCGCTTGTGTGCGGTAGGCCGCAGGTTCGATCTCTGTCCGTGTATTCGTAGAGAGCGCTTGTGTGTGGTAGGCCACAGGTTTGATCTCTGTCCGTGTATTTGTAGAGAGCGCTTGTGTGTGGTAGGCCACAGGTTCGATCTCTGTCTGTGTATTCGTAGAGAGCGCTTGTGTGCGGTAGGCCGCAGGTTTGATCTCTGTCCGTGTATTTGTAGAGAGCGCTTGTGTGTGGTAGGCCACAGGTTCGATCTCTGTCTGTGTATTCGTAGAGAGCGCTTGTGTGCGGTAGGCCGCAGGTTTGATCTCTGTCTGTGTATTCGTAGAGAGCGCTTATGCGCGGTAGGCCGCAGATTAGATCTCTGTCTGTGTATTCGTAGAGAGCGCTTGTGTGTGGTAGGCCGCAGGTTCGATCTCCGTCTGGCTCATAAAAAATGGTAGATATTGCTCTCCCTGCTTGGCACTCAGGATTGTGGATCTACATCTAACTGGCTGGTGTGGGGATAATGGATTAGTAGTGCTACTAGCTTACCCAGGAAATGCTGTGATATAACTTAATAATTGTTGAAAGCATCATTAACCCTTAACTCTGCAGCAGACTGCTTTTTGAAAACATAGTGACAAAAGAAGAAATTGCTCAAAACGAGCAATTTCTCCTTTTGACACAATGTTTTCCACTTTTAGTCATAGGTTATCCATTCAATTAAAGAGATTTTCTATTTTTTGACAAAATATGTTCAAAGTCGTCTGCAGGAGAAATGTCGTATGAGGGAAAGAGTTAAACATCTTGCAAATGAACAAAAACAGCATCTTCATACGGTTAACCCTTTGACTATTGGAATTGACTTAGTAAAGTCTATGCCCCTAGTATAGGGCCAAGAGAGCTTGCGCATCTGACCAGGCTCTTTCACCAATTAGCTAACAGTCTATGTGGAAACGGTGCATGTTGCTTGGAAAGTATGTTGTGTGGAGTACTGGTGTGAGAAAGCCATGAAACACATGAGTAGGTGAACTGGTCGCCGTGATATGACCGAAAAACTGTTGAAAACCCAAATTAATCAAATTGGCAATGTACTCTTCCAAAGGCAAAGCTTAACCCTTTCACACATAAAAACAAATCTGCAGCAGACGACTTTAAAATCATCAAGGCTAACAGTTGGAAAATCTCTATAAATGCGTGAGTAATTATTGATAAGAGATGAAAACATTGTGACAAAAGGAGAAATTGCTCGTTTTGAGCAATTTCTCCTTTTGTTACGATGTTTTCCAAAGTCGTCTGCTTCCGAGGAGTTAGAAATTGTCTGTATGTGGGAAAGGGGTATATACAAGGCCTTTTAAAAAAATGATCATAGAAAGGGTTAAAGCAAGTTTGAATGCCGTTGTATAGAACGAGACTAATCCTGATATATTGTATGTAGACTCATCTTAACCCTTTCCCTCATACGACAAATCTGCAGCAGACAACTTTGGACGTATTTTGTCATGACTAAAAGTGGTAAACATTGTGTGGTTGTGTGGCAAAAGAAGAAATTGCTCGTTTTGAAAGCGTCTATACAAGGGAAAGCGTTAATTGAAAATAAATCGGGAAAAGTATGTGACTTTTTGATTTATTGTGGTTTATCGCCGCTTTCAACATTATTTCAGTTATATCACGGCGGCAGTTCACTTATTCATAATCTTGGGTTAACGACCCCGTAGCAGGCTAGGAAATGTGCCTTGCGAAGGGTCATTCCACTATGACCGTAGTGCCGCGACTGGGGATGGAACCCGGGACACCCGGCCGGTTTCAAATCCCCGACGCTAACCACTCGACCACAGACGAACCCTTGGATATGTGAAAGTTCTCAAGAAGAAAATAATCTCTTGTTTTCTACAAAAAAAACATTTTGTCATTTGGCTCCCCACTAAACAGATCATTAGAAGGATAGATTTTCATGAATTGGCTTATAGTTGGCCATGTCACTCGTGTGTTATATCACGGCGTCCAGTTCACCTACTCGTGTGTTATATCACTGCGTCCAGTTCACCTACTCGTGTGTTATATCACTGCGTCCAGTTCACCTACTCGTGTGTTATATCACGGCGTCCAGTTCACCTACTCGTGTGTTATATCACTGCGTCCAGTTCACCTACTCGTGTGTTATATCACTGCGTCCAGTTCACCTACTCGTGTGTTATATCACTACGTCCAGTTCACCTACTCGTGTGTTATATCACTGCGTCCAGTTCACCTACTCGTGTGTTATATCACTGCGTCCAGTTCACCTACTCGTGTGTTATATCACTGCGTCCAGTTCACCTACTCGTGTGTTATATCACTACGTCCAGTTCACCTACTCGTGTGTTATATCACTACGTCCAGTTCACCTGCTCGTGTGTTATATCACTGCGTCCAGTTCACCTACTCGTGTGTTATATCACGGCGTCCAGTTCACCTACTCGTGTGTTATATCACTGTGTCCAGTTCACCTACTCGTGTGTTATATCACTGCGTCCAGTTCAGCTACTCGTGTGTTATATCACTGCGTCCAGTTCAGCTACTCGTGTGTTATATCACTGCGTCCAGTTCACCTACTCGTGTGTTATATCACTGCGTCCAGTTCAGCTACTCGTGTGTTATATCACTGTGTCCAGTTCACCTACTCGTGTGTTATATCACTGCGTCCAGTTCAGCTACTCGATCGTGTTTTCTGGCTTTCTCACACCAGTACTCCAGACAACATAATTTCCAAGCAACTGGCTGTTTTTCCACATAGATTGCTGGCCCATTGGTGGAAGAAAAAATGACGCTTGTCACAGTGACTTTTGTCAAACGTGTGAAAGAATGTTTGCCGAGCTGGGGTTCGAACTCACAATCCCTAGATTGACAGATCGCGTCACTTCCGACTGAGCTTCCGTGTGTATACAAAAGTCGTTTGTGTGTTTCCTGCCTTACCAGACAGACGCATAGGGTCACTTATAGGGTCACTTGCCTGTTGTGTGTCCGTCCATCCGTTGGTCACACTTTCTCTTACATGTACAGACATATTGGTAGACAACACATGTTCCTTCCATCCTTCCAAACACTCTCATGTTACAGTTCATGTTGTTATATTGTAGTAAGAGTTGTTTATTATACATAACATGGTAATCATTTCGATGAACAAAGGTTACGGAATGTCTTTAAGCAATGGCTTCTGGGGGAAGTTAATGCAACACTTGAGTTGATATAACTGTTGTTAAAATACTTATTCACGCGTTCAAACCTAGTCGTTTCCCTCCAAACGGCGACGACAGAGTGACGTTACTACCGAAAAGAGAAGCAAATATATACGACCTATCATTATTTATTACTGGGTTGCTTACTTAATTAATTAACCCTTTCCCTCATATAGACGCTTTCTGACGCCTCTGCAGCAGACAGCTTTTTGAAAACATTGTGACAAAAGAAGAAATTGCTCAAAACGAGCAATTTCTCCTTTTGACACAATGTTTTCCACTTTTAGTCATAGGTTATCCATTCAATTACAGAGATTTTCCATGTTTTGACAAAATATGTTCAAAGTCGTCTGCTGCAGAATTGTCGTATGAGGGAAAGGGTTAAAATATTGAAATTGATGAGTATAATGAAAACATGTGTGTTCATTTTATAACCTGGATGCGGTTCTCGCTATAATTCTGCAATGTGCGTTCCGAAGAGCGACAGACGTTTAACAGCATTGGGATTTCTTAAAAATAGTCTCAATATATATATTCTTAAAATTTCAGTAAATGGTAGACGAACATGTGTCCTAAATTATATTTCTTTTAATAAATCAGAAATAATCTTATAACGGTTATGGCGAAACTTTCCTTTTAATAGCCTAGTTGAATTTCATTAATTTTGCTAAATAATTTCGCACGTCATCTGCTGCAGATTTGTAGTATGTTTAAAAGGATTAGGAATACTTGGTTCCCCTCCGTCTGGCAAATTATGAAATGAGCCGTTCCACGAGAAACCCAACAGTATGGACGCTGCGTAATGTATCGGTCCAGATCCGCACAGACTTATCCGGGCCGACACATTTCGTCTCGGGGGAACAGAGGTAAAGTGGAGTGATTACTGAAACAGAAAATCCACAGGGGGGCGAAAATAGTCTGTCCGGGTAAGCTTGTGCGGCATGCTTAAACTAATCCGGGTGATACTTTACTAAATTACGCACAATGTTGGTTTTCTCGTGAGGCTGCGGCGATAGACATCTGCGTAATGTATCGACCAGATCGGCCTGCGCAGACTGATCCGGCCGACACATTCCGTCTCAGGGGGGATAGGGGTATAGAGTAAGGATTCCTGAAACAGAACATCCACAGGAGGCGAAAAGTGTCTGTCCTGCTTAGCCTGTGCGGCATGCTTAGGCTGATCCGGGTCGATACTTTAAGCAGAGTTCACAATGTTGGTTTTCTCGCGGAACGGCTCAAATGGCATCATTGGAATCGATAGATTTAGGTCAACATTTCTTGAAAATGATACCATGCAAAAGCCAGTTCCTATTAATTGGGACGTTTTAATAATCATCATAGCATGAAAACATATCAATAGTTTTCTATCAAGAAATACACGAAAGACAGGCCATGTTGTATACACAACTTCAGGGAAATAATATAACCAAGGCACCGATAAGTGCTGGGAGACGAATGAGACCGGTATATAGCGAATCCGGTCAACTCGGCCTTGGGTCAACTCGGGGTGGGTCAACTCGGCCCGGTGCACTCGGCCAGTACTGAATATGCATGTAAAAGTTGAACAAGACGGATGTTTGATGCAAAGCATCAAAGAGAAGCCGCAATATTTCGTTTCACATGCAGAAATAAGAAAAAAGATCATTTAAATCCACAAACATTAGAACAATTTAATCTGTAGTCAGTAATGCTGATATCGATTATTGAAGATATAAGTTTTATGTAGGATATTTAACCTGGCAGGTTCTGTGTTTTAAATGAATGAGATAATTTAGAGTTAAGCTGATCATAAAAAGTGACATATAATACTAAAGATAAATGGACAAGAGGTTATGATAAATTTAAATTAGTACCAAAAACAATCAACTATTTGTACTGAACACACGCCCTGTTATGATAATGTTTTATCAAATAATGCTGACACACAGAAAATCTGTTTTTCGTTTGTATCGGTAAGTCATGATAATGGATAAGGGTTTCCCACATAAAACAAATCTGCAGTAGATGACTTTGAAATTATCAAGTAAAAAAAAATCTCTATAAATGATCGTATGATAATTGAAAAGTGTTGAATTATTGTGGCAAATGCAGATATTGCTCATTATGAGAAATTTCTCCTTTTGCCACAATGATTTCAATGATGTTTACTCTGACAGACTTTAAAATCATCAAGTACAAAACATAGAAAATCTCTATAAATGATAGTAAGATAATTGAAAAGAGTTGAAATTATTGTGGCAAATTGAGCAATTGAAAATCAAAGTTGTCGGATTACAAACGCACAATCTCGAGTTGACGAAACTGATGTGAACTCGTGTCGTGATTAGCATTCAGAAAATCAAGTAAACGTATTTCTATGTACACGTAATCCGAAAGACTGACAATAGCTGCAGCTACTTTTGAAAACATTGTGACAAAAAGAGAAATTGATCACGAGGAATGTATCCTTTTGCTACAATGTTTTCTACTTTATGTCCATAAATTATACCTTCATTTAGCAAGATGTTCCAATTTTTACTTAATGTGCTACGTATAAGGGAAAGGCTTAACATAGGAACTAGTTTCAATTTTTTTGAAAACGTTAAACCAGTGCTTGAATTTATTTCTCAAACTGTAAATTTACCAGTTGATATATAAGAGTTGAAATGCTGTCTACATTTACAGTGATAAGTTAAATACAGTTCAGTTAATCCGATCACACTTTGTTTGTAAGAACCAGAAGATTTCATTTAATTTAAGTATTCTGGATGTTCACATCGCATCCGTGATAAAACATGTTATTGGCTAGGCAAAATACACCGATATCGTGTTTACCGCGATATTCATGAAATGTGCAACTGCGACAGCGAAAAAGAACGAAATTGATCTTGAAACAAATATTTCTGTGGTTTAAATGTTTTCATGTCTGCATTTTGCGATGACAAATGTACTCAAAGTTAACTTTGAATCCAGTATGTACTGAACATGAAAGTCAGATTATTAAAAGCAAAGCAAATGAAAAATGCATGTGAAATTGCGATAAAAATGAAAATCTATAAATAGACTATAGATGAGTGGTACGTTCTTTTATTTTAGCTCTTAACTTGATTCGGGAACCAGAGTCGCTGCGTGGCCGCTTACGACATTTACACACTAGACCAAATTGAGATCGGTTTAAAACGCGTTGGTGAATACGGATTAAATATAAAACGTGGACTAAATATTAAGATTTAGATTTAGACAAATATCTAAATTGAAAAGTTTAGTGAATACGGGACGAGGCTTCTTCATCTAAATACTGCGTAATATATCATAGCATGTAATTTTAAGGAACCAGACTACATTTACAAATTCAATAGAAGGGTTCTCTATTTTACTGTCTAGAGAAGATACAGTATGAATTTCGCTTAAATAAAAATGTACATACATTCAATTAATATACTGGCCGTTGTCTTTTGTTTTTAATTTGTAAAACTCACACATGTATATAGAGTGTAAAAGGGATGTTTTAAAAGTCATTACCTTAAATTAATGTACTTAGAAAGGACAAAGAGAAATCAAGATATGTGGTCACGCTGACAGGTCTAAATATTCTCCTTGACCGAAAATTAAAAGCATCCCTACAGGAAGCCGCCTCCTGGCGGCTTCCAATAAGTATGTTATAAGTTGTAATCGTCAATTGCATTGATGCTGTTTGTTGATGTTGTAAATGTAAATTGTATAATTATAATAATCAAAGCGCTAATAGCACTACTGAGCGAAGTACCTTCATTGATGTTGACGCTGTAACTCTGAAAACCAGCATGACAATAAGTATAAGACCTGTCTTAGGTTCAACACATAAGAAACAAATGAATTCTGTGTTACAAAAACAATCCTTTAACACTTTCCCTCATACGGCAATTCTGTAGCAGACGACTTTGAACATATTTTTTACAAAAAAAGGAAAATCTCTATATTTAAATGGAAAACATAAGACTAAAAGTTGAAAACAGAGTGTCAAAAGGAGAAATTGCATGTGTTGTGCAATTTCTCCTTTTGTCACTATGTTTTCAAAAAGCCGTCTGCTGTAGATGCGTCAGAAAGCGTCTATATGAGGGAAAGGGTTAAACTTTCTATGACTAATTTGTGTGTGCAATGCAGAACCTGATCGGAATACGCAGATGCGCTAATTGACCTTAAAGAATAATTTGAGTATCTGTCCATTCGCAGTAAATAATGCAATAACACTGCCTTGGTATTATCATGGATAAGTGTATTGTTGTTGAAACAATTTGACTGTATACATGAATGTAACACATTTTACATCTTATTTGCATCAAAATATATGGACTTACCCTTATTGTTGAAAGTGCTACTTTTGATACAAAAAAAGGTTATGCAAAATATTATATTATCCTTGTGTATGTTTATCCGAAAGACATTAATTAAACCTTAATTCAAAACACAGAGGAAAGGAATAAAGGAAGAGACCATTTATTTATGCCCTGTATGACCGCTCTCTGAACTTATTGAGCGAGAATCAGTTATATAATCGAGATAGTAACAGGAGACCTCATAACCGTTTATGATATCTGATAGTTTTACAACTTACTTACCCTTTTTCTCTAAACCGAAATTAGAGGCCGGCGAATTGGAACATATCCAAACAAAAATATGGGAATAATAAGTTTAACTGAATAAAGCGGGAAGCGTTGGCACAATGATTTTCAAGTGTTCTGCTTAATTTCCCCTAATACAGGGACAGTGTTATACACTGTCCCTGCCTAATAACATGAACGCAGATAAGTGGTGGAAAATGGTATAAGAATAGCTGTAGAAAAGTGTGTGATATCTCTAGAATATTGAATTAATTTTCATGCTACAGGTTTGAGACATTGTGTAAAAGGGAGGAATAAGTCATTTTGAGTAATTGTTACATTTTCTAGAAAAGTTTTCAAAATTCACCCCAGGGGCGGATCCAGGATTTTTCTCCAGGGGGGGTCCAACTTTTGCCCACAAAATTACAGAAATACAATCCCTTTCCACATTCAAGCAGATGTTAGCCGTTTGTATCTGTTTTAACAAACGTTACCGGTTCTAACCACGAGGAGGTCTCCACTTACATAGATCTGTTTTTAGCTCACCTATGCACGAAGTGCAAGGTGAGCTTTTGTGATCACTGAATGTCCGGCGTCCGTCGTCGTCGTCGTCGTCGTCGTCTGTCCGTCCGTCCGTCTGTTAACAATTTCCTACAAATGACTTCTTCTACTAAACCAATAGACAGATTTCAAAATAACTTCACAGGAATGGTCCTTAGGTGGTCCCCTTTCAAAATTGTTCAAAGAATTTCATTCCAAGTAGAACTTTGGCTGTTGCGGCATCAGAAAAGGGGAAAATTGCCAAATCTTAAAAAATCTTCTTGTCCAAATGTGCTGGCCCGATTTGAAAATTATTTTGCACAAATGTTCCTTAGGGCACCCTCTACCAAGCTTGTTCAAATATTTTCGATCCGTTGAAAAACATGGCCGCAAGCAGGTGGGGCTTGTTTTCCTTATATGTGCATTGTTAAAACTTTAAAAATCTTCTTGTTCAAAAGTACTGGCCAGATTTCAAAATAATTTCACAGAAATGGTCCTAAGGTGGTCCCCTTTCAATGTTGTTCAAAGAATTTAATTCCAAGTAGAGCTTTGGTTGCTGCGGCATTAGAAAATGGGAAAATTGCCAAATCTTACAAAAACTTCTTGTCCAAAGGTACTGGCCCGATTTAAAAATTATTTTGCACAAAATTTATGTTCCTAAGGGCACCCTCTATGAAGATTGTTTAATTATTTCCGATCCGTTGAAAAACATGGCCGCAACGGGGCGGGGCTTGTTTTCCTTATATGTACATTGCTAAAACTTTAAAAATCTTCTTGTCCAAAAGTACTGGCCAGATTTCAAAATAACTTCACAGGAATGGTCCTTAGGTGGTCCCCTTTCAAAGTTGTTCAAAGAATTTAATTCGAAGTACAATTTTGGTTGCTGCGGCATCAGAAAAGAGGTAAATTGCCAAATCTTAAAAAATCTTCTTGTACAAAAGTGCTTGGCCCGATTTGAAAATTAATTTGCACAAATGTTTCGTAAGGCACCCTCTACCAAGATTGTTCAAATATTTTCAATCCGTTGAAAAACATGGCTGCAAGGGGGCGGGGCTTGTTTTCCTTATATGTGCATTGTTAAAAAAAATCTTGTCCAAAAATACTAGCCAGATTTCAAAATTACTTCACAGGATGGTCCTTAGGTGGTCCCCTTTCAAAATTGTTCAAAGAATTTAATTTCAAGTAGAACTTTGGTTGCTGCGGCATCAGAAAAGGGGAAAATTGCCAAATCTTAAAAAATCTTCTTGTCCAAAAGTGCTGGCTCAATTTGAAAATTATTTTGAACAAATGTTCTTTGGGGCACCCTCCACAAATAATTCTGATCTGTTGAAAACATGGCCACCATGCAGGGGGCAGAGGTTGTTTTCCTTAGTTGTACCTTAAAATCTACATGCTTCATATTATGAATCCTATATATCAGGTGAGCGATCCAGGGCCATCATGGCCCTCTTGTTTGTGTGTTTGTTTTAAGTTTTTTTAGTATTTTTATGAACAAATTATGTTTTTTTTGCTTTTTTTTTTTTTTTTTTTTTTTTTTCCAGGGGGGGTCCTAGCCATTCCAGGGGGGTCTGACCCCCCCGGACCCCCCCGCTGGATCCGCCCCTGCACCCGCTTGATTTGTGTCGTATTCTATCATGTAAAGGGTGAACACTGACAGTTCATTAATGAAAACGTTCGAAGCCTGCCATTTCAAAGTGTTCCTCTGAGTTTATCAGTTTTCTGTGTACATATATACATTATGATATTATAAAACGTTGTTTAAAGTGTCTGGGTGACTAGTCTACAGTGTGATAATATTGAATGAAATCAAAAGTATTTGACATTGTACATATTGATAACAATCTAGTCCACAGTGGAATTACTTTTTGAACTCATTCATGGAGGCGGACTCGGGCAAAAAGGCCTGTCGAAAGTAGTGCGATGCGAATGAAAGCCAATCAAATGAATTAATCTCAAATCCTTCCGCGGTTGTGTATGGTTGCAGCTTTAAGTTGGATTTTCGAAAGCAGGCATGCTATGAGCTTTCGGATCGCTTCGCGACCCTTCGCTCAAAAAATTGTTTGTCACAGTTCTTACATAATCTTTATTAAGATTTTAATTTATGTTGTTTGTTGTATATAATAATATACAATTATAATTATAGCTAATCATATAATTAAAGAAAAGTAGTTTTTCACAGTTGTTTGATGTTGTTATTTAATCCATCTACTCCAAAATTCAAGTAACTCGGATATATTATCAATATTAATATTATCATTAAATATAACAAATCATTCTACTGTAAATAAATAGTGATTGAGATTCTATTTTGAAGTTTGTTCCTTGTTTAAATTTGAAAATATTTGCTACTTTCATTTCAGGCTGGCATCATCGTATAAACAGCAAGGCTGGTATGTGTGGACTAGGGTTTTACCATATAGTACCATTGATGAGGCGCGAGGCCACGTTGATGGCGCTGTCATTGAGAAGCGGTGACCTCCAACGTGACAGTCGAGGGGTAACGCGGCGTCTGGAGGAACGTCTTCAGCTATAGGACCGTTATATGGAAAAAGGAATGTCAACGGCAGCCTTTCTGCGATGTTGTGGATCCCTGTATGGTGTTCGCTCAACTGTACAGGGGACTGAGATGATTTAGTTAAAACATTTAAAAGAACATTAAGAGTTAAATTAATTCGACTGTATTTCCCACAATTATTTCAAAATTCAATGCTTTCTATTCATATATTCATTTGTGTTCGAAAAAGTGAAAAAATAAATGACATCCTAATAATATTGTGTCATTTAAATTCTATGTATTCTATCAAACTTATTTTTCTTAATTAAACAATGTGTGATTTAAATTCAATAGTTATTTGATATATTGATGTATTCTATCAAACATATTTTTCTTAATTAAACAATGATACTCGTGTATTCATTTTCTTTTTCTATGTATTGTATCAAAGTATTTTTTTCTTAATTAAACAATTTGTGATTTAAATTAAATTGTTGTTTGATATATAGAGGATATTTGTTTGTTTTGAGTGGATATAGAATATATCTCATCGAGACGTGATGAATATTTTCACGAACGCGTAGCGCGAGTGAAAATGTTTAAATTGTATCACTTCGAGTTGAAATATATTCCATATACACTCAAAACAAACAAATTTTCTTTTTATTTAATGACAAATTGATGAAAAACAAATAATATGCCCATTATATATTTCTTTATATATAAGAGCAATTCTCTGTAATCATCAACCTTTTTATATAGGGACCCTGGCACGCATAGTCTCCGATTTGCCTGAAACTTTCACCATTTATAGAGTTCCATTAACAAATATGGGGAATATATTTCTTTCTCCCCAGTGATTGTTTGTTGCCATGACAACAGAGAATCCTTATTTTCATTAAAAATAGAAGGGTTTTTGTCTTGAAATTCAGCAAAACTGTAGTGTTCATGAATTTGAGATGGGTTCTCGTAATAATATCATATATTAATATCTGGGAAATTGATGTTTTGTGATTACAAAAAACAACGAAGAAATTGCTTTTAACATTTTTAATCCATCAGGGTGTGGTCGTTTAAAGGGAGGTAATTTACCACTTTTGACATCTTGCTTTTGTTCAAATTTTAAGGACCAACAGCAATCTTATGCATCCATGCTGATGCAATACACCATCATAGCATAAGAGTTCGCCCCTTACTTTTTATGAATCATGAAAAACATGTTTGGGACACTCTAAAAGTATGTGGTTTCTATGGCAACAAAAATGACTTGTTTTCACATTCTGTAAGATGACTTTATCATGCATTTGTCATACTTAATTAATTAAAACTGTAAATTTTGATTATTCTATCCGTATAAAATTTATCAAACATGTAAATAGGAAAAATTCTCATGAAAACCTGAAGTATGCACCAGTTACCAAGGAAACCTGTTATTAGAGAAGAGTTTGCATAATAATGTCTATTTGCTTTTATATTATAATTTAGCTTGATTTTCAAGCTTTTATTTCAAATTGTTCCAGATTATCAACAAATGACATAGTGTATTTCTTAAAATTGGGATTTTTATATAATTGAGAAGCATTACTGAAGGATCAAACAATGGTAACCATGGGAACAAAACATAAAACAACAGAGAACTGTTAATACATGATATACACATACAGCCATACTTGACTTTATATATCTGTATGCATTAATGCAATCTTGGCATGGCACACTTTTTTCACCTACAGACAGTATGCCCATGTAAGTTCATGTAATTTAATGCAAGGTCAAATTATAATTCAAGGTCAAAATCACAATTCAAGGTCAAAGCTTAAAACTTCATAATAAAATATGTCTATGTCTCTGTAATCATCAACCTTTTTATAGTGGGACCCCGGCACGCATAATCTCCGATTTGCTTGAAACTTTCACCATTTATAGAAATCCATTAAAAAAGAAGGGAAACAAGTTCCATTTTGTCCTGAGAGTCTTGGTTGCCATGGTAACATAGAATATTTATTTTCTCTGTGAATTGAAGGATTTTTCAAATGAAAAAGGACTGAATTCGAGCATTCATAACATGAGTACAGTTTTTATTCATGATAAAATATGTTTTATATCTTGAAGAATGATGTTTCATGATAACAATTGTAACATACAGATTTGTCCTAAGTTTCTTTTTATGGGCATCTAGGGGTATCAATTAAAGGGAGGTAACTATTAATATTTGATGCCTTGTTTTTCCTGTATTTTAATAGCAAGCTTATGCATCCATGCTGAAAGAATATATAACTATTTTATGACAGTTCACCCTTAAGTTATTAACAATCATGAGAAACATTTTTGGGACATTGTGATTTAACATGGTTTCTATAGCAACGAAATTTACTCATTTTCAAATTATGTCATTTTCTTTTTTGATGCATTTGTCATACTTTAGTATCTTAAATGGAACATTATCATAGTTTTGCAGCATAAATATTCATTAAACAGAAAAGAAGAAGAATACTCATAAATAGTTTATGAATATACCAGTAACCAAGGAATCCTGTTATTGAAAAAGGTTCTTAAAAGCAATGACTTTGTCAATATTTATGTATTTTAGCTGTTTTATGAAAGCTTTTCTTGAAATATTGTGTGTATTCATCTATATATGTCCTTTTGATTTCTCAAGATTGTGATTTTTATTTGATAAAGAAGCAAAATGGCATAATGTAGTATAGGTAACCATGGCAACAACACATTTAATTGCTGAAAATAGCTGTTACATAATAGTGCTCATATTCATACAAGTCAGATTTGTTATCTACATGCACCAATGCTTTTACAAATAACTATTCAAAATTGCTCTCTTCAAGAAAGTGCAATGTCAGGTGCAATAGCCAGGCACTTAAGTCAAAGATCAAGGTCACAAAAGAAGGTCAAAGTCAGAATAAATGTATAATTAAGTTTTTTCATGCTGCAACTTATATATATATATATATATATATAGAGAGAGAGAGAGAGTGAGATATATATATATAAATATATATAGAGAGAGAGACATACATACATACAGACAGACAGACAGACAGACAGACAGAGGATAGTGATAGATACGAAGAATGGGAGAGTGAGAGAGAGAGATATATATATATAGAGATAGAGAGATAGAGGGAGAGGGGGAGATATAGAGAGAGAGAGGGAAAGAGAGAGAGACGGGGTGCAAGAGATAGACATAGAGGGATAGAGAAGGGAAATAGTGATATAGTCGAAGAGATAGGGAGCGAGAGTTAGAAAGAAATAGAGAGACAGAGAGACAGACAGACTTTATGCATCATGCGCGATTTAATTATCACCCTTTTGAAATATGTGTTATAATTGAAAAACAAAATTAAAGATTTTTATTACAAAACAGGTTGAGTCTGAAAATGCGGAATTACAAAATGGTTTCTTGAAAATCATGTAGTATAAGTATTATTCAACATTTGTGTATTGATTCCTGGTAAATTATCTCTGATATACACAGATTTTTACATTGCCGATATTTTTTATTACAAAACGGGTTGAGTCACAAAAAGGGGTATTACAAAACGGGTTCTTGATATTCATGTATGAATTATGCAATGTTCCCTTACAAACGTTGTTCTAAAATAAGACTTGTTACAATTTGTACATAAGTTCTTGATATTCATGTACATTTCACGCGCGATTTCATTACCATCCTTCTGAAATAAGTATTAATTAACATTTGTGTATTGATTCCTTGTAAATTATAGCTAAAAGAATTTCCGATATTTTTATTACAAAATGAGTTCTTGATTTTAATGTATGCATTTTGAAATCTTTCTCTAAAAAATTATTTTTTAACATTCGTACATAGGTTTCTTGTAATTTTAAGTTGAACATTTCAGTTTAATTGACCTTTTAAAATTTTAATTACAAAACGGTTTGAGTCCGAAAATGCGGATTTTGGATTACCATCCTTCTGAAGTAAGTATTGTGTATCATTCGTGTATTGATTCCGTGTAAATTATAGGAAATAAACATATTTTTGCATAACGATATTTTTATTAGAAAACGGGTTAAGTCCGAAAAAGTGGTATTACAAAACGGGTCCTTGATATTCATGTATGTATTATGCAATTTTTCATTACTAACTTTCTAAAATAAGACATTTTAACATTTTTACATAGGTTTCTTGTAGTTTTAAGTTGAACATTTCAGTATAATTGACCTTTGAAATTGTTATTACAAAACGGGTTGAGTCTAAAAATGCGGTATTATAAAACGGGTTCTTGATACTTATGTTTCACGTGCGATATCATTAATATACTTCTTAATTAAGTATTTGTTAACAATTGTGTATTGTAAATTAAAGCTGAAAGAAACAAATTGTTACATTTCCTTTATTTTCTTTGAAAAAACGGGTTGAGTCTCAAACATTGGTATTACAAAATGGGTTCTTGCTATTCTTGTATGTATTATGCAATTTTTCTGTCTTAACCTTCTGAAATAAGACCTTATTACTATTTGTACATAATTTTCTTTTAATTTTAAGTTGAAATATTCAGTTTAAATCAACTTTGAAATTTTCATTACAAAACGGGATGCTACAAAGCAGTCACTAGCGATGTAAACATACACTTTTGTTTATGGTTGGAGGGAAGAAATCAGTTGAAAACTAATGTCACTTGCAAAGGAGCCAGTTCTGACGTTGAACGGAAGTTTGAGTGTAGTTGTATGTAGTCCCCATAATAATAGTCATTTGTTACACATAACATGTTAAACATTTAAGTAAACAAAGGTTACGGAATGTCTTTAAGCAATGGCTTCTGGTGAAGTTGATGCAACAATTGAGTTGATATAACTGTTGTTAAAATATTTATTCACATTTTCGAACCTACTCACGGCGACGTTACTATCGTGGCATAACCGCCCCATTGTACTCACAATTTTCATAATCTCCCAGAAATGTTATTTGGCAACCGATTATTCAAATAGTTGTCATGTATTTAAGAGAAATGTGAACTTTTGAAAATTAAGGACTATTTTCTACAAGTTTGATTTGAGTCGAAATTATAACTAAATTCCTATTACTTATGGATTCCCCCTCGTATATACTGACACATCTATTTTGCTGTATAAATGTTGTATATACTCCGAATCTGACATATGAAGGATCAAAGATCAGACGAGTCCATGTTGTAGGGGGGGATCAGGTAAATGTTGTATTCTGAACGCCTCGGTACAGTTAAATATATGAATAAATATTGGTTTAAACTCGAAAGTATGATACGTGTAATAGCATCTTAGCTCAGTCGGTTGAGCCTGCAAGAATTACGTATAGGCCTGAAGTCATTGGTTCGAACCCACCACAATTTTCTTTTTTTCTTTTAGCTTGATTTATTTGTATGTATGCATATATTTTTTAAGTTTTCATTATTTTATTTGTTTGTTTTATTTTTAGATCTCATTGTTTTCTTCATTTTTAATATTCATTAGAACTATATAACATAAAGATTATCAATACCCTTGACAGAACTATCATCATCATCATCTCTATAATGCGATCTCGACTGCATGGCTGTGTCACCTAAAATACGTCGTTCTACATTTGTATGCCACATTTATACCTTCACAGGTAAATATAAAATCACGAAAATTAAGGACATTGCGCGATTAACAATTAAGTAGAAAATACATCAAAAACAGACTCGAATTCAGGACCTTAGCATTACGAGTTCAACGCTCTTGTGAAACCGCTAACTTTACCTTCGAACTGGTGGTGTTTCAGGGTTTTACTTATAGTTAAAACGGGCGCATATTTTTATGCTCATCCCTATTTTGGATAATAGAACAATCCATGACATTTCGTCATTGCTCACTGCTCGAATATCATCTATACCTGAAACGTAATTATCTTCGCATGAATAAGTACTCATTGATTCACGAAAATTTTATATCTTGCGTTACTGATGCACAATTCTCAGGATAGGACATATCGATATTGTTGAAAATATCATTCTCGCTATCTCGTGAAAAAGGCAAGTATTCTTTTGTTGTATTTTTAATGTATTTACTATAATATATCTATAGGTACTACATATTTACGAAAACAACTTAAATGACTGTAAACAAAAAATAAAAAGCATAATTTCGTCATAAAAAGTAATTTTAAAAGCGAAATTGACTAGAAGATGAAATTCTTCATGTCATGTGTTTAACATGATCATAACAGTTTTTTGTAATTCCTATTACTTTCGTCTATTATTACGAACAGAAAATAATAAACTAAAGACTTTCACAAAATTTATAATAAGGTTATAATGAAATATGTTTAAAATAAAGGGCCAAATTGACCCTTAATTGATCATCTACATGATGGTATAGAACCAAATGTGTAACTGATAATATCGGAAAATTTGTTCAGTTCAGCCCTTTCTGATGCCACCTGGCGACTACCTAGGTTTTACAACAAGTCAATATGGCTTGACCAAGTTATGTAGGTCACATTTCAGCTCAACTAGTTCCCTAATACAGTCGGTTTCTTACGCCTCTGCAGCAGATGACGTAGGAAAAAAGTGCCGCCAAATGAACAATTGCAATTTATCCTTTTGTCACAATGTCTGATCAATAATTATACTTTCATTTATAGATATTATATCTCATTGCCAAGTTGTTTTCAAATTCGTCTGCAGCAGATGTGTTGTATGTGGGTAAGGGTTAATCATCTTGATATCAGATGTTTCAATATTATGTGTCTATATAAGGAAAATGAGTTCAATTCTGTATGATGAATAGAAATTCCCCATATCATTCTTTAACTATTTACCTGATATGCTGTTTTAAATCACTCAATGAAAAACATAAAACGGTTAAAGGCATTTTAATTTAAAATTATTGACGCATATATGCAGCAGACATCTTCTGAAAACATTGTGGAGAAAAGGACTACTTGCTCATGATCAGCAATTTCTCTTTTTGCCACAATGTTTCCAATTATATTCATTAATTAAACTTTGGATTTCTTTTTGTCAAAGTGATCTGCAACAGGTTTGATGTTCGAAAGGGTTAAGTTTAGCCCCTTGCCTGATGTAACTTACTTGATGTCTGTGACTAATCTGAATACATTATCGGAATGGTTTAATTGCTCCAAAATGAACATATCCACAATGAACAATATCTTCATATCAAACAATATTTTCAATTTGAACCCCTATCTTTTTTGCTGGTTTTAAATTGGTAAAACATGAAACAGTATCAGGTTATTTGTTAATAAGTACAAGTGTCAACAACTGATTATGTATACATGTATATGAAATAAGTCGTTTGACAAAATGGATAGTGAAGGATCTGACTAGACCTTGAAAATGTGCAGCTTCTCAGAGTTATCATGGTTGATAAATTTCCTTTCTTAAATTGTTATTGCTCAATTACAAAAGCTATTGAAGATGGTTCAGTGAGTGAAATGTTTTTACTAGAAGCCTGGATAAAAATTTGATAAGTGTTTAAGTAAGACAACTAGGTTTCCCCACAACATAATGGTTTCATGTATGCATGTTTAAGTTTATCTGCTTCTTGAAAATATGTATCTGGTGAGACTTGAACTCAGAACTCTTCGTAGACCAGGTGTTTTACATTAAACTACTATTTTTACTTTGAGCAGCAGTCCATGAAACTATGTGTAATTTTAATACCAGTATGTAAAAATAAGTATTAGAAATTATTTGATACAATGTATACCAGTTTAAATGTTACCATTTCTATTGTTAAGATCAGACAATTGAACACAGAAAAATGGAATTCACAATAAATGACACAGAAAACAGATACATGTCTGTGTTGTTTCAGCTATATCAGAGTACAGAACACTAATGTGAGGTCTCTGGGTGACTTATTTCTGACATTAATTATGAAGTGCCTTTAAGTTTTTATTATATAGCCTTTTCTGTTGACTAAGTTTTCTTCATTTTCAAACAAAATGGTTATGCATATTTATTTGAATAAAAAGTATTTTTGAGTGCTTAAATTTAAAAAGAGATTGATCCTCTTTATCTGCAGATGTCAATGTACAGTTTGTTTTCACCTTATTTTAGTTTGATATAGTTAGTTTAAATTTATTTATTTTACATCGATTGCGAAACAAGCTTTAAGCTTATATTAATCACGCTCGATGTGTGCTTCCTGGAGGCATAACCAGTTCTCGCGCCGTTAGCTTGGAAAATTCCAAAAGGCAGAACCGGCTCATCACAGGATTCGAATCCGGGACCTTTGGTACGAAGAGCCCACGCTCCACCACTGTCTTCCACAATAGTTAGTGTACAATGCCCTGTTTCGTAGACGGACCTAAATCGGTGAACGTAAAAGGCTTTTTATTTTGCAGTTGATCTTCAATTTAAAGAATTCTATCGCATCATTGATTGCTGTGGGGAATCCGCTGTGGTCGAGTGGTTAGCGCCGGGGATTTCGAATCCGGGTGTCCCGGGTTCGATCCCCAGTCGCGGCACTACGGCCATGGTGGAGTGCCCTTGGGCAAGGCACATTTTTCTAGCCTAGTACTGGTTTGTTTACCCAGGGATCATGAATAAGTGAACTGTCGCCGTGATATAACTGAAATAATGTTGAAAGCGGCGTAAAACCCCAATAAATAAATAAATAAATAAATAGATTGCTGTGGTCTATAGTATGAAAATATTGCTGTCAATACATTTGAATCTTTTGTAAATGTGGTTTGAATACATACATGCAGAGCATTTTAAATAACATAGTGAAAATAATGTTGAGATTCTTAGTACCAAGTTTGTCCAATCTGATAATAGAGTTTGATCAATAAACAAATTTTGGATAAAAACAATGAATCTACATGGTCAAATTACGCTAAATACATCAGGCGCGTAGCTGGGTCGATTTGTGGACTACGCACCATTCTAGGAGGTCCGGGGGCATGCTCCCCCTTGACAAAAAATTCGTCTATATGGGCTCAAGTGACTTCTGGCGTATATTTCACAATATCTAAATGAGCCTACTCGATACCCTTATGTACGGCATATCTACACAAAATACCCTTAAAACGTTTGCAGCATTCGGAATTCATGTTTACCAACATTGACTGGCACTTCAACAAAAGTGTCGAAGAAACCGAACTGAGTGATCGCAGTTCATATGCCCCGGCTTTGGCATCACCAGAGTTAAGGAAGAGGTGATCTAAGCTGTCAACGACCGTCGTATACGAGCATTTGAAAGTGTTAAGTGCGACTGTAATTTAGTCCGATTTTCCATGTGTTTTATGCTTACTTAGTTTCATGAAAACGCAACAACCGTTTGCCCTAGAAGTAAAACAGGAACGCCACTTCTTGAACGGTCTTTATCATGTTTCTGGCAAGTGGCTCCTCGGACGCTTGATATAGCAAGATTTAGACAGTGAGCTTTGCAGTGGTTGTACACTGCGTCGGGAATTATCTGCCGAACTCGCTCGAACACCACGGAACTTACCGGACATGTTGGATGCTCCATCGTAGCCTAACCGACTTGGTTGTATGGTCGAAGTACCTCAAACAGAGCGCCACTTGCTCCATTGTAGACGAGTCAGTGACTTCGTCTGTCATAAACCCAAAGAATGGAACACTTTTTCATTTGCGCAAAATTTCCTCTCTGATTTGATCCCCGCATATCGTGATTACTTCATTTTGTATAGAGGATGAAGTGTATCGCGTCACCATTCTTCAAATGATCACGCAACACAGGGTGATATTTGGCTTGGTATTCTAAAAGTGCTTTACAGTTACTATGTGTATCCTCATGACCACGTATAACTAGATTGTGTTTACGACAAAGGATATAATTGTTTCAATTATGCCTTGTAATACATATTGTATGTTCTTGCTAACTAGGACATCATTGGCATAGGAAACTGATTGGGCATTGCTTTTCTTAATTCCAGACATAACTGCAGTGAAATGTTCAGCCGATTCAAGCGAATGTGCATGTGTCTTGCGATTAATGTGAGCGGTGATGCCCTTGTCAAGATTGCTTGGGTCTGTCGATTGTTACAGGTTGCGCCACTAGCGATCTCTTCTCAGATCCAAATAAATGGCACGGACCACAATTCGCTCCAACAATATACGTCGAATATCGTACTCCTATGTACAATTTGAAAATACTATATGACTGTATACACACTACATAGGACATCTAATATTATCAATAAGTTTAGATTATTCATGTGACAATTTGATCATGTCTGAATTCTGATTTGTCCGTTTTCACCCTTACCCTCCTTAGGGTCCAGTTTTTATTGCATTTTTCGCATTTGTTTCATTTTCATTTTTGGAACTCCCAAAATATTTCTTACGCACGTGCGTACGTGCGTAAGCCTAGCTACGCGCCTGTACATCCGCTGAAATGCATTGTGAATGTGTATAGGATGCACTGGAAATGATTGATTTGATCACTTTTAGTATTTTGACCTTGTTTGAAAGTGAAAGAAGAGAATGCTAAACACCGGTTTTGTCCGGGCCGGATTTGGTCCAAAATGACGGTAACCATTTTCGCCTGGTGAGTTATTTCTTGCATAATGCATGACCCCACATTTTCTTTGGATTGTTTTAAAGCTAGGAGGTAACTCTTTTCTATGATATATAGTGGTCTACATGAGAAACGCTTAGAAAGTGTGACAATTGAGGACTGAAACTGGTCGATTTACATGGAAACAAAGAAGGATTTTTTTTGGTGTATTGTAACCTACTAGTAATTAAGCCTGTTAAAAGATAAGTTATCTGTTTTACTGATGGCCAACATGTGACATCATTTGCTGAAAACAATGCACTCATTTGAAGGCATGAAAGTGTTTTCCTCTCTATCAGATTGGAGGATATATGGACATTTACTATTTATACCAAAAAACCAGGGTGAACTGATTCTGGTCATACTTTCATAATTTAACAAAGACTAGGTCATAGACATAAACTGTTAAACTGTACAATGTAAAATGAATATAATATGTAAATTGAAGGCAAATAATTGACTGTCATTTTGTTTGTTTGTTAAGAGACATATAAACACATGTTTATATGTCTCTGGTTTGCTACAGATACAGACAAAAACAATACACGCGATGTGACGTGACGTCACGCGATGTGATGAAAGAATCGTATAATGGTTTTCAACAGATAGTAACAAATAATTTAGAAATAAAGTTACATTTTTAAAGAAATTATTGATATAATAAATATCTTACCATTAAATGAAGCTATTTCGATACAGAAACAGAATTATTCGTATTGTTCAGTTAAAATAATATTCGAAGCCAGTGTAACGAACGATAACTTCCGTTGATATGTTTGCTGTCATGTTTAAGTGTTTATTTCTTCTCTTTGTTGCCAAGATATAACATCCAAGAAATAATGATGACAGGTACAAAAGAATAGTCGACTTACCTATAATAAAGTACTTCCAATGAACGAAATCCATAATTTACGGAACTACATTTGTGACGAGTCAAACTTTCCTTTTCTACCATTTCTGTCGTTTTCCTTTTGTTAATTTTTCATTACTAAGTTTACAATGACGTCTCATTTGAATTTGTTTACATCCGGTTACTTGAGAAAATATTATGTTAAAAAAAGAACAGAGTGTAATTTCACGCAAATTATCACACATCAGATTCATTGTTTTCATTCCTTTAACGAGTAGGAAGATATACGGTCTTATTTAAGTATTCGCTCTAGTTCTACGTATTTTTTGCGGATTTACCGGTTACGAAATTAATAGGTTACGAAAAAAGTTCAGTCCAGTAAACCCAGAAGCATAATGGCCGAAAAAAAGTCCTATGTGCTTCAGATTTGATATGTTCTTTTATGATGTGTTCGTACGGGTTACCTATAGGCGTGCTTTGCTCGAGCTTTCACACGTATTATCAGGCAATTGGTAATCTTCAAAACTAGGAAATTACGCTTTTCCTCATTCCTGAATAGTTCTATCAATTCCCGTTGGATATGTAATATAAAGGAATATAAATATGTTGTTTCAAATTGAAATGTACCATACAACTAACAGATTTTAAACTGAGCAGAACTTTCTGCACATGTTCGAAATTGTACAGCCTTTTGCTTTTCTCTTTACAACGACAGAAATAATGCTATGCAGGGTTTCCACTGGGACTTATAATTGTTTGGCCAAACGAAATAGTTGTTTTACGTATGGTATATGTTTTAGTTGTATTGATATACCCTATTTTAAGCATACCTATCACATTTAGGGTGTGTTCTGCCATTTACTAAACTGTGCCATATATAGTGTATAAATACAGCTAAACAAAAAACGCAATTCCAAATAAATAAACAAAACCTTAAAACTATTTACATTCTTTTATTATGATTATGATTTCATTATGGTTCATCATGGTACACAAATACATAAATATTACATGAAATGTCATAAAATGATAATTTTACTAAATAAACAAAACCTTTAAACATGTTTTCCTTCTTTTATTATCATAACTCCATCTCCATGCTTCAAATTCATTGCATGTGCAGTGTAACTTTTGTTCTAGAAGTCTGACAGCCAGGAAACTCACCCGATCCGTAGAGTGCGTAGGCAGGACGCATAAACTATCGCCTTTACGGGTCCAGCTGATACGGTTTCGGGAATAAACGCAGTTTCCTGATTTCCCTCTTTGTTGCATGTACAGTGTAACTTTTGTTCTAGAAGACTGCCAGCCCGGAAACTCGCCTGATCCGTAGAGTGCATAGGCAGGACGCTTAAACTATCGCCTTTACGGGTCCAGCTGATACGATTTCGGGAAAAACGCAGTTTCCCGATTTCCCTCTTTGTTGCATGTGCAGTGTAACTTTTGTTCTAGAAGACTGCCAGCCTGGAAACTCGCCCGATCCGTAGAGTGTGTAGGCAGGACGCGTATACTATCGCCTTCAAGGGTCCAGCTGATACGGTTTCGGAAAAAACGCAGCTTCCCGATTTCCCTTTTTGTTGCATGTGCAGTGTTACTTTTGTTCTAGAAGAGTGCCAGCCCGGAAACTCACCCGATCCGTAGAGTGCGTATGCAGGACGCGTAAACTATCGCCTTTAATTACGGGTCCAGCTGATACGATTTCGGGGAGAAAAGCAGTTTCCCGATTTCCCTCTTTGTTGCATGTGCAGCGTAACTTTTGTTCTAGAATACTGCCAGCCCGGAAACTCGCCCGATCCGTAGAGTGCGTATACAGGACGCGTAAACTGTCGCCTTTACGGGTCCACAGCTGATACGGTTTCGGGAAGAAACGCAGTTTCCCGATTTCCCTCTTTGTTGCATGTGCAGTGTGACTTTTGTTCTAGAAGACTGTCAGCCTGGAAACTCGCCCGATCCGTAGAGTACGTAGGCAGGACGCGTAAACTATCGCCTTTACGGGTCCAGCTGATACGATTTCGGGGAGAAAAGCAGTTTCTCGATGTCCCTCTTTGTTGCATGTACAGTGTAACCTTTGTTCTAGAAGACTGCCAGCCCGGAAACTCGCCTGATCCGTAGAGTGTGTAGGCAGGACGCGTAAACTATCGCCTTTACGGGTCCAGCTGATACGGTTTCGGGAAGAAACGCAGTTTCCCGATTTCCCTCTTTGTTGCATGTGCAGTGTAACTTTTGTTCTAGAAGACTGCCATCCCGGAAACAGACCCGATCCGTAGAGTGCGTAAGCAGGACGCATAAACTATTGCCTTTACGGGTCCAGCTGATACGATTTCGGGAAAAAACGCAGTTTCCCGATGTCCCTCTTTGTTGCATATGCAGTATAACGTTTGTGTTCTAGAAGACTGCCATCCCTGAAACTCACCGAACCGTAGAGTGCGTAGGCAGGACGCAGAAACTATCGCCTTTACGGGTCCAGCTGATACGGTTTCGGCAAAAAACGCAGTTTCCCGATTTCCATCTTTGTTGCATGTGCAGTGTAACTTTTGTTCTAGAAGACTGCCATCCCGGAAACTCACCGATCCGTAGAGTGCGTAGGCAGGACGCATAAACTATCGCCTTTACGGGTCCAGCTGATACGGTTTCGGGAAAAAACGCAGTTTTCTGATTTCCCTCTTTGTTGCATGTACAGTGTAACTTTTGTTCTAGAAGACTGCCAGCCCGGAAACTCGCCCGATCCGTAGAGTACGTAGGCAGGACGCGTAAACTATCGCCTTTATGGGTTCAGCTGATACGGTTTCGGAAAGAAATGTAGTTTCCCGATTTCCCTCTTTGTTGCATGTGCAGTGTAACTTTTGTTCTAGAAGACTGCCACCCCGGAAACTTGCCTGATCCGTAGAGTGTGTATGCAGGACGTGTAAACTATCGCCTTTACGGGTCCAGCTGATACGGTTTCGGGAAAAAACGCAGTTTCCCGATTTCCCTCTTTTTAGCATGTGCAATGTAACTTTTGTTCTAGAAAACTGCCAGCCCGGAAACTCGGCCGATCCGTAGAGTGCGTAGGCAGGACGCGTAAACTATCGCCTTTACGGGTCCAGCTGATACGGTTTCGGGAAAAAAACGCAGTTTCCCGATTTCCCTCTTTGTTGCATGTGCAGTGTAACTTTTGTTCTAGATGACTGCCAGCCCGGAAACTCACCCGATCCGTAGAGTGCGTAGGCAGGACGCTTAAACTATCGCCTTTACGGGTCCAGCTGATACGATTTCGGGAAAAAACGCAGTTTCCCGATTTCCCTCTTTGTCACACGCGATTTCTTTACCATCCTTCTGAAATAAGTATTGTTTAACATTTGTGTATTGATTCCTTGTCAAGTGTAACTGAAATAAACATATTTTTATGGGTTGAGTCTAAAAAATTGGTATCACAAAACGGGTTGAGTCTCAAACATTGGTATTACAAAACGGGTTCTTGCTATTCTTGCATGTATTATGCAATGTTTCTGTCTTAACCTTCTGAAATAAGATCTTATTAATATGTGTACATAAGTTTCTTTTTATTTTCAGTTGAAATATACAGATAAAATCAATTTTAAGCATTTTATTACAAAACGAGTTTTTATTACAAAGCGCGTTGCTACATAATTTAGTCATTATGTACACTAATGTTCGTATAGCACGGCCCATTATGGTCGCTACGTGGGTTTCACTAACATAAACATATGCAAATTGCATAATCATATGCGATTTCTGATTTCAAAACGTTCTTTTGATCTCTTTCCCTCTTACATTTATTCTGCAGCAGACGACTTCAAAATCGTCTTGGCAAAAACATTAAACATTATTTTGAAATGATAGACTAATCATTTAATAGGATTGAAAATATTGTAGCAAATGGAGAAAGTGCTCATCATGAGCAATTTTACCTTTTGATACAACGTTTTCAAATGTCGTCTGATGCGGTTACGTGTACATCAAATTGTGTCTGCAAGTGGGAAATGGTTATTCAGAGTATCATCATAAATAACTCATTTCATGTGAATTTATGTGTTAATAATATTATGCACAGCGGGCTGGAGTTTGTAACATCGCATAACACTTGTTATTCGTGTATAAAGGTTCACAAAGGGAAAGGTTCACAAAGGGAACCATGATATATGCAATTTTCTTTACTAATTTTACCATCTGTCTTTTTCTAATTATGTTCAAGTGGAGAATGCTAACTGCAGTTATGCAAGATGTTATCAAACGGGTTTAAACTCGACATATCAGTAAATCCATCCATTCTTTTCTCTCGGGGATTTAATTATCTAATGAACATTTATTTCTTAGATATGTGTATACATAGTCCAATATATTTAACTTGTGTTTTAGGGAAAAGAGTTTCTTTTAGTGACATGAGTTTGTAAAATTACATGTAAGATGGTATGCCTATGTATATAGGCAACGTGTATTATTCTATCAGTTATATTGAAAAAAAAAAAGTATTATTTAATATTTGTGTATTGATTCCTTGTAAATTATAGCTGAAATAAATAGATTGTTATATTTCTGATATTTTCATTACAAAACCGGGGTTGAGTCCCGAAAAGTGGTATTACAGAACGGGTTCTTGATAGTAAGGTATGTTTTAAGCGCTATTTCATCAACACCCTACTAAAATAAGAACTATTTAACATTTTTATATTGATTAGTTATAGCTGAAATAAACAGATTGTTACATTTCCGATATTTTCATTATAAAATGGGTTCATGATATTCATGTATGTATTCTGCAATTTTTACTTATTAATTTTCTAATATAAGACTTTTTAGCATTTGTATACATATATAGGTTTCTTGTAATATTAAGTTAAACATTTCAGTTAAATTGACTTTTGAAATTTTCATTACAAAACGGGTTGAGTCCCGAAAAGTTGTATTACAAAACGGGCTCTTGATATTTATGTACGTTTCACGCGCGATTTCATCAACCTCCTACTGAAATAAGTATTATTAAACATTTATGTATTGATTCCTTGTAAATTATAGCTGAAATAAACAGATTTTTGCATTTGCGATTTTTTTATTACAAAACGGGTTGAGTTCGAAAATGCGGTATTACAAAACGGGTACTTGATATTCATGTATGTTTCACGCGCGATTTCATTGCTATTCTTCTGAAACAAGTATTGTTTAACATTCGTGTATTGATTCCTTGTAAATTATAGCTGAAATAAACATATTTTTACAAAACAATATTTTTTATTACGTTCAGTCTGGAAAAATGGTATGACAAAACTGGTTCTTGATATTCATGTATGTTTCACACGCGATTTCATCAACACCCTACTGAAATAAGTATTATTTAACATTTGTGTATTGATTCCTTGTAAATTATAGCTGAAACAAACAGATTTTTACATTTCCGATATTTTTTTACAAAACGGTTTCTTGATATTCATGTATGTATTTTTATCTGAATCGTCATGGCAGATACATTTAGTTTATATCATGACACAGGTAGCTTAATTCGGTATATATTGGTGTTTGAGTACTAATTCAAACAAGACAGTAGTAGCGATTTCTTTAACCACGCAGTTATTGTCACAAAAACATACGTTTTGACGTCGAAAACGTATGTTATCGCGACAATGATAGTGTGGTAAATTAAACCGCCATTCTTTTCTCGTTTGAAGTGGTATTCGGATCAAAAACACGGCAGACAGTAAGGCATATAATTTCCTGTGTGCGGATATCAATTCCATACATCTGCTATGACAAATTAGATAACAAAATGCGAATGTAAAGGAAAGTTTCGCAAAAACGTTTTAAAAGTTATAAGATTATTTCTGATTTATTAAATTCGCCCCAAAGATTTTTATTTAAAAGATATATAATTTAGTACACATGTTCGTCTACCATTTGCCGAAATTTCAAGAATATATTTCGAGCCTATTTGTAATAAATCACAATGCAGTTAAATGTCTGTCGCGCTTCGGAACGTACACCGCATAATTATAGCTAGATACGCATCTAGGGTAGGTAATAACATGAATACACAATTTGTTTTCATTATAATCATCAATTTCAATCTTTAACGTACCCCCTTTCTTTCTACCCCCTAGAAAATAATGATAGGTTGTATTTATGTGCTTCTCTTTAAAGATTAAAAGAAGATACGGTATTGCAATATATATAGTTAATACATGAACAATACAAAAAACAGAATACTTGCATTTTTACGAGATAGCGATACTGATCTTTTCATCAATATCGATATGTGCTATCGTGAGAATGTGCATCAGTAACGCAACATATACACATTTCGTACATCAATGAGTAGTGACGGGTGATGCTTATTCATGCGAAAATAATTATATTTCAGCCCTGTGTTCCATAGTAAACACAACATAAACACGTTTTGTCTATGGAGCGGAACGAAACCTACATGTATTAAACAGGTTTGGTTTACCGACTAATGCACGGATTATCGACGAAACCTATATAGGTTTCGCAAAACAGGTTTTGGGTTTGGTGACTATGGAACACAGGGCTGGTATAGATCAAATTCGAGCAGTGAGCCATGACGAAAGGTCATAGATTGTTCTATTATCCAAAATAGGGATGAGCATAACAATATGCGCCCGATTTGATTATAAGTAAACTACTGACGGCAAAGTTAGCGGTTTAACAAGAGCGTTGAACTCGTAATGCTTAGGTCCCGAGTTCGAGTCGTAATGGATTACATGTACATCGTTTTATTTTATGTTTTTTCTGTAATTTCTACGTAATTGTTAGAGAGAGAGAGAGAGAGAGAGAGAGAGAGAGAGAGAGAGA